>CM017193.1:1212786-1485286 GCA_004837865.1 Musa balbisiana
TCTCACAATATCAATTGTTTTAGTAAGTGAAAAGCAGTAGGTTTGTTAAAAATTAGAGCCTTTTGTTCCTGTGACATGTACCATGTTCTTTATTTACGCAGTGTTTCTAACTCTATAATATCTCCATTGTGTTTTTGGATTGGCTGTTTGATTGCCCAACCAGTAAGAACACCACCTTTCTATATATATATATATATATATATATATATATATATATATATCTCGATGATCATAACTACACCTCAATAATCAAATGTCAACAAAGGAAGAAGGCAAACTGAAAAAGTACACCTCAATGGCACATAACTACAACTTGCTCAAGAACAAGAAAATAAGTTGAAAGAAGGATTTATTTTCTTAAAAAGGTAAGTTGTGAAGACGATTTCAGGATCTTGATTTCAGAATATAACACTGAAGTACTTTATTTCAGAATATTACAGTAAAATTTTAATTGGTTAAGTTAACTAATACCTTCATAAATTAATCAATTAAGGTCATGAACTATTAATCTTCGGTAAATGTTGAGGAGGAGATAGTTGCTTCTACATCTCTAGGGAACAACTCATGCTCGAGTGATGTGAATGAGAGGAATTGTCCCTATCTTTAAAATGGGACCAAACATGTTCATGTGATCAAGGGATTCAAAGTAATTGTTCGCTCCATTGTGATGGATTGGATGACTCATTGTTTCAGGTGTTTAGGGATTGGAGGAATGAACACTCAAAGTCATCTATCCCATCTCGGAGATTGGAAAATGATTCCTTGGTGATGATGTTGACAAAAAAGAGTTACAACAGTGCTTGTAATCTAAGAACCAAATTTTTTGATGGACATAAATAATATGTTAACAAGTGATATTGGTTGTCCCAATCATGTGAATAGAATTCATCTCATATCCAATTCAATATCCAAAAGGTTCCAAGACAATTACAAAATTCATGATGGATATGCATATGATGGTTTTATAGCCAAGACAATTACAAAGTTAAAAAGTAATTATGTTATACAAATAAATGTGTGCATAAATGCAAACAATTTATCTCATATAAGAACTGTAGCAATAAAAACATAAATGATGATCAAGAATGGACACACAAGCATCATTTGTTTTTTTGTTCTTCACAAGCTTTGAACTAAGAAACACACAGAAAGGAATATCACAATCTCTTAAACAAAATTCAAATATATAAATGACAATCAACAGTCGACACGCGAGCATCATTTTTTTCTTTCACAAGCTTTAGACTAAGAAACGGATACAGGAACGAATAACACGATCTCGGAAATAATCGAATCAAACACCAAATTACCACAAAGTCTTTGTCTGATGGGTAGTTGACAGGAACAAAAGGCTGCATCGATAAGCTTTCAGTACTTGCTCAACAAACCATGAACAACAAATAAAACATCTGACAGAAAAATAAATCCTGGTTGTCCAGGCGTAAGTAATATATCATACACGACAAGATACTAATATAATCCTAACCCCAATAATGGAGAATTTTTTAAAATCACATATAGCAGAAATATATCAGATTCCTCCTTTTTGTCAACATTAACTGACCAAATCAACCATTGAATGAAGCTAAAGAAAAATCATGGCAGATATCCAAAGAATCCTTAAATTCACCTTGGTCAAGTAAAGCCTAATGATGACCAGAAGATTTCATGATAGCCAGTAATTTACTGATAACAAATCATTTCAAATAGGCCATTATACAAAGGGAACTTAAAAAATCAATTTAAAATGTCCTATAAACAAATTACCTGATGATCAAACATTTTAAACAAAAGTGCACGAGATTGTTGATGTCAATAACCGAACAAGGAGAAGCAAAACATGCTCTTGATTGAACTCTGGGGTTCATACATCTGGAAAATTTCCAAACTGCTAGTGTAGGGTAAGCTGAAATTTATAACTAAGTGATGACAGGAAAGATTGCCCTAATGGTTGGTACTTGGAAAGAACATTTTATTGTACAAATGTCTCAGTACATCCGTCAGGTTCCTCGTTTAATAAACTAAGATCTCTTTATTACTACTATTAACAATAAACTGAAATTTCATTTTCTTAACCAGCAGTTATCTAGTGGTGTATTCTTGGAGGCAAATCATCCCCCATTTCTCTCAAGAAAACAACACAAGGAACATAATGGAAGAGAGAGAAGGTTTTTGGACACTTCATTATGTACATAAGCGACATTAGGAGACCATATCAATTGGCTCCACTTGCTACGAAGAGTTCTGGGGCTCTTCACGTGAATCCTGCACAGCAAGAGGAAGAACAATTAGCTGTAATGTGAAATTTGATGATATGCCACCACATAACATAAAATAGGCACTCCATTAAGTAACTTTATTTTGAGATGGTAATAGTTTAAGGAAACAAGTGGATTCCATAACTTACCATAAGATCTCTAATATCCACAAGAATATATATTTTTTATTTTACACCACAAGCATATACTTTCTGAATTGTAAATTTAGCTTCAAAACCAACCGTACTGTGTTACTATCCATGTTGACCCATAATGCATCCTTGCAAATCTATGAAAACTTGATTATTCTTCAATGAGAATGCTGTACATCAAATAAGCAGGTGAGGTTTACTAAAGCATAGACTTCTCTCCCTGTACCTAGCTATAGCCCACCTGGTGATGGAAAGGTTGCCTTAGTCCTCTTTCACTTCCAACCTTTGATAACAGGAAAGAGGAGGAGGGTAGAATAAAATTTCAGTTAAAGCCAAGGCCACCACAAAAAAAAAGAACATATATATATATATATATAAGAAGGATAAAAAAGAAAAAAGAATAGCATACCTCTTTCTGATTCACCTTCTTAAGTGGGTAGAAAATACATAAGCTTAAATTTGGCTCAAGTGCAAGATGGATCCCTAAGTAGAATGTTTACTCATACCTTTTCATACCCAAGTAATAAAGTCACTTTTAATTTATGTTATCAGACATCTGGACGGATTGTTATGTGCCCAAGAAAAATCAACCAATCCAGTTTAAGAATTAGCCTAAATTCTGAAACAGAAATACCATCATCTAGTCGTGGCATGCAAATTAACTAGACAAACCAGAAAACCAAACTGACCGAGACATTCATTTTGGTTCAATTTGTTATTTTGATGATTTAGTAGATTTAAAAAAGTTGAACAAAACCAATGATTCACTTTGCAGTTAAAAGAATTCCTAAACCTAAATGAGCCAACAATCATATAATAAACGTATAGCCACATCAGTAAAATACAACAACATACATTATTATGATATATATCGTTGGTAATGTTATTCATCCATATATCAAATATATATTTCACAATCATGTATTAAATATATTTACATAATATTGTAATTATATGTAGGGAAGACTACCTAAACCTCCTCAGATTTATATTGAAACTATAATTACATCATTATAGTTTCAAAATATACCCGACATTCTTAAGATCTAATGTAATCAAAGTTACACTTGCATCATGCACCCAGCTTGATGAATTTTCTTCATATTTTCAAAGAATGCACAATGCACATGCAATTTGGAATTAGAAGGATGCAGCTGTCTTTTCAGCGTGCAGACACACACACACACACACATGGAATTCCAATTATGTACAAGGTAAACTACAAAACCTCCTTAGACTTCAAATTATATCCTCTTGCAACCTAGTTAGTTTCTGAAGTTACACTTGCATCCTCCTGATACACCCAGCTTGATCAACTTCCATTATGCTTTCAGGGATGCAAGAGTATATTTTCAAATTAGAAGGGACACAAATGTAGTTTTGGCATAAATCTGCATGAATGTTTGTTAGTGACCTTTATATTTAGCACATCATTTATAAAATATATTTGAAATTGTATAAAAAACTTAACTAAACCATTCAACTTTGGTTTAATTTTTTACAGATATTTCCTACAGTACAATTTTAGTTTCTGGAAACAGAACAAATTTGACTTAATTTAGAATTTACCTACAGATGAGACAAACAGAATCAAATTTTGCACACCTGTAGAATCCAGAATCTTCAAATCCAAGCCAAGGGAAGAAGATCAAGAATTGTTGTTCCATGTCACAGTATGATTCTAACCCTACAAGTTGGCACACCCAATATTGACCGGCATGGGCCAAAAATTGGCTTAGCCATATGATGGCCCCTGTGGCACAGATTGATATGCAATATACTAATACCTTTGTGGCATGATAGATTTTAACTCATGCAAACATGTAACAATCTGCACAATGGCCCTTATAAATGATCATATGTGCTATATACTAAAGTCCAACATATAAATTATAAAAAAACTTATTAAAGAAAATGATATTATCATCTTACTATACTAATAATCCTCTCAGGACAATTAACTTAAGTAATTCTGCCTGTGCTTTTTATGTAAGATAGGTAAAAAAATTCTTAGTTTTGTCCTTAACATTTGAAATTCCGATGATAATGATCCAGTTGAGTAAAAGTCACAATCTAGTTAAACAATGACAATGAATAATGTAAAACAAAAGTTCCAATCAGATGCTAAATTACTCAGAGAATTGGAAAAAAAAGTGACTTTTTTAGAATGACGGGTGACGTTTGAAAAAATTCTGTTATTTGTAAGCATGGTGACCACAAGCAATGAAAGTCACATAATATTTTCAGAATTCTGTTATTTAGGATCCTTTGACAGTAGGCAATTCTTTTTCCATATTGAAGATGAGCAGATATAAGACTAGAAACGTGGCCTTTGGAGGGAAGTTTAAAATATCTTTTCTAAGACTGTTTCAGTTCTTGGGTTGTTCAATTATGAAAAACATCTCAGACATCTTTGAAACTGGAAAGCTAGAAGACCATGAACTTTCCAATTTTAAATGTCACAACTTGGCAAGAAAAAATTGGTAGAAGATTGCAGGCTTGGAATTACATTTTACCAATGGGCATCTCGTAGATCTGTCTCCTGGTGGAATCCTGTATGGAATCAGATTGAATTTATCTTAAACCACCTAATTGAAAGGAAATTTCTAAGCAAAATCAGCTAGAGGATGATCCATTAGCCAACTACTTAAGAAATGTGCAAAGCTTCCAAAGAAGCATACAGAGGGTAGATAAATAAGTCCTGAACACATCACAAATGTATGATGAGGATTTTCAATCTAGATTATTGCTTGATTATCTCCACATAGTCATATTTTTTACATCCAAATCTTTTTAGTAAAATGTGTTTCAACAAACAAGAAAATGAATCTGTCATGACAAAATTCTGAAAGTAATTCAACGAGCCACATCTTAAAATAGGAACATGCAACAAGCAATAAAAATAATTATCCAAACTTTTAGAATCGACATGCTAACCAAAAATAGTAACAGTTAGGAAAATAATATTTTCTGCTGTGACAAACTTCTTGTTACCTTTAGCTTTCTAGTTTGTTACTGTATCTGAAGTTGTTCATGCTACCCAATATTCATCAATGTATGAGTTGCTGAAGCATCTGCAGTTGTCCTTTGACTATTAGGATGATCCAATGACTTAACATCTGTTGAATTTGATTTTGGACCATTAGATGGTATAGAAAAGCTGCGAACCATAACACCAGGAGGTTCTGGAAGTGGTGTGGCTATGCATGATGAAATTGGTACTTGTTTGCTTGTTGCATTTACCCCTTGACCTCTAGGCACCAGAGTGGCTGAATGGCCAATTAAATTGAAAGATCCTAAATGTTTTCGACAACCTATTGGAGGCCTTGGAAGCTCATGAAGCTCATTTATTCTTGGCGATGTTACAGGAGGAGGTACAGATAGCTTAGGTGTGGAAATGCTTGTTGGTTTTGCTGGGACTCCCGCCAGATGTTCCACTGATGACATGGAATTGTTTGTAAAAGAAGCTGGTTTGCTTGGTAATGGTTTACTTGTCAACGGACCAGAAAAAACTTGTCTGCCAATCTTCTTTGAATCGGATGTATTTGATGTAATCAACTGAGACATCCCCCCTTCGGTACATGCAGAAGGCATTCTGATGGGGCTACCAACAGTTTTGCTCTCTTTAAATACTGACTGCTTCATAGGTAAACTGGTGGGGCTTGGCAGCTCAACATCTCTGTAATTGTTGCCCAGAAAATTTGGTTGCAATGGAGATGAATGCCATAATTGTGTTGGACATGCACCCTTGTTTTCCACCCCAGAAGCAGAAATCGAATTAGTTGGACCTGTTGAGGTCGAGCTCTTAACATTAACAGGAGTAGGAAGAGCATACGTGTAAAACCTCTCTGTTGATAAAGGCTGCATCTGACTAGTTGTTTCAGATGATTTAGGGTTCCTATCAGAAAAAAGAGGTGCTGACAGACTGACAGCCCTAACATCCTTGTTGAAAGGAGAGGAATCTGATTCACATCTATCTACATCATCCTAAACAACAAAGATAAACATGCCGATAATTGTTTGAGTACAATGAAGGCAGTTTGCAGTTTGATCTACAATAATAAGTAATAACAAGATCTGCTAGATAAGAGGAAATTATACAAATATATAGGAAATACTGATGCTATTTCAGATTATAGAAGTTTTTAGTCTGCTTAAAAATTAATAACAATAGTTATCACTTATCAATATCAAACTACTTGGATCCCTACAGACATTTGGCAAGATGCATAATTTATATAGTCTCAGTAAGGTATTAAAAACTAGATGTACAGATTCAAAACTCTTCCTTTCTCCTTTCTCTCACACATGCTTTCTCTCCCCCTTCCCACCATGCTGTCATTGCCTTGTCTGCTGCATTGACATTGCCACCTCAAGGGTCAGTGTTCTCTCCTCCTACTGATAAGCCTCATCCTAGTCTGCCTCCACACACACACACACACACACAAACCCCCCACGGTAAGATCATTGCTATCAGCATCAGGCAAAGATTTTAAACCTTGGTGTGCACCAGATTGCTATGTCAATCAGCATAGTTGTAAAACATATCATGCCAAAGAGGTATCAGCATTCCATGTGTCAGACCATGTCAAAAAGTAGATATATGTATGGGTCAATTTTCAATTTATGTTGGCCAGGATAGGAACATACCGACTAGTATTGTGCCTTGCCAAAAAGGCATCAGTACCCTTAGTGATAGATATATCTACTTTTTTTGATGTGCCTTGCCAGGATAGGAACACAATCCTTGATGTGCACCCAAGAAAACACAGCACTGACCAAGCAATTCAGAAGATTTTTGGTGGTAGCAAGTGATACTCATCATAAATTTCTAGGCCTTTTGTCTTGCTGTAAGTCGATGTCCTGAACCGCAATTTAATAAAATGAAGACACTTCGGTGGAATAAATTCCTGAAGGTGGGTTCCGAAAAGACCATACTTCTTTGAACTTGGCTTTAGCTTGGGGGCTTCAAGTGCCAAACTAAAGTTCAGGGAAGTCAAACTATCTTTGAGTGTGCATGAGTTGTTTTATTAGACCAACACAAAATAGTCTAGTTGTTCTAGCACAACTAAAACCCACAATCTCTCTTATGGTTCAAACATGACGAGGATCCCTCATTATGTTTCAGCAAACAATTTTTCTTCACTCTTGGTTGGTGGATTACAAGGGGAAAAGAGAAAATACAAAAACCAGCTTCAAGGAGGCCACTGTGGCACTTCAGCATAACTGACCGTAAGAGAAATTGGTAATGACCTACAGCCCATTTATCCAGGATTTAACTGCCATCAAGAATCTGATCAACACACTACTCCCTCTCCTCTTCCTACCCAATGTTGCCCTTCCTCTTGTCTTCTCTTACTGTCTAATCTCTCTTATTCCTTTACACTCTCTTTCCCTTCTCCAACTCCATTTCTCTCTCCCTTTTCCCCTTGTCTTTCTCCTATCTCATCTCCCTCTTTAGTCCTCCCTCCTGCCTTTGTGAAATCTACACCAATAGTTGGGCTGATGGACCTGTTTCCTATTGATTGGCCAACTAAAAAAACTAGCCCAATCCAACCCTTAGCCTGTCAGGCTCTGGATCAGGACCTTTAGTTGTAAGTTATATTGATGAAGTTATAGGCAAAGGTGCAGGATCTCAGGTCAGAGCAACCATTCTGTAACCTTAGCTACTCAACTAGGATTCAACTAGGATCCCACTCAACCAAACTGAAGCAATCTGATAAAAATGCACGAGAACTTCAACCTAGAAGGCTAGCTCAGAGTAATAGAAGAAGCATCTTTTGTACTGTCAAGCCAGTTGCTTCAGTACATTGGAGGTTCTAACTATTTGGAGCTTATATTTGAGGTTCTCATAAGTCAAAAGAATATGTCAGCTTGTTGAGATAAAGCAATAATTCTAAAATCCATTATCATGCAGGATTATTTCAGATGTTTCATCATGTGATCAACGGTACCCCAATCTAATTCCAAATGGACCTTCGTAATAGTGGGAAGATAAAAGAGTCCAGATTCATTAAATGTTATGGACCATAAGAGAATCAAATCTCACATAATTTTGTGCTCCAATGCATTCAGCGCACTATGATAAGAACAAATGCCCTATATTCTCAACACTGCCCATTATGTTGCATGCTAATTTTTTTCATTTCTGATACAGCTTGGTAATCCAAACAATAATTTCCATAAGACAATCTGATGTAATATTCTCCTTTGATATTAACAAAATGTTGTAACTTAAGATATGTACTTTTAAGCAGAAATATGCCATTGTCAAATCCTATCGATGCAATTCTCGCTGATCTTTGTCACATGCTTGTACCAGTGTGCAAGACCCTATTTGCAGAAGTGAAGGGACTTAAGCAGAAATGATTCGTTGCTGATACAAGTAACATTTGTGCTATATTGGCATATGGAAAGATCCTAACATAATGTGAAAATATTTTGCACACTAAGTATACAAAGGCTTTAGACTGAGTAACCAAGCATTTTCTCACCTCCATTGAATTTCTAGAAAAGTAACTAACATCACGATGTTGGTCATGCTGTTGATAATCAAAACTCAACTCTCCATCATCTCCATTTTCAACAGAATGATCGACTTCATATCCTTCCAATCGATTATCCTCAAGTCCATTCAATTGATAGTCAATGTGCTGCTGTTCAGCTACAATTTTGATATGTGGCTCAACAACTTCAAGAGATTTAACTCCTTTACGAAAGAAGTTTAACTGATTCAACAAAGAGAACATATACAATCAATTCTTCTAGTTATGATTATTATAGCACTTGAAATTTGAAAACTACCTGTGATGCATTGTGCCTAGCAGCTAGTGTCAAGATACTCCGGGATTGTCCTTGCTTTAATGATTTCAAGCGAAACAGGAAAAGAGTTGCCTCCTCTTCATAATCTTCTTTAGCTGCCTGCAACTGCTGCAGAGAAAACGTGTCACCTTTGGCATTTTTCAACCTTCCTTTTCCACTTTGTGCTGCCAACATGTATACGTCTCTGGAGAAAAACAAAACAGAACAAAGAATAAATTACTTCATTAAAAAAGCTATTCACATGGACCACCCTGAAAACTTCAAGGGCAATTCGGTCAACCTGAATAACAGAACCTTTTTTTTCATTAGAAGAAAAATAAATGCAACACTAAATCACACCTTTTATCATCACACTGGCGTTTCATTTCCTGCATTGGTGAATATCCCAATTAGAAGTTCACTATCATTCCTCAAAGGTACATATGTTTTGTTTTTTTTCTAAGTACTGCAGAAAAGAACAAACTAACTAGTGGACAGAATCACAGGCTTTTATAAAATTATACAGAATAAAAAAAAAGCCTTGAAAGATAAGACACACATCCCAGATGCCCCAGTAGAATTGTTAGTACAAATAAAGCAAAGAGAAGATAAAAATATAAGGCTAATTCACTTAGTCAATGAAATGTCCAAACGTCACTCTAGATTTAGGAAAAAGAATGCTAAAACTAACTCAACACTATACTGAACAAGAGGAAAATATAAAAGCTAAACGAGACAAGTATTTTGACTTCAATAGCAAATTGATACAAATAAGTTATGATAATAAAGCTTTTAGTCAAGAAGTTTAGCAAAGTTGAAGCCACTGTAGAAATCACATAAACTTCAATAGCAGATTGATAGATGATGAGACCCGATAACCAGAGTTGTAGTATGATTTTTTCTTTTTCAGATGCATCAAAATTTAGCTGTAATTAATTGCATAAATTCAAGCTGTAAGCTCCAGAAAAATTTTAACCTTAGCCAACAACTGTAGTTGAACAAATGGAGATGTGGGTCTGGGAATTTGAATCTATGTAAGCAAAAAGAAGGTTGAAAAGCAAAACCCGAAAGAAAGGAGAACTCAATCTGACTAGTCTATTGGGATGTCCTCTCATAACTAAAAAGATAGCAAATGATAGATTCACCATTGAGAGCATTAATCCCAAAAGGAGTAAAATTGACCAACAGTCTTTCGACCCAACACTACCAACGACCAGTCCTGCTCTATTGGAGGAGCCAGCCCCAGAAGAGAGTCAATGTCAATGCCAAATCATTCAAAACTATTGTATTCAGTATTAACTAATGCATCAAACTGTGGCTCACATTGAGCATGAGGACAAACTATATCACATCAGACAATCATAGAATTTCACCGTGATGTACTATTATCTCTTAACACAGACCTTCTCCTGCTTCTCATTAAAGCAACCAGTTTCCACCACATTTCCAATGATGATATATGTGTTTTCTTTTCTAGTATACTTCCTGCATTTTAGCTTCTTCTATTCTTCTACTTTCCATTATATGCTTCCATAACATAAGGTTCAGTCCCCTTGCATGGAATTCAGAGTCTTCATTGTTGATCCAATATAACCATGAGGTTCAATCACCTTGGATTGGACTCCCATAACATGAGTCTTGGTTGTTGACTCAAGAATTGCAAAGTAGAAAAGTAGCAGTTTAACATGCCCCACTTTCTGTTTTTCAACTCTCATTTTAAAATATCATTGGACACTTTGCTCAGCCAGTTAGGTTAAAATATAGCACATGATTATTAACAACAAATCTGCCAGTTCTGCAAATTGAGAATTTTACACACCTGAATTAACATTTACTTAACAAAAGATTCCCATCATTTAAAGCATTAACGATGCCAGCATAGTGTGCTGGCTAACCTCCTTAGTAGTTGTACAGAATCAGGGGCTTGAACATGCACTTTCATCATGGATCGACAGCTTTATCAGTATAATGTGAGTATGAATAAAGGACATCCCCACGACGGGGAACATTGAGAAAACATAGGAAACCCAAAGTATAAGTGATGGCTTTTCTTGATGGACTACCTCAACAGGAAAAGAGCAACTTAAGGCATTCCTTCAACCATAATATACTTTGAATGAGCCTATATCTCTCTAGTATTTTGAAGAGATATTGAGCAGTTAACCTACAGAATATAACCATCCAAAAGCTAGTACTTTATTAATTATCAAAAACAAAAAGTTAGATCCAAGATTACAAACCTCTACAGTTTGAAGGTCCTTGAGAAGAGATTCTGATGGAGTTGTGATAGTCTGAACAACATGGACACGCTGAGAATGAAACAGATAGGATTTATTGTATTGTGTTTGAATCTGCAAACACTTCAAAATAAAGTTGGGATAAAGTAAAACAATTTGGACTCACATAGGTATTAACGAGTTTCTGAAGTTCAAGCTGTGCCTTTCCAAGCATCAACAAAAGCTTACCTGCATGCATTTAATGAAATGCAATCCATAATATGCAATGTAAGTAAGCAATTGAGATAATAAAACACATATTCAACGAGTAGTTGGTGCAGTAATCTGTAAAATTTTGATTAAATATAAAATAGACTTGGTTTAAATCTGGAATCTAGTTGCGAACCAGAAAAGCCATTTGAATAGCAAAGACAAGTATGGTTCATCTCACAGTGGAGATATTATGTACCAAGAAGGTTAGGAAGCGCTTGAGCACCCGCCAAGGTGCCCGAGCGCTTGATTTGGTTTGGGCAAGCACCTTTAAATTGCATGCAGTCCAGCCACACGCTTGAGTTCAACCCTCCGATGATGCCTTTCCTCTCGTAAATGATGGTAAAACTCTCTCTCTCTCTCTCTCTCAGCCTCCCAATAGCCCCCCTTCTCCATCCCTCTCACTCTTGCCCCTCAAAAGTTTCACTCCTAACTGACAGCCCCCCTCCCATTGTCTTGTCTCCTTCTCTTGGACCTTGCCTTTTTATCCTTCTCCTCCACCGTCGCCACCTACCAAACCTCCATAGACCCCAACAACCCCCTTCTCCATCCTCCTCGATAGCTCCCCTTCCAACCAACAATTCCCCCCTCTTCTCTTTCTCCCTCTACTTCCCCCTCTCCTTCCCTCTTGTTTTCCCCTCTCTCCTCCTTCGCCATAGCCCCCCACCAATCCTCTCTAAAAACCCCCCTCCCCCTCCCTCCTACTCAACATCGATAGCTCCTCTCCTAAGTCCCAATTGGCAATGCTCCAACCCCCTCCCCTCACCCCCCCTTTTGTCTACTCTCTCTGCCTATTCCTCCCCCTCTCCTTCCCTCCCATAAGGCCCCCTCCTACTCCACATCCTCCTCCCGAATAGCTCCCTCCCAAATCCTAATCGACAACCTCTTGCCTTCCCTTGCTTGTCTCTCATCTTCTTCCACGCAACATGTCTTACTTCTTCCCATGCTTCTCTATTTCTTTCTCTTTTTTAATGCTAATTAGTATTAATGATAGTTAATTTTTGTTATATAGCCTATGAAATATTTGAAAGATCGAACATATCATTGCTAGTGTTTGGTACTTTAAATCAAGGATTCTTATGCCGCTTGAAACAGGCGGTACGTACTGATCCAAGCATGGGCCGATATGTGGACCTCTTTTCAGGTGGCCTAGTGCAATTTAGTAAAAATAATAAAAAATCAAAAATAGCGATGGGTTCCATCCAACTCAACATTAAAAAAATCCTAAAATAGAAATTAGGGCTCACAAACGCGCACCCCCTTCTCGTGTTCAACATTGCTACCATCACTACTATCATTGCTTCGCTGCCATGTTCCTTCTTCCTACGTACACTCCCACCTCTTCTCCTCTTCTTCTTTCTCCTCCACCACTTTGTCTTCTTCCTTCTTCCTTCCTCCTTTATTCCTTCACCACGCCTTCCTCTTCTCCCTCTTTTTCTTTCTCTCTGTAACACCGATACTAATCAGCATGTACTGGTCTGACAAATCACTAAAATGGGTCTAGTACCCAAAACGACGATCCTTGCTTTAAATGTAATTTGATGTTTTAATGATAATACTTGGAATATGAAATGATATAGAATTGCCTCAGTTTCATTTTAGTGATCATCTCTTTAATTATATTTGTTTATAATTTTAATTTTCACACGCATTTTGCTTTCCTCGGGCGAGCGCCTAGTGCCTCGAGCATTTTGGTACTTGGCTTCTTTTAGTACCTATCTTTAACTATCATATTATGTACTAAAATTTTATAATAACATTTAAGATTAAACTTATTTTCAAGATATTTATAATTTATTTGACAGGCAAAAAAAACACTGATACGCTTACCACTTTCTTCATTGTCATCCAGTGCAGTTTTTTTGAGCAGGCAAGTACCCAACTCCTTTAGAGCTTCTGAAAATTCTGCAAAAAAAGGGAAAAAAGAACTGTCTAATACATTTTTGATAAAATAGGATAAAGTACGATAAGAGAAATGATAGAAGTTTTTCATGTGGTTCAAATATAGAAGAATACTCTAAGAATGTGATATAATTTAAATCATGTCAGTCGCTGTTAAAAGAGAAGAGTGAGGTAGAAGTAAATCAGACCCAATCAATTGTGGGCTTGATAAGAGCATTTTCCTGCAATAGTAGATAGAAAATCTCTGATGTCATAACAAATAGAGAAAAGGATAGTGGGAGAAATTATAAAAAATAGAAAAGAGAGAGAGAGAGAATTCATAAGTACAACTTCAGTAAAGGCTGAGTCACATAAACAAGAAATGGTTAGGTGACAGATGTTTTTAATCTCTGGTTTTCAGATGCAGTATACATGGGGTCGGAGCTAGAAGCACAACAACTGATGGCTGGGGATGCTTGATGCCAGTCAAGCATTGCCTGGTGATTAGTGATAATTAAATGGCAATCATCTATCAAGATTAACTATTAACTGATGATCATCAACAATGAATAATCTGCTGATGATGTAATCTATAGGTGGCTGGCAACCAACATTCTTCCAGTAATCATCAGTTGCCCTGACCATCCAACAGTTGGTGATCACATATTGCAGTCCAATCATAGTGAGCATGCATCGACAACCGGACAACAGCCATAAACCATCACAAGACAATTAGCTTGATGACCACTAATCACCAAGAATCACAATCTTCCAATCATAACAACAACTATTCAGTTATCAATTAGCAGCATCTACCAATAATCATTTAATGACTAGCGATCAATTAGTCAATTGAACAAGTATAAGAAAATGAATGGTTGAAGTGATTAAGCTACAGTTTCTTTTTATCGCTTTCACAATTTGCCAAACAATAAAACATTAATGTCACATTTTAACAGTGTTGCCTTTAAGAAATGCCATTTTTTGCTGCAACTACTTGGAGACAATCAAACAACCATTAAATGCAAACCAAACCAAAATATTACTAAATTCCTTCAAAGCAAAATGATAAATATATGAAAACGTATAGAGTACTACCATATGCACTATTTTCAATAGCAGCAGCAGCAGAAAGCAAGCTGTCATAGCAGTTTCTAATGTCATGGATGTCCTGAAAAAGTAAAATACCACATACTGGTAAGTGCACTTACAAAGACTACAGTTAAAGTTAGCGTATTCTGAAAAAACAAGCTAGTGTTGTACTTTCTGCAGCAACTACTTCAATCACTATCATGATATCACTTGGCTGTGAAACAAAATTTCATCAAGGCTTTGTCGAACCCTTTTATTTTATTTTTTGCAAAGGGAAAGTGACGAAAGTGGGATTTAAGCCAGGATCTTGCGATGAGCTAGACAGCACATTCAATATTTTTACCAACCAAAACACTGTGTAATATCTTTTAGTGTTCTTCTTTACTTGGCTATCCATGATGCAAACACTGATACGCTTACCACTTTCTTCATTGTCATCCAGTGCAGTTTTTTTGAGCAGGCAAGTACCCAACTCCTTTAGAGCTTCTGAAAATTCTGCAAAAAAAGGGAAAAAAGAACTGTCTAATACATTTTTGATAAAATAGGATAAAGTACGATAAGAGAAATGATAGAAGTTTTTCATGTGGTTCAAATATAGAAGAATACTCTAAGAATGTGATATAATTTAAATCATGTCAGTCGCTGTTAAAAGAGAAGAGTGAGGTAGAAGTAAATCAGACCCAATCAATTGTGGGCTTGATAAGAGCATTTTCCTGCAATAGTAGATAGAAAATCTCTGATGTCATAACAAATAGAGAAAAGGATAGTGGGAGAAATTATAAAAAATAGAAAAGAGAGAGAGAGAATTCATAAGTACAACTTCAGTAAAGGCTGAGTCACATAAACAAGAAATGGTTAGGTGACAGATGTTTTTAATCTCTGGTTTTCAGATGCAGTATACATGGGGTCGGAGCTAGAAGCACAACAACTGATGGCTGGGGATGCTTGATGCCAGTCAAGCATTGCCTGGTGATTAGTGATAATTAAATGGCAATCATCTATCAAGATTAACTATTAACTGATGATCATCAACAATGAATAATCTGCTGATGATGTAATCTATAGGTGGCTGGCAACCAACATTCTTCCAGTAATCATCAGTTGCCCTGACCATCCAACAGTTGGTGATCACATATTGCAGTCCAATCATAGTGAGCATGCATCGACAACCGGACAACAGCCATAAACCATCACAAGACAATTAGCTTGATGACCACTAATCACCAAGAATCACAATCTTCCAATCATAACAACAACTATTCAGTTATCAATTAGCAGCATCTACCAATAATCATTTAATGACTAGCGATCAATTAGTCAATTGAACAAGTATAAGAAAATGAATGGTTGAAGTGATTAAGCTACAGTTTCTTTTTATCGCTTTCACAATTTGCCAAACAATAAAACATTAATGTCACATTTTAACAGTGTTGCCTTTAAGAAATGCCATTTTTTGCTGCAACTACTTGGAGACAATCAAACAACCATTAAATGCAAACCAAACCAAAATATTACTAAATTCCTTCAAAGCAAAATGATAAATATATGAAAACGTATAGAGTACTACCATATGCACTATTTTCAATAGCAGCAGCAGCAGAAAGCAAGCTGTCATAGCAGTTTCTAATGTCATGGATGTCCTGAAAAAGTAAAATACCACATACTGGTAAGTGCACTTACAAAGACTACAGTTAAAGTTAGCGTATTCTGAAAAAACAAGCTAGTGTTGTACTTTCTGCAGCAACTACTTCAATCACTATCATGATATCACTTGGCTGTGAAACAAAATTTCATCAAGGCTTTGTCGAACCCTTTTATTTTATTTTTTGCAAAGGGAAAGTGACGAAAGTGGGATTTAAGCCAGGATCTTGCGATGAGCTAGACAGCACATTCAATATTTTTACCAACCAAAACACTGTGTAATATCTTTTAGTGTTCTTCTTTACTTGGCTATCCATGATGCAAACACTGATCATCTACCAACCAATGTCTCGGTGAGATTGTTTTAGTTTTTAAAATCAAGGACTAATCACTAACATTTTTCAATGGCTTTTATTTCTGTTTATGCTTTGAAAGATGATCCTCCTTATTAGCAAAATCTCTAATTAAGATAATCGTTCATCCTCATAAAACATTTCCATCAAATATATTGTCACAATCACCTTCTATTTCTAATTCCACTCACTTCCTTCTTCTTAGACAATCTTGGTAACTAACGTAGAACTTCATGAGATGTTGTCAAATGACAAGTTATTACAACTGAAAAACAACTCAAACTGACAAAATTGTCAAATAAAATAAAATGTCTCCCTGCATCACGTTAATACTTCGAGCAAGAATTTCTAACATAAAAGTAAGCAAGCGGATCTGATATAGCATTTACAGGAAAAAGAACATTTTATAAGTGCTAATAGCAAGAACTCTGATCCCCATCATTTCTTTATCCATAAACGATATACTATAACAAGGTCCACAGAAAACCCTAGAAAGAGCGAATTAAACCGGAGGAACATAGAGAAGGTCATAAGAGGAACCTGGGACGCCTTGAGGAGCTCGTCCTGGTGCGCCACCAAGCCTTTCTCCCTTTTCTGCTTCTGCTCGTCCTTGTGGAAGGCGAACCCTCGCAATCTTCTCAGCGATGACTTCATCTTCCCACTCCCTCTCGGCCTTGACTACAAGATCAAGCGCCCCTGGCCAAAACCAAGTCCAAATCCCTAACCGAATTACGCAAGCGTCGACGAAGAGCCAAAGAGGGGAATTCAATAAACGCTGGAGCAATCCGTATAAAGGCGAAACTGATCTCTCTCTCTCTCGCTCTCTCTGTGGTCAGTCAAAGAGATGTATCCAAATAAAAGGAGCGTTGCCGAAAAGAGCAGGGAGGAGAAGCGGTCTGGTGGAGCCGGTTCACGAAAACATCGAACCGGTCCAAATGAACTGTAGTGAGGATGACCTCTCCGTTATCCTGTGTTGTATTACATGACAGCGCAGAGGAAAACTTGTCGACGTGGTTAATTTAGATTGGTCAAACTGGCTGACAATTCGAACTGCAGGGAGAAACGTCGCTCAGCCGATCGCGGGTGCTTCCCCGGAAGACTTCCCGGTGACGCATGAGTCGACCCGGGGGCGAGCGGGCCCCACCTGTGAATTCCCAATCAAACGGAATGAGGTTTGACCACGGCGGACCACCGGCCAAGGTGATGGCGCTGGCTCTCGAACAGTAGAGTCGTACACCCCGCTGAATGATGTGACAATCAAATGTTGACAGATTTTATATATATATATATATATATATATATATATTCTCTTAGCGATATCTCGACACATCTTATTATTAGTGAGTTCTGATGTCAATCGATCTGAAGATATGAATCATGTTTAGTCTCAGAAGCGAAATCATCGTAAATTAACGGGTGAATTGAATGTCTCAGTAAAAGTGTTTATGGATGGATAGGTGAATCGTTTTTATACGTACATAAAACTCTTAAGACTTGTTATTCCTAGCACATGTACAGTATCTTTAACATTTGTTGGCAATTCCTTACTAGTGTTTCCAACGATGAGAATAATACAATTGAAATTGAATTATGATAATCTCAATGAAGCTTATTCATTTCTAAGATGTCACTCTCATTCAACCAGTCAAGTCTTTAAGAGGATTCAACAGAATAATGTGTTTGCTGTTATTAGGCTTTGACTCTCTTTTAACTCTAAAATCAAAGTAGGACTACCATCTAATAAGGTCCGTACTAATCATCATTGGTGCAAACCCTCTAGGTTGGAAACAAGTTCCCTCTAAGTGGATCTCACACGGTTTCTGTGTGTAATCTAGAAGGCACTCCTGGAAGTGGATTCTTTTCACTCTTTATTAGATCTGACTTTCTAACTCTGCAGCCAGAGACCAAATAATCTTATCAACGACTTAGAATATAAAAAAAAGTTTTGAAGGATTTATTGCTATGATACACATGATACACTGTAACAAAGAACATTAAACAAATTACAAGGTAGGTAGTTATTGGTGCATCCCTCGGAACATTTAAGAAACTAAAGCATGCTACATGTCATAAAACCAGCCCCATCAGCGAGGGTAAGGGCCTTGTTGCAAACAGAAATAACAAAAGCAACACAAAATGCTCAATGCACATATGATAGGTACACATAAAACATGAATCTACATGGAATTAAACAAGTTGTAATTCCATATTGCAAGCTCTTAGTAGTAAAAGCAAAAATACCATCCATGTTAGTGCATAAGGAACTTTTGGAGCATTAGTTAGGAATCGAAGAGAACCTATAGCCAGGAGCACCTCTCCAGGAGTAGTATGCAATCCGGGTCTCGTAGAAACCTGCAACAAGATGAAATTGCCAATTCAATATCACGGTGCTATAGACAAGATAGGACCTGCCCTGATATATGATTTTTCAAGTTCTTCATGTCTCATAGGACTTTATTAAACGACAGGAAATAATCAAAGAAAAATAATGTACATCACACATTCACAGTGCATTCCAGGACAAGATTAATTGCTTCTATAACATCATGTACTTAAGTCGATATTTGTGAAAATTAATAGATGGATTCACAGTGCATACCAGGAAGAAATGCAAGTATACCAAGAGTCAAGAGGCCATATGCTTGGGATCGCTCACCCTCCATATGGCCTGTAAAGATGAAGCATGACAGAATAATAAGAGCTGACCCAAGAGCAAGAAGAAAAAGAGCAAGGGTAATTGATTTCCATGGAACTCTGTCAAGGGCCTTAGGATTGTAGGCAAAACGAAGATCTTCTTCCTTCAACATTCCATGATCTTCGTCCATGTCATCCAATGCAAGTGGAGTGTATTGAACATGGCGCCTTGATGCCATAATGATCGTCCTTCCAGAACACTTCCCTTAACAGCTATCATGGCAAAAAAAATATCACAAACAATAATGTTATTATTTGGAGAAAAATAGTCACTTCTTGGAATGATAGAAGTAGTTTTGCAAACATGTAACCTTCTTCGAAAAATAAAATACCAACAATTTAAATATGAAAGAACATGGACAAAACAAAAGCTGCTTTTCTTTTGGCCAACTTAATCACCAAACATATGGATTCAGATACCAGAAGCATATTACTGTATAAAGTATGAAACATATGAACAACAAATGCACCATTTTTCATACTGTAGAAAAAAGGTGCTTTAGGACATCATGGCACTAGAATAAACCAGACAACCTTGGCAGATAGGCTTCCCTTAGGTTGCATGGTTAACAAAACCCTTATTAAGGATACCAATCATCAAAACCCTATCTATCACAAAAATCATGTATATGCAATTATGCATGACCAAGGTTTTCCACAGTCCAGTGATCATATAGAGAGAATAGATCTCTTCTACTACATATCAGCCTAATTAAGATCCATAACATCAGATAGTTGCTGAAAAAACTCCATAATATGATTCTTAATTTGTTGATCCAGTAGCCATCCTCATAAAAGAGTGATCAACCACCATTACACCTCTAATTGGGACCATGCAATTTACACATCAAACCATCATTCTGAACATGCATTATTGGAGTTCTTGAATAATTGGAGAGGATCAACTCTTGCATTTCTTTCTGGTATGCACTGTGAATCCATCTATTAATCTTCAAATCGTCATTCATTACAATATAAATATGAGGAACAAGGTTCAACTATCATTGGACCTAGACATGGATTTTGTCAGAGATTCTAGATACAAATAAGTTATATATCCTGCTACTCATCACGACTAGATGATTGTCTTATTAATTTATTCTATTTAAGCTAGCAAGTGACATAAATATATGCAGCTTGCTCATTTTTTCAATGCTTTTATTTGCATGCTATCACATTGTTATTTTATGTCGTTTATCCTTATCAATTCTACTTAATTTTGGTGTAGCAAGTGTGATAACATTATGCTGCTTTCACACTGAAATAAACAATGACCACGTTAGACATAATAACTGAATAGCATTTTTAATATACAATACCCTTTTTTATGTTTACTTTGTTCTATGTATGATAATCAAAATTCTGAAAATTTAGATACATGATCTTTTGACATAAACTTTATTCCACCATAATTTACTGTTGCCTACTGACAAATTGGAATTTTATTTCGAGTTTCATCAATTACATGATTACTCGATAATATGAATGTTCAAATCAGGTGTAGCTGCTTGAAGACAAAAAAAATGTTTTCTTAGCACAGAATTTAAATTCTTCCGCCTTTTCATTTTGTGCCCCTAATCAACTGTTGTATTACTTTTAAAGATGCAAGCTACAGAAGAAGAGATAAAAAATTATCAATTGCATCTCCAACCAACATTCACAATGGTGCCTATCTCCTATAACCATTTCCAATAATCATCAACTCCTGCTCTGTTTTTCTCATCTTTGAAACAAGCTCATTTAGTGAAGCAAAATAAACTAACAATAGGAATCGTTACTGATTCATATCATCTGTAGAACTTAATTGACATTGACAATGAAGTCAAATGTACATGAAGCAGTGAATTTGTTATTCAATTTTTATCGACTAAGAAAATTATACTGTTGTTCAATCAGTTGGAGAGGGACGGTAACCCATGAGAAGAACTAGAACATGCTTTTTATGTGGAGCTTTAACAATTATACAAGTGTATAACCAATCATAAAGTTTTTGTCTTATACAATCATTCATGAAATGAGGAAAAAAAAAACAAATTTCTAGTTTGGACCATCAACCATAATAATTTGTTGGATCTCTATGCCTGCAACACTAACTAGTATACTACTCAGAGATATACCACCAAAAGTACTGGATATTGCAATTCCTTTTTTCCATGCTTATAATTCAAGGTCATGTAGTCATCCATAAAAACTGTGAAGTACCGAAGCAATCTTACAAGTTGAGAGCTATAATCCTTCAATCAACATGGTAAAATGTCTTCTAAGTTATGTACAAAAGCAATTACGCCGGTAGTTAAAGACAGCATCAATTATCATGGAAAAGTATCTTCTGAATTCCCACTTAGGCAATTCATCAAACACAAACAGCACAAGCAACACACACATCGGACACAAGAACCAATTCTCCCCGATCTAGATTCCCTATCCTTCACGGAACAAACCAAATAAGTCAAATCCAAACCCGAAGGAAAAGGAGGGCCCCTCTTCAATCTAAAACTAAGAAAGGGCACAACTTTCGAGAACCAGATAGTGACCAGAATAACAAGATGTAATGGACGAAGCCAAATCAGGCACCCAAAAGATCGATCGAGAGGTAAAGCTGACGATTCAGAAACGGAGAGAAAGGGGAAAGGAGAACCTCTCGCGACGAGAAAGAGCGAGCGCGGGGCGAGTCGAGGAAGACACTGAAGTGCTCGGTTTGGCAACCGGGAACGAGGAGGGTATTGGGCTGGAGAGATAAAAGCCACAATGACTAAATTGCCCTAATAATTGAATGTCCTCTGCTCGATAAGAGTGAGGATATATTTGGTATTTTAATATTTGACATCCTCTAAACACCAACAGCTTTTTTATTATTATTGAGATGATAAGAACATTTGGATACTATTCTTATAAAATTTAAATTTTATTTAATTTAAAGTTGAGCGACTTTAATTTTTTTTATTTGATTTAAACATGTTGGATAGATTAATTAAAGTAGTAATTAGAAATATTAATGGTCGAGTAGTGCTTTTATCTATTCTCGTCTCATAATCATATGAATAATAAAAAATACTTTTCGTTTCATCATATCCTTGATTATTCTTTATCCTCATCTCATTACGATTTGGTCACATAAGTACAATTGACATCTCTAGATATGTATTAACTCAAACTAAAAAATAATTTATTTATGTGGTATGTAAATATCAACTAATTTTTATCTCATATTATGAGTGACAATAGATATACACAAATCATATGAAATGAAAGAAAAAGTGATGCAATTAGTAAAATGGTTATTAACTAAACTTAAACTTTGTTACTCTACAAATTTTTTTAAAACACAATGAGAGAAAATTTTTCATTAGCGGAGTTAAACCTATTATCTAAAATGCTATCTAAATCGAGCATTGACTAGTTGAATACTAAACCAACTTGGTTCAATCCAGTTTTCATGATTTCTTACATGAGATATCATATAAATTAGATTAATCATCCAATTCAATTTTTTTTAAAATTTTTTAAAATTTAAATTGTATGCTTGTCCTTTTTCTCCTCCTCGTTCGTTTTGTCCTCCAACTCTTCTTTCACTTCTTCTTTTTCTTTCATTTATGAACATTGATTTGTATATTGACGTATCATAACATATATAACATAGTCTCTATGTTATTTTTCTATTTTCTTATTATCCTTTTATGGTTATATGAAAATAGCCACATAGCCTCCAAATCTTGGAAGGCCTTTTCTCTCCATCTCAGCATGCATATGAGTAGGATTAGAATATGGAGATTTCTAGTAGTTGGTGATTAGATGATTTCCTACTTGCAACCATATCACAAAATATCAGAAATGATCATTCACATATAATGCAAAAATATAAGAACAATGAAGTGAAGAGCTAGTCTAGATGAGCATTGATGTCAGTCATCATGTTTCATTTGGGTTCATGATCTATAATTGCCATCACAAGAGCCTTTTCTTGTAAGTTCAGCTCCTTTTCTGTTGGGACATTGTTGAAGGAGAGTGAGGTTGGCTTTCTACATTAGCATCGCCATTTCTACAAGAGATAAATGGGGCACTTTTCCCAATCCATTTTGAGGTTTGCTTCTCATCTTTTCATACAAAACAGCAAGAATGACCTTCATGACAACTTGTGCAGGCCATTCTTATTCCCTGATTTCAGCTTATCTAAAACCACAGGACTCTTTCTTGATCTTTTCCTTCTATCTTCCCATTTAGGACTTGTTTCCTACCCAGTGTGAGTAATGGTGGACTCCATTTCTTGAGCTCCAACTTTATTCATAGAGCTTCTCACCTGACAGTGTGAGGCCAGTTGATGTGAAGAGACATTATTTTTTGCTATATACACAGAAGGATCATAGACTTGATTAGGTACCTGTGCCAACAAGAGAAAAGAGAGAAAGAAAGGAGGAGGAGGTAATACCTGAAGAAAAAAAAGGGGGTAAATTTCTCGATTTGTGTCTGTCATCTAATCTTTATATTATTTCAATTTTATCGAATGTCTATGAAAGAATAAAAAAAAATAATAATGATATATGATGACGATGATACTCCGAAGGCACTGCCAATTCTGATAAAACTATGAGTCAAGCTTAACCTTACTGGACCTCATTATCAAATCTGCATTTGTGAGTATTAATCGGTATGTCCTGAAATTAAAAACAGAATTAAACCTCTCTATCAAGCATAAATATTCACATTGACACCAGGAGACAATATATTAAATCATGATATACTGTGAAGGTCCAATTCAAACAGTATTACTTCAATCATTCATCCAATGCTGATACTTGGGCACATGGAGGAGTTCCAAAGCTTTGGAAAGCATTGCAGACACAACTCATGCAGAATAAGCCTTTCTTGTGCCAATGAACAGAGAGATTGATTGCAACAAATAAATAAAACTATACTCCATATGTGCAGTTTTTGATATAACCAGTTTATTGGACAACAAAGCACCAAAAGATTTATATCTAGTGAAAGAAATTACTCTTTGAATACACTTCAAGCATTGTAGCAAACCAAAAGCAACTAAGATTACGTCTTATGTCTGACCTCAAGAAATTGTCAAATGGTTCTAACAACAAGAGAATCTGCTTGTAGATTGTTTTTGGTCATTGGCACCGTCACTAAAAAGTGCAACCCTGTTGATAGAAAGGTCTGCCTTGTAGGAATCTGAATTCAAGACCTTCCTGCTGACATTGTCGTAGATCTCCTTGATTACGATCTCGAAGGCCGTCTTCACATTTGTAGAATCCAAGGCTGATGTCTCAATGAAGAAAAGCCCTTCAGCTTCTGCAAGGCATTTGCCTTCCTCGACTGATACCTCTCTAATGTTTGACAAGTCACACTTGTTACCGACCAGCATCTTCGCGACAGTTGTGTCTGAATGTGCTGCAGTATATTGTCACTAAATTAGATGTTTAAGCACTGAGGAGGAAAAGATAACTGCAATTATATGAGGTAGAGATATTTCTAATTTCTTAAAATATGTTACTATTCTGAGGGTTGTCAGCAGCTATCAGCACTCCTACAATCTGCATGCTCATTCTGTTGGGTGTATATATATATATATATATTCACTAATGTGGGTGTATGTTTATGAAAGCTCCTAATGATTATGCCTAATCGCCTAATCAACGTCAGCTAATGTTTTTCATGAGCTTGATGCTTTATAAAGCTAGCTGAGATAGGGTTAAGGTTATCAGGTGCCTTTAACAAGTGGAAATATGAAAAGTCATTGCATGATTAAATCAAATTGTATTTATATCCTATTAGCATGAAATCAAACAAAAGCATAGGAAAAGTTAACAACATATACTATTCTATTATATAGTATTTGACCATTTTTGTTTTGTATACTTACTCATGATCATGGTTATTACTAAACTCAAAATAGTTGTACATTGGCAATAGAAACAAGTGAATAGTCTGGGAAGTAACAACAGGATCAATCACTTAATCCTGCTTTTGTTCATGCAAGCTTATGATCTTGAATCAAATTAGATGAAAAAGAGAGAAGTAAAACGTTGGACCTTTGATGGTCCCTTCCTCCTTTTAAGTGATGCCACTATGGTATGCAGATTAAATCAATTATAAATAAATGTTTTTACAACTGTAGCATTTTGTTCTCCAGAATCAGAGATTCAAATTTGAGTTTGCTCGAAGGTGTAGACAATAGAAACATTTGTCTTAGCAATGCAAAGTCTGAGACGACGGCAACAAAGATAAAACCTTAAACCCCCAACTATTTGGGTTGATTATATAAATCCTTTGCTGCCATTGAGCTATGTAGAAAATTATATTTAAGTTAAAAGTATTTAGATCTTCACTTAATAGTTTTTATATTAAAGTTAAAGCCTTTTTGAGTCTCCCTCTCCATCTCTCATCGTACCACTAAGAGTAATAATTTTACATCTTCTAACTACAATATCTATAATATATAGGTCAAATGTAAATTCCATGAGAACTTCAAAAGTTCTGTGTTGTTCATCAGTAGTACTTGACACCACTATTTTTGAGATATCACCACTTTCACTGTCAAGAAAAGAATTAGGCTCGACAGGCTATAGATATTGGTGGTATCCCATTTCCTTGAAGCTACAGTACTTGTATTTGACATCTTCATCACAATCTATTGGCACCACTGAAGGCTGGATGGAAACCAGAAGAAACCTGAGCCATGGACTCATGGATGTGATGGCAAGTTGTATTGATCCACATTGCTATTTCACTCATAATGATCTAAACACATTTTACATAATAATAGAATATGAACAATTACATTAATCGCAGGACTCTTATCACAACAAGCCCTAGCTTTTGTTTTGAATACTAAAACTCACACAACTATGCAGCCTTTCATCATCAAGGACAATTTGCTAAAGTTCTTGGCTTCCAAAACTTATTTTATTAAAATTTTACTATATTTTCTAAACTTTTAGTTGATTTATAACATAGATATATTTGAAAGTTCTAAAATTAAGTCTTTGATTGATTTTGATTACACCAAACTGATCCAAAGCCTCCATCCTGTGAACCTTGTTAGATATATTAATCTGGATTGGGTGTTTCCAGTAGATTCCAGTATGGGAAGAAAGAGCTGGTGGACCTCTGAAAGAAGTTGAAAAAGGAAACCGATTGAAACAAAAGGAGAGAACGAGTTAGTAAAGCAGTTGTGAAATCTCTTCTTTCACTGCCGGCAACTATATGCTCAAGATCATTCTTTCCTGCTTTGTGAAACTAAAAGGCTCTGAGATCTTAATGTTGTGAGCACAACATATGACATTAGCCTTAGATATTTAGTGCAATGTTTACCAAAGTCAAAGTATAAAGCAAGAAATGTTAACAAATATTTAGAGTCTGGCATGTATGACATAATGAGAGATTTCCATCAAATTTTATGCAGAAGAGGTACCATGGAACATACTCTTTTCTTCTATCAATCTTCGTTTCCAGTCCAATCCAAGTAATTTTTACCCAATTACTTTTAGGATTTCTATGACAATATGTCTCACAAACTTGAAATTCTAAAGATTATTGTGCTTAATTAATTTTTCCTCCGAAAATTACTTTTTTTTTAATGAATCCTTATACAAAAAAATGATGATCACAACAAATTTCACAGATCTGAGTATCTATCATGATAAAAACAACATATCCATGCACAGTATAACATCTCCTATATGTGATTCTATCAGATCCACAACATAAGTTCATCTAATTTGCTGATACACATGCAGCTCATCTCATTACTCCAATTCCATACAACATCAACTCATAGAAGAAAGAGGGAATAGATCTAAACACGATGTGTTGAAGATATATTCTGAGTGTCAGCATCAAAAGGGAAAGTAAGAGAGAGAGAGAGAGAGAGAGAGAGAGAGAGAGAGAGAGAGAGAGGATTAGGCGTACTATTGAGCTCGTCGAGCCAGCGGGAGACAGAGTCGAAGGTGGAGCGGCGGGAGACGTCGTAGACGACGAGGGCGCCGAAGGCCCCGCGGTAGTAGGCGGAGGTGACGGCGCGGAACCGGTCCTGGCCGGCGGTGTCCCAGATCTGGGCCTTCACCTCCTTGCCGTCGATGTCGACGGTCTGCGTCAGGAACTCCACCCCGATGGTGGCCTTGGAGTGCAGGTTGAACTCGTTCCTCGCGTACCTCGACAGCAGGTTCGACTTCCCCACCGCCGAGTCCCCAGTGATCACCACCTTGAACAGGTACTCCTCCTCCTCCTTCCCTCCTCCCACCACCATTCTCTCTCACTCTCTCTCTCTCTCTCTCACTCTCTCTCTCTCTTCTTGCTCCTATGAATGAATTGAATGAATGTGACAGTGAATGAGCTTGAATGAATGAAGGAATGAAAGAATGGGAACTCAGGAAGACAGGAAGGTAGGTAGATGAACACTAGTGAACGTGCCTGCTGTCTTCTACTTTTGCCTGTGTGCCATGCATGTAGTTGACTTTGACTACATGCTGTCAAGGTAAAGATTTGAGCTAATAATGAGGGTAATGGTTGCCATGTTGAGCTGTGGAGAGACCCTTTTTCTCCTCCTTAGGTTGCGAGCACTCACAGAGAGAGAGAGAGAGAGAGAGAGAGAGAGAGAGAAAGGGTGTAGATTTGATGTCTAAACTTGTTTGACTTTAGGAAGGGTGAAGACTGACACATTGGTGGAGTTTGAGCCATTGTTTTGTTGTGATTTATAGAAGTGGGAATCTGCCAACTCTTGTCATAAGTTCACGAATGCCTTCAACAATATTTCTGGAATAATCTAAAAAAATATATCAAATTATCACAAGATCTTAACATTGAATTCCAAATATTATTCTATTTGTGATAACAAGATATAAAACATTTAATAATAAATTAATTTTGATTATCAATCTGATGTCATAAAATTGATCCGGTCTGATTTATTGTTCAAGTGTTATCAGGTCTGAGATTAGCATATGATCTCTAGAGAGGATTTCACTAACTCAATTTTTATTGTCCATCTGATATCATGAAATTAATTTTATATTATTTATTTTTGAAAATATTAAAGTTTTATTTATTACGTACTCATTTCTACGTTATATAAAAACACCTTCGACGATTAAGCCGACTGAGGTTTATTATAAACGGAAAAAAAAGTATAAATGGTCATAATTTAGTTTAATGGCTTCAAAATAATATAGTTTGATTCGATCAATCTCCCATTATGATTCGAGTGTCATAGATTATTAACTTTGAGAATCGTGGCTTCCATTAAGACACTCATGTCTTTCTTTTCATCCTATCTCAATCTGTTTCTAATAATAAGACTTAAATCTTTCCTCATCATTTATCATCACAAATTAATGCTTGGCCATCAAAATCCTGATCTTCTGAACGGACGGTGGAGATCTAATTCCCTTGGTAGCTCCCCATGATGCCACAGAGTTTTCTGTGGCCGTCCATGGTGCCACGTGGAAGCAGGATTGAACTCTCCCCCCACCAAGCCTTCAATTTACTTGAGCCGTTACTGCGTCTCCTCTTCTCCCTCCCAACGCCACCCATTTCGAGATGTTCGCTGCGGCCATTGGGCTCTACCTCGTCCCGCAGCCCTTCGACGGCCCCGCTGCGGCCGCCGTTGTCAAGCACGCGTCGCGGTATCGTCTCCCTCCCCGGAGGAGGAGTCTCTTCCTCGGGAGAGCTGCCTGCGCCGCGAGGCCCGCCACTTCCGGAGGGAGCGGCGTTGACCAAGAGGAAGCGTCTCGCGAGGAGTCCTCCAGAATCGGCGATGCTGACCCCCGCCAACTCCGGGTACCGTCTTCCTGCTGTTCCATGGTCCAACAATCTTTAAGATCTTTGCCCCTTATACACTTTCTTGTTGAGGGTTTTACATTAGGCACTGATATTGGAAGCCCTGAATTCCTAATTTCTTAAATGGCCATGTCGTGTTCACACGAGTCGTTTAGTTCTTTGGATTGTGAACCCAAGAATTGTGATACCCTACTTTAGTCTCATATCAGATGTAGGAGAAGATCTGAGCTGGTTGATAAGTGCTAAGGTGTAGTACTATCATCAACATGGGCCTAAGTATTTTGGGTCAATGATTGAGACTCAAGTTAATGCATCAATTATCCTAATGGGCTGCAACAAATGATATCATATTTAAGTAGGAAAAGACTACTCGGGACTACCAATTGAGTCTCACATGCATCATGCCAGGGTTGACACCACAAATTTGAAGGCCACCGATTGATTTTTCCAGTATATTTCTTCCTTTAGGAGTCTTTGTTAATCCGTGTATATGAGCATTCTATATTAGTAAGGGCTTAAGCATATTCATTAGATAGACCCAGGTTCCTTGTTTGTTGATTATGCTATCTTGTTGGTTATTTCTTCTTGAATTGATAATCTACCTACAATTGATAAACCCAAGAGATCTAAGGACCGAGAATTGATATTTGTAGAAAATGTATCCATTTATTTTGCATTGTCCGGTGCCAAAATTGGAATGCTATCTTGATTTTGCCTGAGTCTTTTCTTTGACAAACTCATAATGCAGAGTATCTTCCTGATCATGCAGCCAGGACCTTCCTTTTTATGCTAGTTGATATATGATGAGCATTCCTGGCGAGATGTTTGGAGAAAAAAATTCCTTGTGTATTTGATAAGTTTCTTTGGAATAGTGAGTATACATTGTGATATTGCTAAAGGAAACTTGTCCTGTTTTTAGTAGATATTGCTTGAGATTATATGTTGCCGCTCATTTATCAATTTTGGTCTATTGTCGTACTTGAACTGGTAAAGTTCAGCATAATTCCTCAAAGATTTGTGGTCATCACATTGATGGTGATGCTGAAATGAACAAGTATAGTTTTAGTCTAATATAAGGTATAATTTTACTGCCCTATAAATGCGTGTTTCTACCATTTTCCTAGTTAATATGGCTCACAAACATATTAAAATTTGTGCAATTACGAACTTAACCCGTGGAATAAAATTATAATCTAATTCTTTGTCTCTATGAAGAAATAGAGGTCTGCTGATTGGAGGGCAGCAAGAGCTTACAAAGATAGTGGCGTGCTCTTTGATGGCAAGATTGAAGCCTTCAATAATGGGGGCCTGCTGATTCGATTTTATTCACTTCTTGGCTTTCTCCCTTACCCTCTTCTTAGTCCATCCCACTCATGTAAAGGTACTATTTTTTCTTCTAGCCGCTATCCAAATCTTGTAAACATTCTTTAATCCGGACTTTTGTCTAAAGGGATAATATATATCATGCTGATAGTTGTGCATTTCTCATTGATCATCTGTTTCGTGTTATCTGTAGTAGTCATTTAGCATAAACCTAATCCTAATTTCATAGATTTTTCTGCTGTGTTTTGGCTACATTTTGGGTTGCCAATATTTTGTTTTCCTTACACAATCCATGCCAATTCTATTCCATAGGAATCCTTGAGGTTGTGACTTATGGTGTTGGGTTTTCTTGCAGATCCATCAAGAACCATTCAAGATATAGCAAAAGATCTAGTAGGCTCATCTATTTCTGTAAAGGTATTTTGTTTCTTTTTCCATCAATATGGTTTGGTTCTTAATAATGATGTGTCTATAAGTGTGGTCTAGCATGCTTCCTTAGAGAAATTTGTTCTGCAGTAAAATTGCAAGTGGGATGTTATGTAAAGCTCTTTCTGACATTATAATCTATATTGGTTGGTGATTAGAGCTTATGATAGCAAAATTATTCTTTATGCTTGAATCATAAATGTTATCTAAAAAGATGATCAGAACAGGAAAAGCATCTAGTCAGGCTTTGACTCTATATTTTGCTTTTAATTGTTAAGGTTATACATTGACTTTTCTTTTTTCACTAACAGTGTTTGATGATGAGTTATCAGTTGTTCTTGTGTGATTATACCTTCATTTTCCTTATAACATTGCATAATAAATATAATTTAACTGCCATGAAACATGAACAACGATGGTAGATATTTGATGCAAGATGACCATTAAATTGATAGTCTTGCAAGGATGTAAAATATTAGAAAGTGAATGACAGGTCTGGGTCTTTTATGATTAGACTTTGTCATCATTTAGACTAGAAAAGTTGAATCATGGTCTTATTGGAAGGTAATTTATTTATTTTACTTTGTATATAGGTAATTGAAGCAAATGAGGAGGAAAAAAAGCTCATCTATTCTGAGAAAGATGCTGCATGGTCAAAACATTCTAGCCAAATTAATGTTGGCGATGTTTTTGATGGAAGAGTGGGTTCCTTAGAAGACTATGGTGCATTTGTTCACCTACGTTTCCCTGATGGTGCCCAAACTTTATATTTAGGACTAATATGAGTGTTTTATTTTGTGCTATGATTTCATTTTAACGGCTGATATGCAAAATTTCTTTGTAGGTTCTTATCATCTAACTGGACTTGTGCATGTCACTGAGGTTTCCTGGGATTTGGTTCAAGATGTGAGAGATTTTCTACATGAAGGAGATGAAGTCAAGGTTAAAATCATTCAGATAGATAAGTAAGAATTGCTATTCTGTGCTTGATATATCATTCTTTGGTTAAATATTTTGGTATTGAGAGGTTTGACTAGTATCTTTGCTTGACATTTACTACTACACATTCTCATTCACTGCTCATAATTTTTTTAAAGAACATAAGTTATAAGCATAACTTTTGGCATAAAGTAGTAGAACAAAAATAACAGAATAAAGGGAATATGAGCAGCCCCATATCAATTAGACTATGCTGAGAAGTTCCATAGTAGAAGATAGAAACATTGCTTCCTTTTTCTTATGGGGCCAAATGAGCAGACTTTTCATGAATCCTGGCATAACATTATGCAGCTTAATTAAAAGAGTGAATACCAAATTGTTAACACTTACAGAAAAATGAACTACTAAAACAACATCTGGTCTTGACAATTGACAGAAGCATAAATAATTCGATTGTATGTCAAATGATGATGAACATATTGATATACTCAGAAATGCAGTTTGATAAACCTGCTGCATTGTTTATATAATTTATAATTTTTTTTCCATTCATCGTTATTTGCCTTTGTAGTATCAATGATAGGGAAACCTGCTTGAGACTTGATAGGTAAATATGTGTCAATCCTAAGTGGTTGGTGCTTCTTACCGATTCCTCCTTTCCACAAGAGCTGGTGCATATTATCTTGCTTTAGCTTCTTTGCTCCTGCAGTTAATTCAATGTGAAGAAGCTCAGATCTGAACTGGTTATATTGACCAAAATAATTCATTGTTTCTTGATGCTCTAATGAGTAAAGTGCATGTGTAAAAAATGGAAGAGACTACAATTGGTTTCAGCAAGGAGGAAAAGCTGCTGTTGATTGGTCATCAGGGAAAGCTTTCTAGTCTCAGTTCAACACAGCACTAGTTCATTTCATTTATACATTTAAGGAACCTAAAGGCTTCCAATTATGCTTGCATTCTTGTCTTCTAGTTGTCTAGAGACTCCAGACATTAGATAAGAAAGTCCAAATGGCAAGATTAGTATATCCATACTCCAACATATACATGTTGTGTTTTTGTACTCCAACAGATGGCAAGAGACTACATTGTTTGCTATAATGCCTTCAAATAGTGTTTCTAGCTATGAGGAAAAGCTGCCGTTGATTGGCCAGCTATGGAAATTTCCTAATGTCAATTTGATGCACCAGTACTAGTTCATTATGACTCTAGAGTCTAGACAATAGATTAGAAAGCCCAAACGGCAATATTAGCATATCGAACTTTGACATAGGCATGTTGTATGTTGTTGCCCATTATCTTCTGCTAATTGTGTTGGTCATGGTACAGATGGCAATATTAGCATATCAAACTTTGACATAGGTATGTTGTATGTTGTTGCCCATTATCTTCTGCTAATTGTGTTGGTCATGGTACAAATGGTAATATTAGCATATCAAACTTTGACATAGGCATGTTGTATGTTGTTGCCCATTATCTTCTGCTAATTGTGTTGGTCATGGTACAAATGGCAATATTAGCATATCAAACTTTGACATAGGCATGCTGTATTCATTATCTTTCTGCTAATTGTGTTGGTCATGGTACAAATGGCAATATTAGCATATCAAACTTTGACATAGGCATGTTGTATGTTGTTGCCCATTATCTTCTGCTAATTGTGTTGGTCATGGTAGTGTTCAAGTGTCGGCTATGCCACTTAGCTTGGTTCATGTTATGTGAGTGGTAGGATGAGTTTGTTTATCATATTAGCCTGAGGTGCATCATGTCCCCCACTATGATCACTTCATACATTAGATATTGTATTCTTATAACGTCTAATTGGGTCAATAAGAATTGTAAGAAAGTGAAAACCTAAAAGCCTAGAGTGCATGGATACTTTATTTATTATTCAGTACTTCTGTTATTTTGAAATTTGAAATTTTCTCTAGGATTTCAAAGGAGGAAATTTTATGGACTTATTTGTCTTTAATGTTTTCTATATTTATCAAAATGAATAAAATTGATGAGATTGTTACATAAATTTTTGGGTGTTTTTGATCATATACATGTCTATCTAGGGTAGTACTAGGTGTTTCGCATCAAGACAAAACAGCTTAGATCACAGTTCTATAGGGATCATGGTTCTAGGTGGATAGAGGGATCTTGATTCCTGATAACTGTAATTTATGTTATACTAGTCTGAAGATTGATATAAAATAATGATCGGATATGTATCTTTTGATCATCATTTATTGGTCTGACCAAGCACCTGTAACAAATCATACACCTTGGCGTAGATTATTCTATTTTTATTATTTTATTCAATGATATTTGGTCGTGCATGTTTGTATATTGTTTGATATTTCGATATTGTATTGGTTGACAAGCGGTAGAAATTGACATATGATCAATATTTATGACCTTGGTCATACATGACTAAAATTGATTAGCACATCGTAGCAAATGTACAACTATTAGTGCAAGCATGAACATACTATATGGCCTTGGCATATGACAAAATGTAGATACATTGACATGACTAATTTACTTTTATACCTTTATCCACCTAGAACCATATACTTGATGCCAAAAATACATTGAGATAGTGTTTCATTATTATATAGCTTATATGTATTGATTCACATAATTCTTCAAATTCATATATGAAATATTGTAGATATCCATGGTCTCTAAAAGTCTTTATGTAGATGATACAAGTTTCCCAAATGATAATATATACTAAATATTAAATTGAGGGTGTAGTTAAAGTAGATGGACAAGAAGTTCTTACGAAAGGAAGGTTTTACATAAATTGGATATGTTATTCAACACGAAGGATTAATGAAATATTGCTCGTGGAGTAAAACTGGAGTGGTTTTATTGGGCAGGGGCTTCTGGATTTTTTTTACTGTGACAGTATGCCTTTTGAATTAAACAAATAATTTTATAAAATGATTTATAGATCTGAATGATAATATAGTTGATATGAGAATGTTGATTGGCTATGTTGAATTACTGAAAAAGATACAATAAGAAATGATTTCACTAGCAAACAATTTGGTGTTTCTCTGATAGAGGATAAAGGGGGAACATTCATGATGGTGTGGAGTGTGAACATGCTCGAAGTCGACCCATAGATAACTTGCTTGGATGGAGTGAAGCAATCAGGATCATTGATGTGAGTAGAGATAAAGAGGATTATAAGAAAACTTTGCTAGAAATAATAGGAAAGATTCAAAATTTAACTAGGGTTGTAAGTCCTCAGTGTTCAATGATGAGAAAAGATACATTTGGCTGACACCAAATAGTTGAGACATTACAACGTGTTCTTATTTGTATGATGAACATGTTCTAAATGTGTTAAAATTTCCATGTATAGGAAAGTATTCGACAAATGCTTCTGTTTGACAAGGACATGACAAGCATTTTGAAGCATTGTGGTTCATCGATGCACATAATTGCTTTCACCATTTAGTTATGCTGCTGACTTGTCTATGTGGTGCATCAAGAACTAAGTTTTAGTGGAAGACACTTGGTGTAGATATCTGCTTATGGTAGTGCCATTATCATGTATCATGCTCAAAAGAAGATTGCTGACAAGAAGCTAAATAGACATGCCTACACCATGAATTGAAAAAAATTTATAGAGAGCGAATGTGTGCTTGCCTAAATTTAAACCCTCATGTGATCCTGTAAGGCTGTAAATCATAGTGGTACTAGAGGGGTCTTGTTTTTTTACCCCAATTTGAATTTTCCTATATGTTAAACCGCATCCATTTTGTAAGCTTGTGTGTAATGTGTCAATTACACTTTTTAAGAAAGATTAAGCAATAAATTGAAATCGATACATTTAGGAAAAAGGGTAGAAAAACTAATTACATTGAGTGCTGATTAATGATGGTTGTGGTTCTTGGTGTTCTCAGCTGAAATGTACACAACTGTACATATCATCTGTGCCATGCAGCATGGAAGAATAGCTAAATACATTTTGTGCAGGGCTAATTGCAGATTATTCCCTGCAGTTAGCTACCTTTAGCGTTCCAATCTTTACACTTTAAAAAATTGTATTTGTATCCCTATAGTTACGAAAGTGAGGCATTTAGGTCCATTTACCCTAACGATGTCAGTTTTTCTGACAGAAACATGAAAACAAATGACAAAAATATAATTTTAATGTTCGATGGTAGACTGCATCGGTGGTGATGAACGACGACGTCGTTGGCGAACGACGGCGTCGCTGGTGTTGACGCTGACACAATTGCTTAGTCGACTCTGACAACGATAAGGTCCACTCTTACCATGACGCCACCCACCTCCACGAGGAGCGTGTTGCCTGCCTTGCGCTGTTCTGCATCTGTGTCGACATTGACGTAGTTGCCCCGCTTTGCTCTGCATCTGCGTTGATGCTGATGCAGATGTCGAGCAACCCTTTCATCGCTCGACAACTGCGTCGATGTCAACGCAGATGCAGAGTGGCGAAAGAGCCGCTCGACGAGAGGTAGTGCCGGAATTGATGCAACAGTGGGGGGAGCGGAAGGAGTTTCAACGATCCCAGCTTCAAGTCAAGGTTGGGATTTGTCCAACGGGTCAATAGCAAGGCAGCCACCATCTTCGCCGAAGACGCCGCGCAACGATCACCACCATTTACATTGATGTACCTTATTGTCGTTAGAGGCGGCCAGGCAACTGCGTCGACATCGACACCAGCAGCATCGTCGTCCGCCATTAAACATTAAAATTATCTTTTTGTCTTTTGTTTTCATGTTTTCGTCGATAAAACTAATAACGTTAGGGTCAATGGACCTAAATGTTTCACTTTCCTAACGATAGGGATGGCATAACAACTTTTTAAAGTATAGAAACTGAAACGCTAAAGATAGCTAACTACAGGGGGTAATATGTAATTAGCTCTTTTGTGCGTGCTAGTATATGCGACATGTACTTACCAGTCCATTGTACTTTATCTGCTTAATAATTTTTTTGTCATTTTAGGTGAAATCAGGATTCTTGGAAATATTAGTCTCATGGTCAATTTCATACTTGTCAATGACAAACTACATTCGTTATTTGTTCATGTGAAGTGGCAGCTAGAATTGCACTGGTTGTTTTTTTTTAATTTGAAAGAGTAATACTAACTTTTGAACCAGAGAAAAATCAAGGATTAATCTATCAATTAAGCAGCTGGAGGATGATCCTCTTATGGAGACATTGGATAAAGTAATTCCTCAGGTAAGTTATCAGTCTCTAGTTTAGACACTTTCTAGTTATTTGGGAATATTTTTAGAACATTTTCTTATTTACTTGTCAATTATGGATATCCTCAGGAAGGTCAACTTGTATCTGATAGTCTCGATACGTCTTCTAGTATGAACATTGAGCCTCTTCCAGGACTTGAGAGCATATGTAAAGAACTACTACAGGAGGATGGGTAATGCATATTTATGTAAATTTTAAGTTCGAAGGCTTTATGCCCTTTTTTAGAAAACTAGTATAAGCAATCTAGAATATATATGCAAAAATAAATTGTACGCTATCTTAGCAAACCTTACTTGTTTACAGAAGATGACCTGAATGTCTGTCAAAATTGATTTTTAGTCATCTAGTAATCAGCATATGCCATTTGATGGTGCTGTTAAGAAATTGTGTTTTCTCATAACATACATGACTTCGTAACATCTTAAGTGCTTTTCCACTTAAATAATCTAGATTTTCATTATTTGTACTCTTTTTTTCCTAGATTAGATCAGATAGACATATTGTTGTATTTTATCAAGCAAAACATAAGAGTTCAGAAATGAAATGGTCCAACACTTGGTTGAACCATCAAAAGTACCAATACTCAAGAAAAGACCTACACCAAATAGTATCTAACAATACACTTTTTTTTTTCTATAATCAAAGTCCAATATTCAAGAAAAACAAACCTTTTGTAAAGTGTTAAAAAATTATCACATATTGACAAGTACCTTTTTTTATTTTTCTGAAATAGCAAAAGACTTAATGTTAGTAAAAGATGTGCCTAAATTTTGAGCTGATTTTTTATAGCTAAAAGGTATATTATGTTCCTGTTTGTAAAATTATGTTAACTTGATGATTATATTCTAGAATTTTATTAAAAAAATAATAATTACAGTTTTTCTTTTATGATCTTATTAAGGAGAATAAAAGGATAAAAAGGGACTCATTGACATCCAAAGTTCTTTGTGCTAATTTCTCAAACTCTCCACTTACCATGCAGCATAAGTGATGTACGATTAGGGCGTCAAGGATTGGAGAAGCGTGTCGTCTCACAAGACTTGCAGCTTTGGCTTTCAAATGTGAGACATCCCTTACTTTAGAAGAGTTAATATCTTATGTTTTTTCCACAAGGGCTATTCTTCAGATGTTTCATTCTCCTTGTGTGTAGGTACCAGCCAAAGACAAGCAGTTTACACTCCTTGCTAGAGCTGGAAGACAGGTTAGTCAAACGGAACTTAAGTATTCCTATAGTTCACTTTGCCTCAAATGTGTACACTTGATTTTACTGAAACCTGGCAATGGGTGATCAGGAATGTTTAGATGTAGGATCAAATAATATCTTGAAGAATGGTATCGTACATCTCTCTTTTCTGTTATATCTACTAAATTAAAAGGATCTTTTCTTTTAGCGTTAAGACACTAAGTGAAATACCTGCCTTTATGGTTTAACGTGACCTGATTGGTTCAGAGAAGAAAAAAATCCATAAATTTTGTAGGAATCATAAATATCAGAAGTCACATTCTGTTAATGTTGGTGTAAGTGTGACTGTTTCTCATGTTTTTCCATTGTGGATATTTTGATTATGTTCCTAAGAAAGATTATAAATGACACTCTAAAGTATTTAGCAAAATGTTCTAGCATAATAGTTCAAGAATCCAGCTTCTTTCATAAAATTTGTTTTTATCATTACTTTGTCATCCTTTAGTCATGAAGTGAAATTCTAGTGTGTTTCTGGTTATCTCAGGAGTTCTGCAAAACTGAGTTTGTGCATCAAAGACCAAGTGAAAACCAATTGTTTGTTGTATAACAGGTCCAAGAGGTGTACTTGACAACCACACTTGATCAGGATGGCATAAAGAAGGCTGTGCAGCGTGTACTGGGTAGAGTACCTTGAGATTCAGGTCAAATTTATGATGATATAGATATGCATCTGTGTGCTCTGATGCAGTCGTCAAGTTCTTAATCATATGAAATCGTTCAATGTACACATGGTGGACAAACCAGTTTATATTGCTGGTTGGTCTGCTTAATTATTTTTTTTCCTCATTCAATTCTCAGGAGTGAGAATACATTTGAATGATTACAGAGATTAATATTATCTTTTAAGAATGCTGGTCTCTGGCACCCATCACAACAAAACCTCTTAACATTTGAAAGATCTTTTCAGGTATTCATCGATGATGTTATTGTTACATTAATGCACTATGAAGCAATTGCATAATTCTGGCTGTCAGAGCATTAGTATTTTCTGTAAATTTATCAAGCTTAATTTCTTTTCCATTTAGAAAAAAAATTGTACATGTTCACTTATGAGGAATGATTTGATCTGACTTGGTTTTCATCTTATATCTTTTGCTTCCACTTGTTGCTAATATATGGCAAGGTTAATCCTTGAATATTTAAATTTATTATTGAAGATATGTATCTCAAAGGATGTCCTGTTCTTAAAATTTGAGTGCTTAGAAATAATATTAGAAATGCTTGCAATTTTTTTCCTAGAAATGTTTTCGGTTAGTCTTCATCTAGCATGTGTTGGAAATGCTGATGACATTATAGCCAAACCTAAAGTAGATGTATATCCAGAATTTAGAGGCATCATTATAGATAGATTTATATGCTATGACATGTAGCATTGATTAGCTGTAAATTATTTCCTTGCAGAAGGCATGTAGTTTAGTCGAAAGCATTGACATTAAAGAAAATTTCATACCTTTTCAAAGACAAGTCTAGTTATCTGTAGTTTCTATGTCTTTTACATGGAGTTTCTCATCATCCAGTAGAAGGCAATTAAGGAAGCAAAGGTCTAGCATGGGGGATAAAAGTCACTCAGAATAGCCAAGGAGACTGCCTGTAAGCCAATTGCATTTCCACCCAAATGAAAACCTCAAGGACACAGGCAAGTCATCCTTGGCTACCAAAGTACAACTCTTTTATCTCCATGTGAGACCCTGTCTTCAGGATCCAATCTCCTTGTGGTGGGATGGCCATTGATGGGTTTGCTATTTATAGAGATCAGATTTCTCTTCGTATGGCGTTTCCCAAAGGCTACAGTTGCAACATAGAATATTTGACATTAGACCTCTACTTGTAGCAAGATGTTTCTGACAGAAGTTGGCAGTGGAGGAAATTCACAGAGAGAGAATAAAAGGATTGAGAATGAACAAGCTGAAAGTATTATTCAGTGAACTTAGCACAAAGCATGTTCACGAACCAAGTTTTCGAGGCCAAGTTGATCCTTCGAGTCATGAAGGGATGGAAGTTCTTCTAGGCTGACATCAAATCTCTACTTGTAGCAGCCCTTTCTGATGGAATCAGAAAGGTTGACAGTGGAGAAAATCTACAAAGAGAGGATAAGAAGAATGAGAAAAAGCAAGATGAAGTTGTATTTATTCAGTGAATTCTGCACAAAGCATATTCATAGCGTGTTTCTGAAGTCAAGTTGATGTAGTGAGTCCTCTTTTCAGGACATGCATTGACAGCATGTTCCTTTTATTTGACATCAAACCTCTACTTGTAGCAAAATCTTCTTGGACAGATTTGACAATGGAGAAAATCTACAAGGGAGGATGAAAAAGAATGCTGAAAGTGTACTTATTCGGTCAACTCTGAAAAGGTCAAGTTGATGCTGTGAGTACTCGTTGAGGACATGCATTGACATCTTTTATTTGACATCAAGCCTTTTCTTGTAGCATGAACTATTTGACAGAGGTTGACAGTGGATAAAATCGACAGAGAGGATACAAGGACCGGAAAAGAACAAGATGAAAGTGTAGTTCTTCAATGAATTTTGCACAAAACATGTTCATGAAACAGGTTATCAAGGTCAAGTTGATGCTTTGAGTTCTCTTTCAAGACATGCAACATGGAGGTATGGAACATCTTCTTATTTGACATCAAACCTTTGCATGCAGCATGATCTTTTTGACCTGGCTTGACAGTGGATAAAATTGGCAGAGAGAGGATAAAAGAGAATCTGAAAAAGCACAAGCTGAAAGTGTCAGTGATGCTGTGAATCTTCTTTGGGACATGCATTGACAGCATGGATGGATGGAAGTTCTTTTCGATTGACCTCAAACCTCTTCTTGCATCATCATATTTTTTTTTACAGAGCTTGACAGTGGAGAAAACCCAGAGAGAGGATAAAAGAACAACCTAAAAGTGTATGTATTCAGTGAACTCTGCAGATAGCATATCCATGAAGCAAGTTATCATTGGTCAGGTCGATGCAGTGAGTCTTCTTTCAGGACATGCATCAACAACACGATAGGATGAGACTTCTTTTTATTTGACATCAAACATATACTTGTAAGGAGATCTTTCTGACAAACTTTGACAGTGGAAAAATTCCATAACAAGAGGATAAAAGGACCGGAAAAGAACAAGCTGGAAGTGTATCATTCAGTGAATTCATGAAGCTTATCAAGATCAAGTTAAGTGTTCTTTTGGGAAACGCAGCAGCAGTATTGAAGGATGGAGGTTCTTTTTCTTATTCTCATCACATGCTTTTGGCATCTGACTTTTCTGAAAAAAAGAAAGGATATTGAACAGATTGATGGTCATCAGATGCTCAAAATGCTTTATCACAAGCATTGTTCCGTGCCAATATCATCATCAAGCCACTGCAAGAAGTCAGAAGGCTTTGACAAGCCTGCTAGCGTGGAGCATAAGAGAATAAGAATACCAAGGTGGGGAAGAGGAATGAGAATACCAAATCAAATGTAAATCCAATGCAGACCTGGATGTGGGTATCAGGAGATTTGCAAGGTCAAATCATCAGACATATATAGAAAATGGGAGAATATTTCGACGACTACGACTAAGACTACTGCAGAATCGATTTGACTTGAGGTACCCTACTCTGCACTTTATAGATGTTTATCTCTTCTTCAATCAATTACATTCATGTCTACATGAAAAATCAGACATGATTAGCTACGATTGATAGTTACTGGTATGACATGTTACTACACGAGTGATAGCTACGAGGGATTGTGTCGCTTAGTATATTGTTGCATCACGTGGTACAAAGTCTCATGCCACCTGGTACAACATAGTATTGGTAAGTATACAGCATTCGATACATGAATATGGATCGATATATTATCAATTTAAGCCTTACTCACAACATTATTATTACCATTACAATAATAATAAAATCATAAATACTAACTGTTTAGTATCACCTATATAGATCTTTTGTTATTAAAAGATCATATATTTAATTAAGTTTAAAATAATTTATTTTATTTTTTATAATTTTTTATAATTTTTTAAATATTTTTTTAATCTTTTCGTACCACTAACATTAATCATTTCACATCTTTTAATTATTACATTCGTAGGTATGTTAAACATATATCTATACCATCTTAAATAATTCTTTTTTATTTTATCTTCATTTCATTTCCTATCTTTGGTAGTAACTTCATGTATCTATCTCAATATTTTTATTTTAGCAACATAAACTTTTTTTGTATATGTTGTTTCCTAACTACGTGACACTTAAATCCATAAACTATTGTTGGTCTAATAATTATCTTTCGAAAATTTTATTTTGCATCTCAAAACTATCGTGATGACATATGACTTTTGACACTCCTTGTTATTTTAATCATCTTATTTTTATTCTATGAATAATATCTTCATTAATCTCTTATTTTTTTAAAAAAAATAATTGATCTAAGAATCTTAAAGCTTTTAGTTGAAATATATTTTTGCCTACCCAACTTAACTATATTCTTCTATCTATTCATAACATTACTAAAATTAAATCTTACATATTTAGTTTTTGACCTACTTAATCTAAGACCTTTAATTTCTAAGAATTATCTTCATAACTCAAGTTTATAATTAATTTCATTTAGACTCTCATCGATAATATCATCAGCAAATAATATAGTACCACAAATGACATTGTTGTCCAAGAAGCTAGCTGATATATTATTTGCTAAATTTGAATTTCTCATGTTCAAATTAAATGATGATACTCCAGAATAACAACAAAATCATAATATCTCAACTATTTAATCCGAGATCGGTCACATATCTTACTAATGTACGAAAATAATACTTTTAGTACCACAAATGACATTTCTTGGAGAACAGTGTTATTGGTAGTAAGTGTTCCTTTTGCAAAAAATAGTAAGTCTTCGGCAAAGCAGAACATCCAGGCAATGTTTCAGAACAAGACTCCAAAGACAAGTTTACCATTTCTCACAAAATCCGCCTTAAATCATTATCCACTTCATAAAGAAATACACACTATGATCATACTATCTACCTCATCATGTCAACAAAATCTGCTGTTACTATGGCAAAGAGAGTACAAATCCTTTGCTGAAGTAGTTTTTCCTTACGATAATAAGATTAGATATGGAAACAATATTACAATGACAAAGTTGTGTTGCTAAAGAAACAAGATCAAAAGTTTCAATTAGTTGATTCTCCTACTGCTGGAAGCCGAGGAACTACAACTGGTCCACCACGAACCTTGTCGATAGCAAAGCTTATTCTTAACGGCCGACCTAAGAATGCCTGTAAAAAATTAAGTGTTCAGAAGTTGCAAATGTTGCTTGTTGTATATATTTTCTATATTATATGGTTTATGTCCTCTGTGAACTCAATTTATTGAACTGAAGCAATCACTCCTCTTACCTTTCCATCCATGGCAAATTTAGCGCATTTAGCTGCATCATCCGATGCAAAATGGATGAATCCAAATCCTCTTGACCTTCCAGTGTTCTTGTCATACATGATCCTCACTGAAACAAACAGGCAATAAACATGCAATTTCACATAAGTTGTCTGAAGCAATAATGGTCTATATTTTTTCAAAAATAAACAGTAATATTTTTTTTTATAAACTTTTTTCAAAAATCAGGGAGAAATATTAATCATACAAAGTAATCATATTTTGAAACAGATTCAAGGAGGTTTTCTTCAATGAACTATGATGATATACATATCAGCAACAGAAAGAAAAACAAAAAGTCAATATTTACAATGACAACAATAATTAGAAAATGTTAATGTTCCAACTGTTTGGGATCAGCTACATGAATTTTTGCTCATCATCGAGTACTTTTACAAGGTGATATCTTCAATTAAATTGGAAGCATTCAGATATCTCTATTTTTATATAGTTTAGCATAAAGCCTTCTAAGTCTTTGCTGTTCTCTTTTCTATCAGTAACATTAATTGTCTCATCTTATTTAATCATAATATTTAAATCTTCTTATAATAATATTTATACAATCTTAGATGATTTTTTCTTTTTTGTTTCTTTTATATGAGTTACACCTAATTATTCATAATAAAAATATTTTTTCTATATTTCATAATAACTTCATACATCTATCTTGGCATTTTCATCTCAACTACAGGAACATTTTATATACGTTGTTTCTTAATCACCCAACACTTAAACTCTAAAGTATGCTAGGAAATTGCCTTATAAATTTTTTCTTCTAAATCTAAAGGGCATTTGATGGATAAACAAAATTCTCAACACTATTCTCCATTTCAATTCACTTATCTTTTACTCTATGAGCAAAATCCATCCCGATAAATAATAGATTCAAGATACCTACATTTTTTCCTTAGTTAGAAGAACTTCTTATTCATTCATCCTCTCAGTTTTTCTCTTGTTTTTCCTAAAGCTACACCTCATATGTTTAGTCTTAATTTTACTTAATCTAAGAACTTAAATTTAAATGTTTGCCATCATCACTCAAGTTTAAAATTGATTTTGTTTACGACTTTTATCAATCAAAATAATATCATCGGTGAACAACATATACCAAGGGGTTGTATCTTGTACCTGACCGGTAAACTCATCCATTACAAATGTTACATAGGTAAGGATAGCAAAGCTTGTATTTCTGATATATAAAGTATTCAAATAAGATGCAATTACATTAGGAATTCTATGTGCAAGTTTGAGCATCATATTTTGCATGTTTGCTCCAATCTTCTACAGAGGATGTCAGGTTGTCAACTTTTGTAGCATAGCCACAAAGAAATCTATCAACAAGGAAGAAGAGACGGGGAAATAATGGCTCATTTCATCACAAAAATCACAAATTCAAATTTGAATAAACATCAAGCTTGATAGTGCAGATGCCTTTATGTAATCAGATGAGTCTCTCAAATAAGAAGCCATCTTCTTAACATTCAAGTTGCAGGAACAAAAAGAAGTATACCTAAAAGTTACCTCAATATGGACTGTTTTGATGACAGTGACAACACACTCCTTTGATTAGTGACTTCTAGAGACAAAACAGCAGAAAAAATTGAAATTATAAGTTACACTACGTCCATGCCACCTATGACTACTTGAGCTCACACTCAATGAACCCAAGCTTGGACACTCAACTCTTTAGCTTCCGATCTCAACTCAGATGCCACAAATCTTTTCTTTTGCTCTATTGAATGAATCACAATAAGAAAAATGATGCATTAAATTGGGTCTCAGAAAACCTGAGATGGCAACGCACTTATTATTCCATTTTGTCATATCACAATTCTTGATTCATACTTCTTTGATCACTTTGTGCTGGTTCTAATTACTCTAAAATAGCAGTAATCTCTGAGACAATTCACCAAACAACTATCATGCAAGATGGTAATGACCCCAGGATCCAATGCAATCACCAAGCATCACAAGATCGATCACTATTTCTGCATAGAATTTAGTGACTGAGTCTTTCCAACTAGGGGAACAAGAAGGTCAAACACTAGTATCATCACTATTCTTCCAAGATGCGACATTCACGAGCACATTACAAACTAAAACAGAGAGAAGGGAGTGAAAACGCGCACCTTCGGTGACATCTCCAAAGGAAGAGAAGGCATCCTTGAGAGACTTCTCATCCACAGACCACGACAGACCTTGATCCAATCCAAAGCAAAGGAATCATCATGAACTGCAACAAACACACACAAGAAGGTGAAGCCAAAAGAGTTAAACCCAATCAAACCTCCCACAAACAATTTCGAATTGGAAGGCGGCGGAGGCGGCGGCGGAGCGCAGTGGAATCGCGGCTGCGGCAAGCTCGAGGGTCGAGCGAGCCTCCACCTACTCACCAAATGCCTCATTCCTCTTCTCCTCTTTCTCTTCACGTCGACTAAGAATGGATCGTTATAGAGCAAGTGCCAATCGCTATCCCACCCATAGGTTTCGTACTCGAAATATACTTTCCTTATTATTAGTCTATATATGAGGTCCACTGTGGGACCCGCTTACATATCGACAATTATCCAATAAAAGGGAAGGTAGGCAGCTGCCGTGTTCGTTGGTGACGACGAACGTATCATCACAGAGCAAGTGCCAATCCTTATCGCACCCTTGTGTGATTTAACCGTTCGGTTACCTTTCTTGTGATTAGAAGATATGGCATTCTCGAGGGACCCACTTAACATGCCCCTCCATTTTCCAATAAAAGGGAGGGTAGGGAAACGTCGTCTTTGCTGGGTTGCGGGCGAATGAAGAGGTCTCGTTCTGTGATCTCTCGGCTCGTCGCGCACGCTGCTCTGTCCCCCTCGCCGCTCCCAACCGATGCATCTCATCTCGACGCCCTCCACCTCTTCCGCCGTGCGCACCGCCGGGGCGCCCCCCTTGCCGCTGACGCGTTCCCGCCCCTCCTCTCCGCTTGCCGCTCCTTCCCCTCCCTAGGCCGCCAAGCCCACGCGCTCATGGTCAAGTCCTCAGCCGACCTCCACCCCGTCCCCGCCACCGCCCTGCTCGACGTGTACTCCAGGTGCGGCCTCCTCCGCTACGCCCTCGACGTGTTCGACGGAATGTCCGTCCGGGACTCGATCGCGTGGAACGCCCTCATCTCCTGCCTCGTCCGGCACGGCCTCCCCGCCGACGCCATCTTGGCCTTCCGCGCCATGGCGGTGGATGGAGGGTCTCCGTTCACCGGCTTCACTTTGTGTTCCGTGCTGAAAGCCTGCGCGTCCCTGCGTGCGGTTCGCCTTGGCAAGCAGATCCACGCTCGGGTGATTGGCGACGGCAATGACTCCCTCGGCATGGCCACAGCGCTTATCGACTTCTATTCTGGTTGCGGAATGATTCAGGAGGCGTTCGACGTGTTCAACAGATTGAATCGCGAGAAAGATGTTGCAATCTACAACGCCTTAATCAGCGCGTGCATCCAGAACAGACGATTCAAGGAGGCCTTCTCGGTGTTAGGACTCGTGAGGCCCAACGAGATCACCCTTACTTGTGCTCTTTCTGCATGCTCGGACTGTTTGAGCTTGCCCTACGGAATGCAAGTGCACTGTGTGATGGTCCGCCATGGATTCGATTCAGATACGACCTTGTGTAACGCCCTCGTCGATATGTATGCCAAGTGCGGGGAGCTAACATCAGGGCGAATATCTTTTGAACAGATTCATCGCAAGAACGTTGTTTCTTGGACAACCATGATTTCGGCCTATGGAAGCCATGGGCGTGGTGTTGAAGCTTGGAAGTTGTTTAAGAGGATGCAAGAAGAAGAAATAAGCGGTCATGTTTCACCAAATGCTGTGACATTCCTTTCGGTTCTCTCAGCCTGTGGCCATTCGGGACTGGTGGATGAGGGGCGAGAGTGCTTCTATGCAATGCAGAGCAAGCATGGCATAGATCCTGGGCCTGAGCATTATGCTTGTTTCATCTACCTGTTAAATCGTGCAGGTAGGATCGAGGAGGCATGGAAATTCTACTGTGATCTAATTTTGAATCCAGATAATCTGACCAGTGCAGTCTGTATAGCTATGCTGAATGCTTGCAAAGCCAACATGGATTTGGCGAGAGGTGAGCAGATGGCAAGGCATCTTCTTTCGCTGGATCCTGATAATCCTGGAAGTTATGTACTGCTGTCGAACTTTTATGCAGCTTGTGGACAGTGGGAGGGGGCAGAGTACTTGAGAAGAATGATGAAGGACAGAGGGTTGAAGAAGGAGGCAGGTAGCAGCCAGTTTGAGTTACCTGTTGCAATTGAAATCTGATGCTGCCTGAGCTACTGAGTGGAAATCAGGTTAGTTTTCTTAGTCAGAGATTATCTCTTTTTGATAAAAAGCTTCATACTTTCGATGATATCAACTGGATAAAAAGCAATTATACATCAAATCATATCGTTAGTGTCCTTCAATTCTTTAGCTGAATTAATATCCAAGGCACAAGGTGTAGGCCAACATGGTAGTTGAGAGATGCATCAAAGATAAAACTTTCACTAATATTCGGAAGGTGTCAAGGTGGTGGGAGGTGATCTTGTAAAGCCTGGATTAGTTTAGAGTTATATGTGTGTGAAACAAATTCAAAGATGGTTTTTCTAAAATGTCATTCAAAGTTCAGAAGTAGAAGAAACTTTGGTTTTGAACTCTCAAAATGATGAGCTAGGAAACAAATAACTCATAAATATTCTCATATGGTACAGAACCTAAGTTTGAACTTGATCATAGTACTAATGAAGGAACAGGATAAACTATAATATTTGAAATGGAGTATAAGTTTAATGTCAAGACACATCAACCAAATTTTATAAGAGCTGAGGTGATTAAAATCATAACAAAAGTACAGGGGGACATGCATAGAGAAGCAAAAAAGAAAAGAGAATATGCTGCACTCTCGGATGGATCAAGAATTCAGATGAGAGAGGGGGCTGACTATGATATAAAATAAAGATGATATATCCTAAGAGTTATAGCAACAAGTTTTCTTCCAAATGATTGCATGGCAACTTCACTTGTTTGATATTTGGCTAGAGAGTTTGAAGAACCATTTACACATCATATTTGTTGCTTTCTGGACCTATTTAGTCATTGACATAGAGGATCTATTGTTGTATGAAAAGATCACTGATGATGACTTTATTAGTTTTGTAAGTCTAAGGGTTACGTATAATCGTATATATCATCAAACTCAAGTATATCTCAAGTATTTCAGATTCTACAAGCTCAAAGGTCCTATTCACTTCAAGACGATGCACCAAATCTTATAAGTTTAAAGATATATATAGCACCCATGTACAGTCAATATGATAGTTTCTCATTGTAGAGAACTGGAAAAATAACTACTGTTTTTGGATGAGTACATATTTCATGGTCAAACATCTGGTATTTGATTACAGAGTTACTATCAATCGTTCTCTTCACATGCTGCCATCGTCTTTAGTACTAAATGGTCTCTTCTAATTTGTTGGCATTTAATGCAATTTTTTTTATTCATATGCAAATTCTTATTCATATCAATCACTAATAGATAGGTTTAATAAAAGTTTCTGTTGAACTTGCCTGCCCCACCTCTCTCCTTTGCTGCATGGCTCTCTTCGTTCCTTTCAACCTTGTTTCCCTGATATTTCTGTTTCATAGATCACTATCACTTGATACATGCAGGCGTCTGGATGCTAATTAGCTTGCTATTATGTCATTGCAAGTGGATTACATACCCTTTCAGAGGTGAGCTTTATGTTTGAATTGCCATCCTAACGTCAACCAAGCAGCATTTTTTGAGGTGAGATTAAGATGACCAGTGGTTTACTTACAATGTGAAAGAAAGCTTTGAGAAGTGAAGTGAAAAGTCTCTTTCTAAATGGGCAAATCCAGAGCACGAGGCTCCCTTTTCGATGTGGTATCTGGCGAGAGTCAACATATGCAGCTTAGCTCTATATTTAGAGAGACGGTTTCCAAGTATTGAACCCTGATCTTTTAGGTTGCAAAGAAGCAACCTAACCACTGTACGAATGCTCACCTTTAAAACGAGGTCTCATTCTATCCATCATATGTGAGAGATTGTCAGGTAAATTTGCTAAACTCCATTTACACTCACTCTTACATTTAATGTGTTTATAAGGCTAACCACTCTCTGTTCAGCAGTTACTAAGAGGAAGGCTACCGACATATTTATCCTCTAATGCTTCAAATGGTGATGTGGAGATATCTACTGCCTTTTTCCATGCCACACTCTTTCATTTCTCCAGGTTGTCATCTTCTCTGCTCCTTCAGATAAAGAAATGTTGACTTAAAAGTCTTCCAGTTTGAAAATAAAGCAACTAGGGCAAGTTATTAAATCTCATTGCACGGGTGATTTTGCATTAATTATTTCATTTCAGAGATTGATGTCAAGATACTCAATTGACAGCGTATTTATGTAAAATGATCTCATCTAGGGGTGTTATATGGCAATATCATTTTATGATGTTTTCTTAGCCTTTTAATTGTTATTTTTAGAAGGAAATTAGAAATTAGGTGGTAGAAAGGACTTGTATTTCCTAAGAGCACAGCAACATAACATACTGATTTCATTATACTTGAGATTCACATCAGTCTAGGAATATTAGTTGTTATATTTCTAGATACTTAGGCAACTACTCAATTATTGGTTGAGTAGGATGGTAACATATAATATATTAGCAAATTTACAGACAGCTCAAAGACTTAAAGTTATTTCTCTATAACTAGCTAAAAATTATTCTTGAATGTAAGTTGCATGCTAATATCGGGTTCATTATTGGATAATTAATCTCTGCAAGATTGAATTTGATGGTTGAAAAGACTTGAATATGAGTTGCATGCTATATATATGCATGATTGCATCATCGATCACACGAAAAGTAAACAATTTAAGGATCCTTTCATTTATATTTGTTTGCATTACCTCCTATTCTTGCTTACTCATGTGCGAAATTAATTTTCTGCTCTTTTGGTTATATGCAATTGTGAATGTTAGAAATGATGTTAATGAAAGATATCAATATGGTTTGATTGACGTAAGACATCTCAGTGATTGATTGCTACATGTATTTTTAGTAATGTAGTTACTGGGGCATGATTAAATTGTCGATTTGTGGGTTATTCTCAGTTTTTTTTTTTTTTGACATCATCCAAAGTTTATGATTGATTTTTTTTTTTTGCTTTCAGGGGGTCTCAACTAGTTAAATGGAATCAAACAAGCTCAAAAATTTTTTGACGACTGCATAGATCCAAATGAAAGGAGGATGATGATGAGGTTCATCGTCTGGTGCGAATACTCTCTCTATTCGTATCATAAAGATGATTTTATTCGGACGATGAATGTAAAGTATTTCTTATGAAAGAATTCTTATTATTTGTCATATTTGACTAAGCGAAAAATTACTTATTTATTTTGTCTTAAAAGAAGGCATCAACAATATCTTAGACTTTCTTTTCTAGTAATAATTCACATACAAATAAGATATTTTTTTGGATTTTTTTTTCATTTATATCTGTTCGAGAGGTTTTGAAATGATATACTTACCCTTATAAATTTTGGTATCACAGATATTTTTAACATTATTAAGATAACATTCAGAGAAAAAAAAAAGTTAATTGTGTGACTAACTATAGTCAACATTAGTTAATTTAAGTTAAAAGGATACTAAAGTACATAACATATTCCTAATATTTTTATATACTCTTATAATTCTTAGAAAATTAAATGCATTTGTAATTTTAATTAATAGCATCCCATAAAAATTATCATCAATGACATATATGCAAGTTTTTAGGGTTTGCATAAGAGGGAACTACAAAAATTACTCGTTTTGAGGGCATATAATAATCATAAGTGAGATGACTTATCCTGTTGCCTTGAAATAATTTTGGAGGGATAGTGCACAAAAGTGGCTAATTTGAAGGCATATATTTATAATAGAAAACTACAAAGATAACAAGGATTTCAAGCAAGAAGGGCAATAATAGCAAAACCGACGACGACGAAGTATAAGAAGGATAGAGTTTACATCTTGTCGGAAGCTAAAACTCTGTTGCTTAATGCTAATTATAAATGGGAAGATTCACTCTTCTTTTGTTTACATCTTGTAGCATCACTTGGCATCATTAGACTCCACTTGGTGGAGATAACTGTCACAGAGGTGAAATGGCTTCAGAAGCAGTAGCAAGAATGGCAATAATAGAGAGAGAGAGAGAGAGAGAGAGAGAGAGAGAGAGAGAGAGAGAGAGAGAGAGAACAATCATGTCCAAAGACATAACTCTATGCTTAACACTAGTTATAAATGGAGATATCCTTCCTTCTTCTGTTTTCATTGCTCCACTTGGCAACATTAAACCCTACCTGGAAGATGCAATTGTCATATAGGATGAAAAGGTATCAGGTGTCTGAAACATCACATCACATGGTGAGGATTTAAACCCTACTTAGCTACAAAACAAAGAAATACCTAAATGAACATGACTCAATAGGACATGGCACTACTAATTCCTTGCTTCTATCTGTATTTGAACAAAAAGCAAGATGCACCAATTTTTCGAAGAAAAATTTGCTTATAGCACATTGCATATTAATCTTCGAAAAGATATATGTATTACCAACTTTGATGATTTGGATTGTCCTTGGAGAGTACAGGAAATCAAAGTCCAGGAGATAATAAATCAGCAATGTAATGCATGTTTCAGTCTCTGTCTAGACTAGGATTACGATGCATCAGATTCATTGGCACAAAGTCCTACTTCTTGATTCTTGTATCATTTGCATGATCAAGAACAAAGCCTCTTCTTCAGAAATTGCCATTTGTGCAAGTGCACTGACATTTCTCAATCCACTAATATATTTTATTTTTGTTCTTCTCCATCACTGAAGATATGAAAAATCGAAGAATACATGAAGCAATCAAGGACATGATAGTTCCATTTCAGTGCTTTTTACTGGCAAGGCTTCTTAGAAGAACTGACAGTGAGACTATGCAAGTAAAATAACAGCATAGGAAAAGGTTATAGTAGCATTAAACATTCGAATGTTACGGAACTATTTGTTCTTTTTCCTTGATGGTAGCATTACACATAGGAAAAGGTATAGTAGCATTATACATACATACATACATACTCAATTAGCACCACTATGGATTACACTGGAGAAAAACACTTACAGTACTTCCTCATGTTTGATGCTTAGAAGGCGAGAAAATGTTGAGCTGTCAAAAAGGTTACCCTCCAGCAAAAATATCAATCCTCAGATAGACCTCTACATGGCAACTGAAGTCCATGGTGCAACATCCCATACTCCATGAGACACACAATTCTTGTTATGCCCCACAACTGCAGTTCCTTGCTGGTTGCCCACTTAGATTGTCTGATATAAATTTTGATAGCTAGGCAAAATAAACAGAAGAGGTGGTGTTAGAAACTCCAATGCTAGACTTATTTAGACAAGTTGCAGTTTTACAATGTGTCCAAGCATGGAGCTATACCATTCAATGAAGAAATAAATTGTTGTTTCAGCTGCATTTTGAGATGAACACTAATATAAGACCAATTTCCACATATGCATGGAAGCTAGTTTGTCGGATCGAGCTCAAAAAGATTCACAATCTAGAAATACACTCATTTCATTCTTTTATAAATGAAGAAGACAAGTTCAGAATCACATTCCAAGACACAGTTTCAGTTCCACACAGTCTGTCACTTCGCATGGAATCATGGCCCATTCTTATAAGCTCTATGCTAACCAACTTTAGGACGATTCTTATAAACCCCTTGAATTTTTCATGATATCATTGATTTCCCAGATGAACAAAAAGCTTTTCTTTGATACCAAAAGAAAGACTATTCCATAATCTTAGTTTCATTTTGCCACAAATAAAATATGGACTGACCGGTTACAATTGTGTATCATAAATGGTTTCTCACCTGGATAGCCACCCAGCTGGTTGATGCTTGTTGCATTAAAAAAAAGCACAATCAAAGTACTCTAACACCAAGGTATGCCCTGGCAGCTCAAATCATCAATGCTCTTTGCCTTAACCAACCAATCATCTCATTGTACGACTAACCAGAAAAGAAGGCAACAAATTAATCAGTCCCGCATTTGATGCATGTCAACACCTTATTCTGAAATCTGCAGCAGCTCCGCTAAATGTCAAACCAACTCAAGCCTGGAAGTTCGTTGAAATTTCTCTCTTATCATTGCTCTAATTCTTGCAATGTTATCATTGTAAGAAGCATACAGTTTCCCTAGTTCTTGGTTCCACCTTCAACAGTTCTCTGCAATCTCAGTATTGGCACAAGTCCTCCAAGCTGCAAGCAATGCCACTAGCGCTCCTGGATGAGGCCACACTAGACTCCTCTGAACCATCTTATGTGCTTCTCTATGCCTCCCTGCACATCCATGCAGAAAAGGAATCACAGAATTCCAACCCTTTGTGTGACAATCTTTGAATGGCTTCAGGCACTCAGCGTGCTGATAAACATGATACAGACTGTCTTGATCACCTCCCAGTGCATTGTGTCAAATATGTGGAGCTCTGAATCATCTTATGCGCTTCCTTAAGCCACCTTGCCCATCCAAGCATGTCCGTGATGCAAGTAAAGCAGTCGGCTCTCTGCTCCATGTCATAGCTGCAAACAATGCTTTCCCAGAACTCCTGACAAATGTGATACATTCTGGCATCATCATCTCCCTTCACAGTATGTCAAAGATGTCGAGCGACATCATTTTGAGTCCACAAGATGTTATCTCGTCTATGAGCTCAGCGATTGAGTGTGCATCCAGGGAAGGAATATCTTCGAATGTGCACAGAGCTTTCTCAATGTTGCCTCACTTGGCATACATGTCCACAAGTGCATCGTGCTCATTCCTCTCGTTCTTCTTGCTATTGACATACGGTCCAACTCAGATCAGCAGCTCCACAACTCGCAGCTGAACCGAGGCGGAGATGACGCAGACCACAGTGGCTGCGTCTGGCTCTATCTTCTGCCATTTCAACTCGCGCAAGCGCCTCTTTAGTCATCCCTCGAACTTTAGTGGTCAACAAAACCAGGTTCTTCTCAGGCATTCTGTCGAACAGTTACCTAGCAGAAACGACGGCACCGGCCTTGCAGTACACGACTACCATATGCGTCCACGAAACGGCATTCTGGTCGACGACGGCCCTGGCGAAGGAAAGGCTACCGGTAGGGCATAGCGTCGAAGAGCTGGTGGGTGACCGCTAGGCGCCGAGGAGAGCAAAGAAGAAGACGAGGTCCTTCAAGAGGGTACCAAATGCCAATGAAGGTGGCGCGCGAGAGGGGGAAACTATCGCCCTCGCCGAACACGTCGACGACGGGAAGGACGGCAAGGCGGCCGGAGCGGAGGGCGGGCGCGGGTAAAGCGGGAGAAAGCAAGGGTGGCCAGTGCGTAGAGGGTGGCCGATGCGTAATTTCCTCGAACCGATAAGAATGAGGTAGGATGTTCCTGCAGCTTATGATAAGAAAAACCAAAGTAAAATAAAATCTGTTAGATAAAACAATTTATGAATCTAGAAACACTAAAGGTCCACCGACAACACGCTGTTAGGGTCGCACTCGAGCTCAATGTACCCTTCACGATAACATGTTGCTTATTCCCCTCTTTATATATGCCTAACGAGGAACCATTCGGTGCTCGAATAGTTTTGCCATCATTCCTTTTCGAGCCGTAGCGGAAGAAAAGGGCGTCACTGCTTTCCTCGTCTCCTACCTCCTCCTCTCTTCGATTGATCTCGAGCCTTCTCGGTCTTGGTTTATGAGGCAATCTTCTCGATCCAGGCTTTATTTTCTTTTACCCTTATGTATTTTTTGCTGCTTAGGGTTTGCTTCTGATTCTCGAGCCTATTTGGGGATTTCTGATGGAAATCCGAATTCTTGATGCTGATGTGGTAGATCGCCTGTTTTGGTTCTTGATTCGTTAGATCTGCCATGGTTTGGCCGGAGATCTGACTTTTGGGGCTTGTTCTGTCGGTGAACGATCCGATCTTGATCTTGCAGTCCATGTATTGAATCCAAGATGTTTTCTCTTAGAGGTGGCCTTATCGTTTTCTCTCATCTTGGTTGTTTTACAAGCGTCAGATGTAGAACACTTTCCGTTTCTCCTTTTTCATTGTTGTCTTTTGCTAATGCTTCTGATCGGATTCTTGCTATTGAATTAGCATTTTTTTCGTGGGAGATCTATGGTAAAAAAGAGTTCTTTTTGTTTTAAATCGAGATCAGTTAATCTTTTGTTCTTGATAATGTTTTATATGCAATGTCTAATTTGTCTCTTTTTGGATTATTACGCAGCTCGAAGGAGAAACCCACTCTAGGGTACGTTGATCTGTTTCCTTTCGTTTGATACATTTTATTTCTTTTTTCTAGGGCATGTTGCATGGATTAATTATACAGAATGGAAATATGGTTTTATTTTGTTGTATTTCGATTATAAAAAATTTTGATGTCTGAATAATTATGGGTGTGCTGCTCTTGGGAATGATTAGCTGCAGCACTAGGCCCTAAAGGCTTGATCTGGGAAAATTCAGATAGGTAGAAATTGAATATATGTATTTTTTGGAAGGCTTGTTATGAAGGGGGTTAGAACGTATGTTCTTTGCAATAAATAAATTGTATCCAAAATTCAATCCAATATTTATAAATTTACTGTGATACCCCTAGTTACAGATTGGTATAACTTTCTAATTAAATTTCTGCTATTTGTTACTTGAAAGGTCTTGCTTCTTGTTGTTAACCAATTTGGTACTTTGTTCGACACTTTGTGCTTATGAAGCTGAGCCGTGACTTGGTGTGATACTCCTGAGTGTTTCTTAACTGTCTTCTAAGTGGCTTCCCTGTCAATATCAAGTTAGGTCAACATAGGTAGATGATAATACAGCAACAGCAATTTGTATGGTCCCATAAGTTGGAGAAAAGTGCTACAGTCCAACACACATCAAGCTGCTATGCACTTAAAAAAATTCATTGTACTATCTTCATTGACCATTGGTATTTTTAATATATAGGATAAATTGGATTGTTTGCAATTCCTTTTGATGTGTGTGGCTCTGAATTTGAATGGTTATTATTTTACTTCATTCTTATAATGGTTATCAGACATTGTAAAAGTTTGTGTCTATGATGATGTTTTTATTGAGGAATGCTGAGGTACATTAATGATAATATTTCCAATGCAGTGGCACGCGGATAAAGACCCGCAAACGGAATATAACTGCTCCTTTGGACCCTGCAGCTTTTGCAGATGCAGTGGTCCAGATATATCTGGAGAATGCTGGTGATTTGGTATGTTTATCATGAAAATTTAGGTGCAGATAGCAAGTTAGCTTCTTTTTTTTTTTTTAAAGTTATGCTATGAGAACTTCAAATTGTTCATGGTATGATGACTAAGGGCATGTATGCTAGACAAAGTACTTGATCACATCCAGAGTGATATATGTGATCAAAATGAAATCAGTTGCCAGATGACTACTGTGTTGAGACTCAGCTGAAAAAATATTGCTGTTGCAGGCAGTAAAGAAAAAAAAGTCTAAATGGCTGATCAGGGGGAATTAAATACAGGCTAGAAACAACATCCTGTTGAATTAATATTCCAAAAAAATTGAGAAATCAAGTGAAGAAGAGAAAAGTACTTGCGAGTTAAGCCCTGTGGTCAAAATATGAATTATCATCATTCTAAATTTCTCTATAACAGCTTGTATTCAAGCAGCCATGATGCCCTTTTTGAATTGGAATAGGGCTCCAATCAGGACCTTAAAGATCAGCTTGACACCGATCCTTCATGATCTCTTTTGAACAAATCTCTTCTGCCTTTGCCTTTGACTTTGCTTCCCTTCTAATTTTCTTAGGAAAATTCATTTAGTCATAAATGATGGCTTTAGGAAATTATATATTATAGCAGGTCTAATAGATGTGTTTGTTCCTGCGTTTATTGAACGTTGGTAAAAGGCTAGGGAAAATCCCTTTAATCTGTTGGCAAAGAATTTGATTGCTTTAGGAAATTCTATATTAAGCCATCCTCTAATTAATTAAGAATTTGAATGCTTTAGGAAATTCTATATTATAGCAGGCCAAATAGATGTGTTTGTTCCTGCATTTATTGAACATTGGTAAAAGGTTAGGGAAAATACCTTTAATCTGTTGGCAAAGAATTTCATTGCTTTAGGAAATTCTATACTTAGGAAATCCTCTAATTAACAATTTAGAGGATTAAGTCATAAATGATGGCTTTAGGAAATTTATATATAGCGGGCCTAATAGATGTGTTTGTTCCTGCATTTATTGAACCGTTGGTAAAAGATTAGGGATAAACCCTTTAATCTGTTGGCAAAGAATTTGATTGTTTATAGCTCATTCCCTTAATATTTTTGTTTTGGGTGGATTTTGTTTGTTTGAGTGGTATATTTTCTTAGCAAGGAACTCCTTTTTGCCAGACCAATACATACCTATCAGCATTGGTCCGGGCATGAATCGGCATGTGGACCTGACCCGAACCTTCATTTTAGGCACTCCGGTTTGTATGATACAAAAAACTATAATCTAATAGTGAGTTGTGAGTCCTTGATTCTGACTGTCTATCACACCTAGCACTCCACCAGTGTCGGAGCGGAGTGCTACGGCCTACCTATTTGCTGCCTACTGTGTGCCATTGATTGGGTATGCTCCTCTCCTCTTCTTCCTCTCTTTCTCTTCTTTCTCCAACGCCTCTTCTTCCTTCTTCCTCCTTCGTTCTTTTCTTCCTTCTCTTCTTTCCACCTGTACATTTTTGTGTATCATGTGTACACCAGTACCAGTCAGTACATGCTGGACTAGCCAGGAACTAGTATAGTACCATGGTATGAGATTGCAATCCTTGCTTCTTTGTTATTCATCTAGGTTGTATACTCAGGAATTGAGAATTTCCTTGCACTACTAATGCTAATGAACATTGCCAATCAACTTAGATAAATAATTTTTAATCTGAAATTTCTCTTATACTTTTATTGCAAGAACTTGATTTCTGTTTGTACATTTTTCATCTGATAGGAACTTGTTGCAAAGAACGTCGAGTCTTCGGATCTTAACTTCTCAAGATACGGTGACACCTTCTTTGAGGTACATGATAATTTCCTTGTGATTTTGGACAATCAATGTGTTCTGTGTTCTATGCTGATATTTTGTTTGTCTTTCTTCCTGGTTATGTTCTCTGGTGTTTCATATGTATATGGATTATGGATTATCTCTGAATATTTTTTTCTGGAATCCTTTATTTATCAGTGATGTCTCTGGGAGCATCAAATACCATTTATTTTGGTTTGGTTGTTTCCTATCAAGAACATGTTTCAGTTTGGTTTTTTTTTTTCTATCTTTTTTTGTACCTATTAAATACTATGTTATTCTGGAGGAGTTGGTAAATTTTCTTGGAAGTTAGAACTTGACTGTTTGGTACCGTGATTCTTTACTTTTCATTTGAGATTGCTCGGTAATCAAAATAATCTACTAAGAAGTTTAGCATTGAATCAATAATAATAACTCTAGTTATTTACTTTGGTTCTTTTCAGATGTGGAATTTTTTTGCTTTATGTTTAAACATTAAGAGAGTGCAATCAGTGCCAGAGATTTATAATTTATCCATCTGTAATACAACCACATCAAGTGAATTTTGATTCTTTTCTTTCCTCTTTTTTCAATTGGTTTCTGAAAATATGAAAGTGACAAACAAAGTAACAATTTGGTTAAAAAATTGCATCTAACATTTGATCCAAGACTGATCTTGGTCTGGATACAGTGAAGTTTGATCCGAGGCCTTTTCGTTGTAACAAAGCTAGAATCTTATCAGAGGCTATTTCTCTATTCTGTTCTACTAGAATTGGATGAATGATGCTTCGCAACTTTGGGTTCCTTAGTTTTTTCCATTCAACTCTTTGAACTTACATGTTTGCAATGTTAATTACCACAGTCTTGTGAAAAAAATGAGTGTTGAGTGTTTATTTCTACCTATAACTGCAATAGGTGTATGGAAATTTACCTGAGTTGCTGATTACTATTGCTGTATCGGATATTGTTTGATCCAATTATAATTGCCATAATGTGGCATAGCATGAGGATATCAGTTATTTTCTTATCGACAAGATCATAAACTTGTAAGTTAATGCCATTTTGCCAAGTATGTAACACTGTTTTTAAAGATAATATAGAGTTATACTTTTGCTTGGTTGAATAACCATCTTTAGTTGTTCTCATATGGCAGGATGTTAGATTGCTTTCGAGTAGTTATTAGTATTATTGTGTTTTTTTAGTATATTTTTCAAGTTCTCACATTTTTTGAATGCTCATGAATATTTACATGTGTTTTTGAGTTCATAACAAATCCATGCACACTTGGTACCATCTGTTGTCGATTGTAGGTTGTCTTCACTGGTGGGCGTACACAACCTGGTACAATAAAACCCGATGAAGGAGAGAGGCATCCTTATTCAGTTCTAGATTGCCAGCCTATACGTGAAGCTATCTTACCTTCTGTACTCTACATACAGAAGATCTTGCGGCGTAAACCCTTTTTGATTAAGAACCTTGAAAATGTTATGCGAAAGTTCCTTCAGTCCTTGGAGCTCTTTGAGGAGAATGAAAGAAAGAAGCTTGCTATATTCACAGCCCTTACATTCTCTCAGAAACTATCAGGGCTTCCGCCTGAGACCGTCTTCCAGTCATTACTTAAGGACAATCTTGTGGCTAAGGGGCTAGTTCTTCCATTTATTACTGAGTTCTTCAAGGAATACTTGGTTGATAACAGTTTAGATGATCTTATATCACTTCTGAAGAGAGGTAAAATGGAGGACAATCTCCTTGATTTTTTCCCTTCGGCAAGACGCTCTGCTGAATGTTTCTCTGAGCATTTCACGTGAGTACATCTTCTGAATTATTATGAAGTTTATTATACCCCTAGTCCATCTGCAAACTAATCGCTTACCCATTTCTTCATTTGGTGATTTTCCAGCAAAGAAGGATTGGTAGCTCTTGTCGAGTACCATGAAAAGAAAATATTTGAGGTGAAGCTTAAGGTAATGAAATCAGCTCTGACGACTCAGATTGCAGAAGAAACTGATGTATCTGAAGTTATAGAGACTGCAAAGCAACGAGTGAAAGATGCTAACTTGCCTGATGTTGAAGTTGTGCGCATTCTCTGGGATGTGCTAATGGATGCTGTTCAGTGGTCTGGTAAAAACCAGCAGCAGAATGCAAATTCTGCACTTCGCCAGGTAAGTAATCCTTTTTAATTTAGTTCTATGTTTAGATAGAAGATCTTTGACATCTATATTGATTAGTGACATTTATATGTTCTCTTACAATAATTTCAGATTCTTCTGTTATTTCAATTTCTTTTTTACTTTTCAAGAGAAACATGAATCATAGTTGTAAACTTCCCTAGATGTCTTTTCATGTATGTGGGACTCCTGTCTACCACAAATTTACAAGCTGCTCTATTTTAGTTAGTAGATACATCAGGGTTAGCATTTTTTGAATTTAAGTTCATGGGACATGATAGGCAGAGCAACTTGTCTTGAAAAAGAAGTGAGCACCTTTGGAACTTGTAAAGTCATTTTATCTAAGATTAGTAATATGATTATCAATTTAGGTGCAACTGATACACAAAACTGAGGTGTGATTGTGCAAACATGCATTCTGGTTTGATGTAACACGGCTTTGGTCTCAACTTTAGTCTAAGACAACATACTAATGTGAAAAATAACTTGATCAATATGATGAGAATGAAAGGGCAAGAAGGAGAGAGGGATAGAATTATACTAGAACCTAGAGGAAACACTTGTTACAAAGAGATAAGACAAGAAGACCAAAAAGCCTCGTGACCGAAAAATTCATGAGATCATTTTTATTGTCATTCTCATTTCACTGCATACTTGTTTTATTTATTAAACAAAGGATAAGATGAGAATTCTATATTATCATCTAAAACTACTTACTAATCTAGATTATCTTGAAGATAAGAACTTGTTCGTTTTAACGTTGTTTCCAAGAGAACAAACAAATTATAAATCCCAAGATGATGATATGATAAGACATCCTATGCAATTCAATATCTAACTAATACAAAAAAGAAAACTTGAAAGTCTAACCAAACTAAATTGAGTTAAAAGCATGAATCCTTTATAGGATGCATTTATTTGCTTTCTGCTGTAATAGAGCTCATCCTCAAAATACATGGTGGAGTTGCACTAGATTTGATATTAAAATTTCATTGGAATTCCTAATCAGGATGACTCTGGTTGTGAATTTCTCGCGCTGTTGCAATCACTTGAATCATAGAATTTCTGTCGTCTGAGTGAAGATTATAAGAATAAGGCTATAAGCAGGATGAAAATTTAAAGTGACTTTCAAAATTGAAATATTCTTCAATATTTTCTTTCCCAAGGGTTTTCATAATTGCTGTCTAAATGATAAGACATCCTTTCCAAACCCAATATCTGATCAGTTCAAAAAAATCTTGAAAATCAAATCTGGTCTATTTTTTGGGAATGTGTTAGATATCCGAGAATGTCAATGGTTATTGGAAGAATAGGGAAAAGAGAATGATTTTCTTTGAATATACAAAAGGAATGGCACTCTTCCATTGACAAGAAGATGTGGTATTTATGTAGTGTATTCTGTGCTTCAGATAACTGTCACCCAATGCATCCAAGTATGGACCGACAACTATTGCATATTTTCCTTCTATATATTGTTTACATTAGATGGAAGGATGTGCTATTTCTATGTTTCCATAGCTGAAATACTCTGGAATCACAGTACATTGTGTCTAGACTCCAAGTGCTGTAATTTGGACATGTATGTGCTTAATATTGCAAAGATACGAAGTTCAACCATATCAATTGTTCAGTAATATGTCTGTTCGCTTTGGCAATTTTAATGATGCTATGCTATCAAAGTAGCAAAAAACATGCTGATTTTTGGAACCAAGATGTGTCTCATGTACAGAGGTTCAATTTCTCTAAAGATTAAATAATTGATGCATGAGGAGTTTAACTTGTGTTGGGAATTTTTTGAAAAAAGTGTTCTAGGCAGCAGAACCAGGATGCAGAGGTTAACTTTGAAAAATGGATTTTCCAGTTCAATCTTGATTGGCTGTTCCTTTTAAGTTGACTTCTAAGCACATTCTTATTATTTCATGCATGTGCCCCTAATCTCAGTGCTATTCATTTTACGTTTTGCCAAAATTACCTAATTATGAGGATCCTTTAGCCATAGGGGACTGAATATCAATGTTTCTTGCAGATACATTTTGAGCAACTGTTGTTTGTTGCTTATATGGGGTGCCTATCTTTTGTCTTGATGCTTCAACTATTTGGAAAAAATGTGCATGTTTTCTCTCTTTTCTTCTTCTAGTTAAGCATCCTTAGCCATCATCTTGCACATCATAAGTGTAGAATATTTGGTTCTATCAATGCTGTACTTGGAAGTTGGCTCCTGTGCATTTGCTTTCATGAGTTTCATAGTATAGATTTCAGTGTATTTTTTTTCATGTATTCTGTACAGCATGTTAATTGATTATTTCTTATGTATGTTATGCAAGTGTACATGTAGGGTATGAAATCCCTTGATAATGACATTCTTTGTGGAGGTGACTTCACCTTTTCCTGTTAAAAAATAAATCGAGTACAAAAGGAATGGAGAAAATACTTTTTATTTTTCATGCTATTTTTTTTATTTATTTGGATCAAGGACTTTGCTATGTCTGCAGGTGAAAGCATGGGCAGGGCTTCTGAATGCTTTTTGTACTAGTGGGAAACTGGAACTAGAACTGATTTACAAAGTCCAGATCCAGTGCTATGAGGATGCCAAACTTATGAAATTGTTTCCAGAAATTATAAGGTCTCTTTATGAGCAAGATGTTCTTGCTGAGGATACAATTCTTCTTTGGTTCCGCAAAGGTGCAAACCCAAAGGGCAGGTGTGTAAGCTTCCTTTTTCCCTCTTATCTATTTGGATGGAATGATGCTTTCTAAAGTTAGTAGGATGTAGGCAGTTATTGATGCCAGTATCCAGATGTAATGGATACCGATGCTTGTTAGGTACTTGGTGTCAAAAATTTAGGGAATACTTCTCGAGTAATTTATAGGTGGCTTTTTTATTGACTAGATCTATTAGCATGGAATGGGGTGATTGATTCTTTATTAATTTAATGTTGTCGTTATGGAGCATGTGACTACTGTCACAAGATCATCAACAGTATTGTTGGGAATGGGGAAGGTGGATAGCTTCCTAAGAAACTATATATATATATATATATATATATATATATATATATATATATATATATATATATATATATATATATATATATATAAACCTAGTTCTTTCTTTGCAATTGGGATGGCTCTCAGTTTTTTCCTACCTTTTTCCCCAATTGAAGTGATGGCGGTTTATTTTGACCTTTGATGTTTTGGGTACTAGACCCGTGTCTGTCTCCAAAACACTGATTTGTCAGTACGTTGACATGTGCCACAGATTTCTTTTCTTTTCTTGAGATTTAAGTATACGCAAGGCATATGCTGCTGCCCAGTTTGCTGACTTGAAAAGCCATTGATCTTTACGCATCGGTCTGGACTGCACTCAGAACCATGATTTTGGCATGTTATATGCACTAATTCACGAGTAGTACACCAGAATTCTCATCTTTTAACTGTTTTTACTTCAATTTCTGATTCTGTTCTCAAGATCATTCAATAAGCATCTGATGTTTGCAGGCAAACTTTTGTGAAAGCCCTGGAGCCATTTGTGAACTGGCTCGAGGAAGCCGAAGAGGAAGACTGAAGGAGCTGAAGCTGCATCGAGTGTGGTGTTTGAAATGAATTAGTAGTATAGTATGGCAATACAGTCTAATGATGATCTATATCTCCATGTTATAAATAAAACCTAAACTACCCCGTGGAGTCATCGATGTCGAAGTCTACAAAAACCCTGACTTTTGGTAATTGTGTCTGATGGTTTTCCTGGTGAGATGTGCAAACACAACCTGTTTCTTGGTATCTGGCTAATGATCAGCTGAAGCTATTTCCAGATGAATGTGGATTATGCAGGACAAAATGTGGTCATTTACAGATCATAATCGAGGTGTGGGTGTACAACAGCTGGTGAGATGCCTGTTCTATATATCATATTGAGTGGCTTGCTTTAGCTAAAAAAACCTGCATGGATGCCTATTTTTTACTTTGGCTAATTATTTTAAAGATTTGTTCTGATGGTAATTATATTAATTTGAATTAACAAGTAGTCAACCATGAATAGAATTGAGCGAGTTATGTTAGGGCGAATGTTCTATATAGTGTAGCTATGACATGTAGAAACTAAGATTTAGAATGGATGGTAGATAAAATTTTTGTATATATTTCCAATTCCACGAAGAAAATTTTTATTTAAAGTTTACTAAACATCTATCCTTGGATATTTAAAGCAGCTAATGGTGTCCTTATGTTTTATGAAGGCAGGTCATATCCCACTCTTGCTGTCATCATTTTTTAATTGCTTGATAGTGAATTTAGGTGATATCTTTAAAGAAGTGTTAGAAGAGGTTTTGAATTTTAAATATTTTTGTAATTTTAATCCTCTTAGAAGTAGATTAGATGTATCATTAGATCAATGTCTAAAGTGATTTCTTTCTTGTTTCTCTGGGTATGGACTTATGTGGTGGATGTTTTTTAATTTGCTGGGTAAGAAAATTATGTTATGTCACATAGGATGAACAGTTGAAGGATGAGCGGATTCATAATTATATATAAACAAATGATATTGAAGCAATCATTTTGTTGCCCATTGATATTAATATTTGAGATTGAGGAGACCTACAGATCTCACGTGAGATGAGTAAAACTAATGGTGCACGAAAAGACAGGATACTAGTAATTAAGATTTATTAACTCTTAAGTAAAGATATTTCTCTTTGCATGTCTCAATATCCATTGATCAAGCCAAAATAATTGGAGCTTTTAGGTTTCGATGTTATATTATCAAAATGAACATGACATGACTTAAACATGGGATGTTGAGGATTTCAAAATCTTTATCGATGATGATGATGATGATATTCACATTTTGATATCTTTGTTGAGGATGTTGATGTGGCATAAATGGCATCACGAAATCATTATATTTTACTATCTTTATTGATGATAATGATGATGTATCAGAATTGTTGATCCGAGGAGTAATTATTAGATATTAAGTTATAAAAGTTATTACATAAAATTATCATGTGCTCAAAGAAACAAATTAAGAATTTTGAGTTATTCTGTAATAAATGGTAATGGAATCACAGATGCATTTGCACATCATGTTCATTAACATTGCTCGATCGATTTGGTCATCGACCTTCGCGGTGTGTTATTGCCAACTTTGAAGCGATTAAGGGTGTCACCATTGACTAACAACCAGCGGGAGACGCGACTCTAACAAAACTAGCTTTTTTAGTGCCAAATTAATACGATAAAATTTTAATTTTTTTTTATTGAGACATCAATGTTAGTTGATGTATCATTGCATAAATGATGAGTTTTATGTTCAAGTTCATACGAGTATTATGTCTATCATTTGATGATATAATTTTTTTATTTAAAAAAAAATAAATCCTTGATTTAGTTTGAGTGGAGAGTATACTAGCATCACTGATGTGTGATATCCTTGATCTATATAATGGTAATCGAATTATGATGAGATCATGAGAATGAGACAGATTCGTCTTTAAATATATATTCTAAATCGTTCTGATCATAGATTATTCAAAAAGGACATCGATATAATTAGACAGATCAATACATTGTATACTCGTCCATAATAAAGGCGGCTGGTCTCATAATCGCTAATGTAGGACACTAGAGGTACGGTGCAGGTCAGACAACGATTTTATAGTCTCAGTTGTGTGTCAATAAAGAATCATCTACTCCTTGTATCACAAGAGGAATATCCTATGTGCTTGCTCAAATAAAATCTCTGGCCAGGATCATTCGGATTGAGAGATACGTTTTTTGGGAGAATCCGACTAAAGTGGGACTCGGATATAATTCTGTATGGGCCTAATATTATAATTCCCAATATATGGTCTATAGGATATAAGATAGATGAGGGATTATAGATTCATAGTAATTAAGGATAAACAAATCGTATAGGGACTATAGCATGGTGACCTAATACATCCATAGTTGATAAGTCAAGTGAATTATTATAGAGATAATAATTTATTATATCAGAAGAAGTTCTAAAAGGAGCGACTCACGACTAACTTGATATCGGGCCTAGAGAGTCAGACATATATGGTGGATATTGCGACGAGTAGAGATGCAGATATGAGATATCCGCGAAGCCCTTATTTTAGATCATATAGATGATATCTAATAAGATTGGATAATTGGATAGAAATCTAATACTCAATAAAGGTAAGATCCGTTAAAAGTTAAGTTGCTTGCACCTCTATAAATGAGAGGAACCTTTAGGTTCATAGGCTAAAGTTTCTAATGGTTGCCTCTCTTATTCTCTTTAGCCTCCTCTTCTCCTCCTTGGCTCCGACAGTCTTGTGGTGCTCGTGGAGAGATAGATCCTACAATTTAAGGAGCGTTGTCGTTACGTCTGTTGTGTAGATCATTGCTAGAGATGAGTATATGAGTTTTCCTTCATCCTCTCCATTAGATCTGAAAAATTTTCCTTCTCACGTGATGTGTGATTTTCGATTTTACAATTTTCTCGTGCACCAATAGTTGAACAACAACTAAGTCCTTGACTTTAGAAAATCTGATTTTATTTTTATTTTCTATATATATATATATATATACAATCACCTCCTCCTCCTACCACTCCAATCCCATCGTCAGTCACTTTCTTTTCGTCACCGTTCCCCTTTGGCTTCCTCCTTGCCACCTCCTCCTCTCGTTTTCTTCCCACTGTACCTTTGCCTCGTCATCCTTCCACTCCAACTCCAATGTCGCCACCTCCCTATTTCATCACCTTCTCTCCCTCGCCCTTTGTATCCTCCTTTTTCTTTTCCCCCTCTCCCCCTCTCTCTCTCTCTCTCTCTCTCCCTCTCCCTCTCCCTCTCACACTCCTCCTCCTCCTCCTCCTCCTCCTCCTTTTTTATAGTTTATTTAAAAAAAAGTTACACTGTGATAATTCAATACAAAAATATACTATTTCATAAATTAATCATTCTAAACTCATATAAAAATTAAAAAAAATGATACTAAACATACTACATCTCATCCTAGTAGTTCCAAAAAAGTTTAGATAGATTTAATAACAATTTAAAGAGTTACGTTACACTTGCTCAATCACAAATTTAACTCAAAATAATTTTATTTTAAAAACTAATTACTTAAATATATATATAAAGTTAGAAAAAATGATACTAAACATATTATTCTCACCTAGTAATTTTGGAGAAGTTTAGAAAGATATAATGAAAACTCAACAAATTACACTAAATCATCGATTCAACCTAAAAAAATATTTAAAAATTTATTCACCCTAAAATTATTTATAAAAAATAAAAAATGATACTAAATGTCTTAGAATCACGTGCTAATTATTCTGAAGGAATTTGGATTGGTTTGATAAAAATACACTAGTTACTCTTGAGTTATACTTATGTTACACTCATTCATAGATTTAACAAAGTTTGATTCGATCCAAATCATCTTGACTGTGATGATAAGATCGAATCAAATCGACCTATGGATCTGTGGCCTAAAATAACTCGATTCAAGGGTATTATTAAACTTTTACAAAAAAAAAAAGAGTATCTATTAGTAAAAATTAATTATGGGAGCGCCATATAATAAAAGTCTACTATTAGAGGTTTTGGTTCGCCAAGGATTAGTGATTTTTGTTTTTTTTTGTTTTCAATTAGGGATAAGGCTTGAGTTGTTTTACCCCATTTCTAAATGCTGATATCAATGGCTGGTTGTATTTTACTAATTTAGTAATATAATTTTTTTTCTTGAAAAAAAATTAAACTACAAGCTAAATTCCTAAGTTTAGTAGGACATTCTAGAAACTTATATTAGAGAAATTGTTATGAAAATTTAATTTAGAGGGGCATATGAAATGAATTGATTAATTAACTATTTATCGTTGAAGGCGTTGGAATCGGTTGTGGTTAATCTAATGGAATCGGTATCTTGAACAAGCATCGCTCCCGTCTTGTACACTGCAAGGAATCCTCTTGTTTGCAGAAGAAGAATCGATGCACACGTCTGTTGAAGATGCCTAAAGAAGACAGGAAGGAGTTGAGGAAGAGGCTGAGACGAGCGCTCAAGCAGTTCAGGTTGCTGCAGAAGAGGATCCTCGAGAAACAACTCACCATCGGCGGAACGCCCCCGTCGTGGTCCTTTTCCTCCTCCTCCTCCTCGAGCAATACGTGCTCCAGCAAACCGGACTCCGTCCGCAGATCCTACGCTCTCCTGATGAAGCAGTGCGAGGCACTCCTCGAGCGCCTGATGGCCCGTCGCCACGCCTGGCTCTTCAACACCCCGGGTTGACATCCCCGACTACCTCGATGTCGTGAAGCACCCGATGGACCTCGGCACCGTGAGGAAGAAGTTGGCCGCAGACTGTTACCGTAGCCCGTGGGGTTTCGTTTCGGATGTGAGGCTCACGTTCGCCAATGCCATAAGATAAAACCCGCCAGGGATCAGCGTGCGGAGCTTTCGAGAGGAAGTTGAGTGCAGCTGAGGCTTCTGCGTCCAGGGAAGCACACGAGTCAGCGGTGAAGCTGAAGAAGATAGCAGCAACTACAAGGCGAGCGAAGGGGAGATAGGAGAGCCCTAACAAGTGGTATCACTCGTAAACAAGTGGCGTTTGATGCATGCATTCGTTGCTGTCAGTAAAACATTACACGGCAACATTGACCTTCATAGGAGCATCATTCACCTTTTTTTCTATTAAATATTTTTCCTCAGACTAAACTCTCTCATATTTTTCAGGAAGGGAATCGATGTGTTGACTGGCTTACAAATCAGACTAAGCTCTCTCATAACAGTGTGTTGCGTATGATGCTGAAACCAAGTTTCCCCAATAACCTGAATTAACCATTACCAAGCAATCTACCTGAGATATGATAAGAGTCATAAGGCAACTTAATTTTCTTAAGACTGGAAATTCGAGCGATTCATTAAGATCAGCCAAAATTAGGACTTAATTAAAAGTCTGATGCAAATAAACTAAGCATTCCAGCTTCACACTCAGCCGAGTATTTAACATCTCAATTGAACCGTAGGCATCACCCGCCGGTGGCCAGGACAACAACTAAGAAACTGGATATGACATCCAACACGTTTATTCATGGTTAGAAAGGGAAGTGACGAAGACCCCCTACAACCACTTCAACCAAAACGACCTCGGAGAAGCAACCCAACTACTGATTCTTGTGAATGTGGCGGATGAGGTCAATAACTCGAGAGCTGCAAACAACAAGACCAAAATTCAAATATATAAACATGACAGCGAGTCATTTTGTGGGCAGGCGGAGTGAGATTTAGTTACCTGTAGCCCCACTCGTTATCGTACCACGACACGAGCTTCGCAAACTTCTTGTTCAAAGCAATTCCAGCCTTGGCATCAAAAATGCTTGACCTGTAATGACCAATCAAAGAATTAGACAATTCAAATATCATAAAGGGATCAGCTTTGACAAGATTACGAATCATGCAATGAATTAACTTTTTAGCTTTGTCGCCAAAGTAGTTTCTTTGACTTCATTAAATATTCGAGCAGAGACAGCACCTGTTATCACCCACAAAGTCGGTGGACACCAAGTCCTCTTCCACATATCCGAGGATGCCCTTTAGCTTTCCTTCAGATTCCTCCCTGAGATATATAAAAAAAAAAATTCAAATCAAATCAAATAGATGCAAATGCCAAACATTAAAAAAAAGAAAAGATGATTCCCAACACCTCCATGGGTTACAAAGCATAATACGATATACTTGTTTATTAAGCCAATAATTGAAAATATTATGTTCTATGACTTTCCAGCTAACTTTGGCTACTTACTTAATGGCAGCCTTAATCTCATCATAGGTAGCTTCTTTCTCGAGTCTGACAGTGAGATCCACCACGGAAACATCAACAGTTGGAACACGGAATGCCATACCAGTCAACTTTCCATTCAAAGCAGGAAGAACTTTTCCAACAGCCTGCATGATTAGCAGCAGATACAAGGTTCGGTTCAGATGTGTAATTGGATGTCAGACTAGAAACAAGCAATTATCTCAATGGTCAAATAAGCAAGGGAATAGAAGAAACAAATTTAATCAGGAAATAAAGTATAACTGTGTAATTTGTAACTCTTTCAAATGGCTACTTGCAATGAAATGAACAAGTACACACTTTGAAATGCATCCGCACAAGCATACTCTACACTCCACAGATCAACTTAGAATAATTTTAATACAGAAAATCCCTAGAAATGCAGAAACAGATGTCTTCTAACTTGCAATCATCAGTAACCACCAACATACATAAAAAAGCAGATATGCTCTCTCAAATCATTGAAATGTGTGTATTCTTGAGCATACAAGCATAAATGTTATGAATATCTACGCCTATAAGTTTATGCATATAACAATATAAATCATATTATGGAAATACCTTGGCAGCACCAGTGCTGCTAGGAATGATGTTGAAGCTTGCTGCACGTCCACCTCTCCAGTCCTTACTTGATGGCCCATCGACAGTCTTTTGAGTGGCTGATAAAGACAAGCAAAGATCGTAACAACTTTGAAATGCTCTGTAGGATCATACAACTAAAATGATTACCAGTGATGGCATGAACTGTGGTCATCAAACCCTCGACTATTCCAAATCTATCATGGATGACCTGTCATTAGAGACATTTAAACAAAATATTAATTAATATTAAGTACAAGATCAAAAACAAAATATTAATTAATATTAAGTACAAGATCAAAAACGAAGAACTAGGCCATCTTGAAAGTAATTTACCTTAGCTAGAGGAGCAAGACAGTTGGTGGTGCATGGACACACAGAAACTAGACCAACTTCGATTCCTTGAACTTTTGAAATTAGCAATAATTGAACAATTGAAAGTTGGCTCTGTTAGCACCTGATGTAACTTATTTTCACCACCCTTTACTTCCCTCTCATATGGAAAGTACCAATGAATTTGTTTGAATAAAACATATATGCAACTTGAATTTCAATATTCTTCTGTTGTGGCATTAATTCCAGATATAATCCTTACATAACAATGTTGGAAGCACCTTTAAAACAACCCTTCATGATAATTAAAACAACTCGTATTAATGCATATACGCAGCAGTTTCAGTCACCTTATATAAGCATTAGAAAGCTCATTTAACTACTGCAATTCCCTTCCATGAACATCAATGACTCAATTGTTTTACACACATGGACAGCTCCCCTACATGCAACTAATTCAAATTCCATTCCTGACCATCACATCTACATAATGTTATCCAAATGAAGAAGAAAAGGTTACATGCAATAACAATCATATGTCACACTTATCTGGGTTACTACATGGATCATCCCCACCACTAAGTATTCATGTATGGCGACATCATTCATGAAACTAAGAAAAGTGCAGTCTCACTCTGTAATTGTAATAGATATTTTTTTTTAAATTCCCTCTAGAAACTGTCCCTCATGCCAACACTACTACTCAAGCACCATGAGTGTTAAGTACAAGATCAAAAACAAAATATTAATTAATATTAAGTACAAGATCAAAAACAAAATATTAATTAATATTAAGTACAAGATCAAAAACAAAATATTAATTAATATTAAGTACAAGATCAAAAACAAAATATTAATTAATATTAAGTACAAGATCAAAAACAAAATATTAATTAATATTAAGTACAAGATCAAAAACAAAATATTAATTAATATTAAGTACAAGATCAAAAACAAAATATTAATTAATATTAAGTACAAGATCAAAAACAAAATATTAATTAATATTAAGTACAAGATCAAAAACAAAATATTAATTAATATTAAGTACAAGATCAAAAACAAAATATTAATTAATATTAAGTACAAGATCAAAAACAAAATATTAATTAATATTAAGTACAAGATCAAAAACAAAATATTAATTAATATTAAGTACAAGATCAAAAACAAAATATTAATTAATATTAAGTACAAGATCAAAAACAAAATATTAATTCGAAGAACTAGGCCATCTTGAAAGTAATTTACCTTAGCTAGAGGAGCAAGACAGTTGGTGGTGCAGCTCGCATTCGAGACAATGTTAATGTCAGGCTTGTACTCGTTTTCATTGACACCTACAACAAACATAGGAGCATCCTTGCTGGGAGCAGAAATAATGACCTTCTTAGCACCACCCTGAAGTTAAATGAGAATAGCCCAACAGGAAAGTTCAGCTTGCTAATTTTAGGAAAAGGACAAATCCTTGAATTCCACAAAGAAACACAAGAACTACAGAAACTCTGACTACCTAGGAAAATGAAAATCCACAAACATATAATTGGGTTTGCTTCTAGCAACATGCAGATCTTGTATTTCATGTTAGCCACAAGAGGATCAAATAGAATACCTGACTGTCACTGTCAGATAATTTGGAGAAGCTAGACTAACTTGTAGATATATACACAGGAAATACGTGATTTCCACATGGACACACAGAAACTAGACCAACTTCGATTCCTTGAACTTTTGAAATTAGCAATAATTGAACACTTGAAAGTTGGCTCTGTTAGCACCTGATGTAACTTATTTTCACCACCATTTACTTACCTCTCATATGGACAGTACGCAGTGAATTTGTTTTATATAAAACATATATTCAACTTGAAGATTTCAATGATTCTTCTGTTGTGGCAATTAATTCCAAGATATCATCCTTAACATAAAACAATGTTGGAGCACACTTAAAAACAACCCTTCATGATAATTAAAACAACTCGATATTATGCATATACGCAGCAGTTTCAGTCACCTTATATATTCAATTTAGAAAGCCATTTACACTACTGCAAATTCCCATTCATGAACATCAATGACTCATTGTTACACACATGGACAGCTCCCTACATGCAACTAATGCAAATTCACATTCCTGAACATCACATCTACATAAGGTTATCCAAATGAAAGAAGAAAATTTTACATGCAAAATAACAAGCCATAATGTCCCAGCTATCTGGGGTTAACTACATGGATCAATCCCACCACTAAGTTTCATGTAGGGCGACATCATTCATGAAACTAAGAAAAGTGCAGTCTCACTTCTGTAATTGTAATATATATTTTTTTAAAATTCCCTCTAAGCAACTGTCTCATGCCACACTACTATCTCAAAGCAACCATGGTTTCCTATGAACACAGTAAAAATTAGAAAAATTGAGTTTAGAAAGTATAAATCATACTCCACATTCCACAAATGTTTTAGCTGTGGGTTCTGCTAGTTTTCACAAACAACTTATCTTTGTTGCGTCATAGTCCACTGCCCTTGTTTGACTAAAATATATTACCAACTGGCAACTTCTGAATGATTCCTTGACATGACCTACATAATTTTCACGTTAAAAGAAGAAAAAAATCGTTTTAAGTGAATGTCAATTATTGGATTTGAAATAACATTTGTGTGCTAAGCTCAACCTCGAGTAGGAGTCGGCCTATAGCCTGTGTCACCTAGGCTATTTGACATTGACGAAGAAGATTGATGTATAATATTAGAGACATTGTTACATATACCATTACCTTAAGGTGAGCAGCAGCCTTGTCCTTGTCGGTAAAAACACCAGTGGATTCCACGATGTACTCAGCACCAGTCTCACCCCATGGAATCTCCTCAGGGTTCCTAAAGACCAGAACAGCTTTATTACACTAACAAGGGCATTATCTCAAACATAATGATTACTCACATCTAAATCAGAAAGGATAAGAAGAAGACTACCTAATTCCAAAGACAGTGACTTGTTTCTCGCCAAACAGAAGAGTTTTGGAGTCCTTCACCTTGATATCGTGATGCTTCCATGACCCATGCACAGTATCATACTTAAACATGTATGTCTGCGGTGCAATATCAAATCGTAAAAGTCAGATTCGACAATCAAACGGAGCAAATGCACAGGTTTCACAATAAACGAACAGAATAATAACCAAAACACACGTCGACATGAAAGACGATAACTAGGACAGTTAAATCCCACGGATCTGTTGAATTCACCGTCAAAACCATGGATCGGTATCATCCTACTAATGATCCACACAAGCAAATACACAAAGTAGCTGTAATGTCATCAATCCACCCATAAAATCATTAGATCTGTACATACAGCAAACGAGATTAGTGAAATGGCATAGTACCATGTAGTCAGTGGTGATGAAGGGATCATTCACGGCGACGAGCTCCACGTCGTCGCTCTGGAGCGCGACTCTGGCGACCAACCTCCCGATCCTTCCAAATCCTATCAACAACCAAAAGATCGAGTCAGCGAACGCCCACAGATCGATCATACATCCCACCTAGTCCCAACCCCAACCACAAACACAACAAATCGAAGTGGGCGGAGAAACCAACCGTTGATGCCGATCTTGATCTTTCCGGCTACAACAACAAGAGAAAACCCAACGTGAGATGGAAATAGAGGAAAATAATAAGATCAGAACGCGAGGGAGAGAGAGAGAGAAGGATTCGAAGTCTCACCCATGGCGATATAAGATGAAATACTGCAAGCGAGGAAAAGCGACGCAAGAGAGAAATGAGACGAAGAGAGAGGGGTTAAGCTACGGGGTATTATATAGGCGAAGCCATTTAGTGTGGCGCAGGGTTTCAGGAACTTTCTTTTCTATAAAATATATGAAACCTGCTGCCGTTCCCAAGCGGTTTTGATCCATCTGAACGATCTTGACCGTCGGATGAGATTCATTTGCTTTACGAGTCGCGCACAACCACAGTGCGTTCCGCTGCCTCTTGGGACTGCTATGATTAAACTACATCGTGGAGTAGTAACGGAGTCGGGAGATATTTGTTCTGGGACCAACGAATCAGAGGAAGGAGCGGGTTCGGCTTAGGGAGTTCCGGCGACGCGGAGGAACAAGGGATGCGGTGGTTCGCTCGTGGGCGGTCACGTGCGCGGGTGGCAGGGACCCGGAAAGAGCACTCCAGGCGACCAAATGGCCCCGGGATTTGGGGGTAATTTACGGAGGATGCCACAAAGCCGGTCTCGGGGTTTGTGTGCCGTCCAATACCAGCTGCTATCCGGTGGGCTCACTGACACCTGCCAAACTTAGACCGGCGCCCAATGGTTTTATGCTCCCCTCGTTTTGAAGTTATTTATTTATGTATTTATTTATTTATTATTATTATTATTATTATATAAAGAAAAATTGATAAAAATAGGATTCGAATTCAGATCTTATAATAAATTATTAAAATCCTTATCAATTAAATTAGCTGATACCTTCTAATATGTATTATTGTAAGAACTAAAAATTACAGATGATCAGCTCATTCTAATATAGGATGATTAATACTTGGACGTCTAATTAAGCACGTATAACAGTCTTCCTAGCACCAATAATTCAGTATAGTCCTTTCTAATCATGATAGTTAAATACTTGATGTGTAACAGTCATGGTAGCACCAATATTGACATTTCAATTCACAAGTCATCACTTTCACTTGTTTGACATGCTCTTCAAAATTATATTTAAATGAGTTTATATATAAATTATTTAAATGACTATATAATTTTCCAAAAGTAATTATAGTTGAATTTCGAACCTTGAATTAAAATACATCTCAAACTATATATTATAATATAATTTTTTGTTGGACTTCAGCTAAGTTATGACCATTGATTTTGAAATGCGTTGATTTTGCTTCTTTAAGTAAATGCACAAATTAGCGTCAAGTCATGCACAAGGAATCCTATGCATGCAAAAGGCAAAAGATATGACAGTTACTGAGAATGAACACTTCAAATGTAAGTATCTCTAGGCATCTAAAATCTTTGAGAAATTTAAGATAATTATGCCAGACTCTAAATTCTAAATTCTAATAGGATACAAAGTGGATAATGTAGCATTGAATTGGTGTCAAATTTTCAAGCTGATTATATTTATGTCAAACATCAAGAACACCTCTAAACATAGAGTGCGCAAAAAATTAAAAAAAAGAACAGGGGTAAAAGAAACGGATATCAACAGTCCTACCGGATATCAAAACGGACATCAATCCTCATGGTAGAATGATGTATCATTCTTACCGGTTCCTGTCGATATTTTTGAGCAGATTGTGGAGAATATCAACAGTCCTAGCAGTTATTTCCACTGTTCTTTGACTAGTAAAGCTTATTTGGATTCTCTCTGCTGCAAATAAGAGGGACTCCATCTTCTCTCCAAACAATTCTATCCTCACATAAAGCTGAAACTACTTCCACATAGAGTTGATGCTCCTGGAATGGAAGATTTTAACAATAATTAGGAATCTGCGAGTTTAGAGATGGGCAAGCATTTATTTTTGCAATGAAACACAAGAGCAGCTCCTCAAGTTGAATTAGCTAGAAGAAAAGATAATTAAAGTCTCATTACATTATAAATATAATCTACTTGCTGACCTGATGAAGGACTCTCGCTGCCAGCTGCTCGGCAGTGTCATCTGCTAGCACAGGGACTACTCTCTGAGCCACGATACGACCGGTATCATACCGTTCATCCACAAAGTGAACTGTGGGGCCACAGTACCTGAAGGTCGAAGAATAGTTACCACATGGAGCCAGGTACAGAGAGGGGAGGGTTTGTAAGTCTCATCTATTTGTGATCATTGGAGAACAGGAAGCAATTCCCGTACCTTGCCCCAGATGCTATGACAGCTTTGTGCACCTTTAAACCATAAAAACCTTTGCCACCAAAAGCAGGAAGAAGAGATGGATGAATGTTCAATATGGATCTTGGAAATGCCTGAACTAACTCGATTGGTATAAGCTTCAAGAAGCCAGCAAGCAGAAGAAAGTCAACCTCAAAATTCCTGCAAACATTAAGGAAATGCATGAAAGAAGGCAAAAACATTCCAAAACTAATCAAAATACCAAGTATATAATATAATATTGCATGTGAACCCAAGAACAATATAGGAAGAATGCTGCCTTTCCAGGTAAGGCATGACTTTGAACAAAGATGGCCTAGGTTAGGAACACAATAGTTTTACTTTATGCTAGTACCTCCAAATTTGACCACTATAATTACAAACAACATAGAACAGCTTGACTATAGAACCACAAACACCAACCATTCCTTTCAATAAGTGTTCCTACTTCCTACGGTTCATACATTCTGCAGTTAGATTTCAAAGGTTACATACTTGAGACCTGGAAAATGATAGACAATATTTTTAAGTTCCTATGTACAAAAAGAACAAAACTTCATCTTACAGTGTCCCTGCCAGTTTGCTTTTTGTAGAAAACATGAGAGATAAAATATGGAAATGACAACTACAATACCTTAACAGAGATGCAAATGTACATGTATCACAAGAACATTCACCTTAAAGTTGCTACAAGTTCAGCTGCTGATACAGCATCAGGCGAGGACATGGACCTGGGAAATACAATAACTGGAATTTGATTATCTCTTGCATATTCAGCACCACCACAACCTGTCAGCATGAGTAACAGACTTCTCTCAGTTAACACTATAATAATTGCATTAAAGCGCCAAGGTAAAGAGCAGCAAGTTCTAGCATAATGATTACTCTGGTGTTAAACTTCCGATAATAGATTACATTCCATGTTCTTCTTTCCATTTTGTTGCTATGCTGAATTAGCAATCTTACCAAATACACATTATTATGACCATCGCAACTTTGTTATGAATTTATTACTGAGCAGTCAATAATGTTTATGGCAAGGTAGTTTGGTTGCAGTTTAGTTTAGAAGCCATCAATAGTAAGTGAAAAAGGCTATCCCACTTGGTTGCAACAACCTAAGTGAGCAATTCCAATAAATTAGGAATCCCAGTCTCTATGACGAAACACAGGTTGTCAATCTAATAAGTAATAACTATAGTTCAAGGTTATATGAGGTTGGATGGCAAAACAAACTCCATTCTACATTTAGGACACTGCTACTCGGAGAGTTTCCGTGAGCTGATACGTGAATTAAAAGTAGAATGGAAGAAGCTCAAAGATACAGAATAATACAAATAAAGCTTCAGTTCTAACAATTGGAGATTAAAACAGAAAAATCAGATTTGGAAGTGATAAGACGAGCAATCCCAAACACTTGTCAGTTTTAACAAAGAGACAAAATAAGCTTAACACAGAGCAATACAGTCTTGGATGAACTGGGTTGCTGTGGACACAATTTCCGGAATAGAGAACTATACTCCCACAAAAAGCTGATGAGCTTGACAGGGATTGCTTTTATTAATGTATTCATATTGTGTATGTCAAAAAAATACTTAAGTTAAATGCTAACATTACAGGATCACTGAAGGCAAAATTGACCGAAAAACTCGATACCTAAAAGATGATAGACCTGGTCCTAGGTGGGCTTGCAACCAATCAAGAGAAAGAAGTATCATGTTTCTAAAAGTCACAGACTGCACTTGAAACTATAGATTCTGTTACTAATCAAAAAATAAGAAGTATTTTTACTTCTTTAGAATTTGTCACTCCACGCAGGTCATCCAAATGACTAGGGCATGCCGTAGATGATTGGAGAAATGCCAAAAAGGAGAAAAAGATAAACATAATGATGAGGGAAGAACAATAGAAGTGAAAAAGCTGCAGAAATATTTTATCAGCAACAGTGACGAGCAATTTCTTTGTGCATGTACCTCAAACGTCCAAATATGAAACATACCGGGCTTATCCGTGACCAAAACCATAATATCTCCATGAACCAATCCTTCCTTGGCTGCTTCATGAATAGCTTTAAAATTTGATCCTCCACCAGAGACAAAAACTGCTAGTCTTTTCCTTTGTGTCAAGCTTCGTGATGTGTTGTCAGTTGCCACATAGCTCTCCATCTCTTGAGCACTGCATCTACACTCGAAGCCCCAAGTTTTACTTCTTGCCTTCAGAAGAACTACTTCTGAACCACTAAATGCTTTTGTTAGAACTTGTCTCCTATATGGGACTTTACAATGAGAGAGAGCATCTCGGGATGCCAATCTAATGGTCAGACAATTTGGTGACATAGAGATAAATTTTGTGTGGGAAGGAAGACTAGTCCCAATCATTGATCCCAAAGCTTCCATTGATTCAAAGAAGCTCCTCCCAAGAATTGTTGTATTCTTCGATTTATTCAGTAAAAGAAAAAAGTCCTGCACGTTAAAACCAAAATCAATTATAAGGTCTAAACCAAAAAAAATTTGCTGACACATAAAATATAAAATCATATAGATATTCAATCTGGAAATAGTCTTCTCTATCCTCCCAAAGGAACCATCTAGCTAGATGTATTATCATTAGAGATGGGATACAACTATGAGCAAGGACCAAATGCAGGTTTTTCCAAGAAGTCATAATACTGTAGACAACACTTGGAACATATTAAGCTACTCTTTTTTATAATATTGACTAATCTTCAATATAACTCTTGGTGAAGACATGCTATCATCACCTTTTGCAACATCATCATCACTACTTGACCTGATAACATGTCAGAATGATCACAGTCGACTCAGGAATAGCAGCGTTTTGAAATCCAATTCATAAAGCATTGATCATGATGAGTCTGTACAATCCATATAATTGACTTGAAAATATCTCATTGCATATGAAACTCTCAAAGTCTCAAATTTTTATAAATGTTACTCCATTTAAAGCTTAAGCTTTTAGCCGAGACATGATCAATGATTTTATATTTTTAACACTTCCTCTCACGTGCATATGACAGATTAAGTCAAACCCAAACCATGAACTTTCAAGTTGACAAGGAATATAACTTTTTTTTTTAATTTAATACGTAACATGGATAAGTATTGAATACAGAACCTTTCGTTTGGATACCATCTTAAATTTTTATCACTGTCTTTCATCTCAAAACTTAAGCTTCTAGATGAGACATCATCTAATTTATATTCTTAACACTCCCCTCATGTGTAGGTGGCTTCCAAACCCAATAATTATTTTTAATGCGATTTGAACAGAGGTCATCTCGCTCTAATACCATTGTAATTTTTTTATCACTGTTATTCCATCTAAAATCTTATGCCACTTGATAAGACATGATCTATAGTGCTACAATTCTTAATAGAAACTAATATACACAGTAGTAGCATAGCAAAAGTTGACAGGATAAGGAAGCACTCGTTATCAAAGCAAGAACCCCTACAAAGTCGTGGTTTTTATTGAGTAGTAGGAGGAACTGAGGAAGGTAATCGTACCGATTTCTTGAAGTTTGATGTCTGGGAAGATCGACTTGTATCCCACCTTTGCCACAGCGATTTGCTGAAACGTCAAAAGAATCGTAGTGATCTCGGTACTCCTTTCGGAAAGACGGAGGCGAGGGATGGATGAAGAGGTGGCGTCGAGAGATGGAGGGAGGACGGCGGCGACAGAGGGCGATGAAGAGGGAGAGAGGGAGGGGGCGCGATCGGATTCATCTTTACCTCAGCTATGTAACTTTCAAAAAGACCGAAATGCCCTTAAAAATCAACATAATAACAACTTTTTTTTATTTGTTCTTCTAATTTTGGAAACAACATTTTTGTCCTTCCAAAATTATATATATATATATAACACATAGAAATCCCTCTAAATATTTGGATCTCATATAAATAGCTTCAATTATTTCAATCTTTCATCCAATAAACTGGACTTAACTATTACTAATCACAATTATGAATAAATTTTATACTATATACTCCATCCAGTAAATATCAAAATTATTCCTATATCTACATTGATGTTAACCATTTAGTTATTTTAATTTTTAACATTTAATAATATATGAAATTTTATCCTTAATATTCATTCTAGTATGACAATGAGTTATATTACTTTTCAATTTTCGATACAAAATATTTATTATTATGAATTTTGATATAATATATTTTTTGAATATTAAAATTCTCAATAAGTACATATCAATTACTACTATTTGTGATTAGTTATTTTAAAAATAAAAAACACATAGATCAATAATTAATATATATATAAGAAAATTGATATAAGATATTATGTGATTCGATAATATTATGTTTATATCCACAAAGAAAATAAAATTCTTCAATATATAAAATCAATTACAAGACTTTTCGGTTATCCTCGTTCAAACATAATTTCGTTTGTATATCCTCAGCTTTAAAAAATTCTTCTCTTAATCCTTTCTAGATCCACCAGATAGAAACCCTCAAAGTATCTGACTCTCAATATATATTTATAAGAATAAATTATAATTTTTTAAGAACACTTGAATCTCTAATTAAATCATAATCTAACAAGAAGTTTGTATTTAATTAATACTCCTCCCAAATAATTATATCATGCTAAAAAACTTGGCAACCCTAATAATAATTATTATATATATAGAAAAATATAAAATTGTACATACATCTAGGTTATCCAATATATCGAGGATTCGAAGCTAATCTTAGTTTGAATATGAGCACATCACAAGTTTGGTGACGAGATATGAGTTGATTCGGTATAAAATTCTAAAAAAAAAAACTACATCAAAATATAAAATTTGGTATAAAATTTTAGTAACTCAAAGCATAATAATACAAAATTTGAAGGGTTTAACGAGCTCTACCAGTCATATTTCAGCTCGACGTGAGTTAGGATTTAGATAGCCAATGATGAGTTGGCATATTTGAGCTGTTTTATAGAAGACTTTATTAACCATCAAAATTAAGTGGAAAGTTGATTCATTATAATGATTTTGTAATAATATAAAGCATTACTTTGATGCAAGAAGTTAATTAAAATATCTAGCATTGCCATCGGCATGTATTGATAACATGGGTTACTCATCTTTCATGTTTAGCTCACAAGACATTCAGAGTATAATGTGACATATTATCAAGTTATCTAAGCGTTAAGCTTTATTATTATCTATAACTTCATTATGTTTCGACTTTTTAATATTCCATAAACATATTGAAAACATAAGATAAGAGCGTTTGATATATTGACATCCGAACAATATATCATATCCTACTCAAATGTCTTATCATCTTGACATATAAGACGAGTAGGATATATGATGAACATAATGATACTAACTATAACAATCGATAATTAGTGTGACTCTTTATATTTAAATAATATTTAATAATTATCTAAAATTATTTCCATATATCAACTTTCACTTCAAACCCGACTATTATCAAAGTCTTCTATAAAGCTCAAGTAGAATCTCTTATGTTATCATTAATCAAAATTACTAACTTATTGATCAAGAAATTTTTATTGGACATACATTCGATATAGATTTATATAGGATTATTTGTCGAGCTCACTCCTGATACCAATTATACGAAAAACTTAAACTAGACTTGAATTAAGATTGTTTGAGGATTCTATACATTTCGAATAATCAAATTTTATATCATTTCCATACCTATTAATATTTTAAAATATTTAAGATATATATATATATATTTATTACATATAATTTTTTTCACATAAGAATTTTAATATTTAGGATAATAGCATAAATTTAAATTTATAAAAAAATATTATTTCTAAAAATTTAAAGAATATATATGAGGGGACCCAACAAAAGATGTCAATCCCTTTCAAACCCCTCCCATCTTCACCTCGAAGCACAGTGCCAATCATACTGTTGTGCTCATCAACAGCATAAATTAAATCCAAATCCCCCCTCCTCTTCTCACTCTCTCCCTCTCTCTCTCTATTTTGCTCAGCTGAGAAGAGGAAGAAAGAGAAAAGACGGTAAGTGAGAGAGAGAGAGAGAGAGAGAAAGAGCGAGCTCAGAGTAGAATATAACCAAACCCTTCTTCTCCCCGTCCCCAAAAGAGAAGAGAGGAAGGGACTCCAAGAAGCACTCGCCCTCTCTCCAGATGAGGGCACCTCTCCTCCTCCGTTGATGGCCGCCGCAGCGTCGCCGTCGGCGCCCGGGGTGGCCGCCCCCGAGCCGCTGCCACTGGAGGTGCCCCCCTGGCTCAGGTCGCTGCCGCAGGCTCCGGAGTTCCGCCCCACGCCGCAGGAGTTCCAGGACCCCATCGCCTACATCCTCAAGATCGAGAAGGAAGCCGCCGCCTTCGGCATCTGCAAGATCGTGCCCCCCCTCCCCCCCGCTCCCAAAAAGACCGCCGTCACCAACCTCAACCGCTCCTTCGCCGCCCGTGAGCTCGGCCAGCGGCCCCCGGCCTTCGCCACTCGCCAGCAGCAGATCGGCTTCTGCCCCCGCCGCCCCCGCCCCGTCCAGAAGTCCGTATGGCAGAGCGGCGAACACTACACACTCCCGCAGTTCGAGGCCAAGGCCCGCCAATTCGAGCGCTCCCACCTCCGCCATGCCGCAGCAGGGGGCAGCGCTCGCAAGGCCGCCGCCTCAGCTGCTCTCTCCCCTATTGAAATCGAGACCCTCTTCTGGCGGGCTTCTGCCGACAAGCCCTTCTCGGTCGAGTACGCCAACGACATGCCCGGTTCGGGTTTTGCTCCGCTCCCCAGCGACGGCCGGCACTGCTGGCGTGACAAGGCCCCGGCTAATGTCGGGGAATCAGCGTGGAACATGCGGGGTGTGTCCCGGGCTAAGGGCTCCCTGCTCCAGTTCATGAAGGAGGAAATCCCAGGAGTGACGTCGCCCATGGTGTATGTAGCGATGCTGTTTAGCTGGTTTGCATGGCATGTCGAAGACCACGAGCTGCACAGCTTGAATTACCTGCATATGGGCGCCGGGAAGACGTGGTATGGAGTACCAAGGGATGGCAGACTTGCCTTCGAGGAGGTGGTCCGCATACAAGGCTATGGTGGTGAGGTAAACCCTCTCGGTAAGTCTGGTTGCCTTAACTTGTTCATTTGTGCTGGTTTTTAATTAGTTCAGCTTCTGTCATAGTCTCATGATGCTTTTCTTGATAAGATTCCCCCAGCAAACCGTCAAAGTGGAAGAGGAAAGTGAGAAATGTGGTTTAGTTTAAATACGCTGCACCTTAGTCTGATGCACAATTGAAGGACCACAAACTATCAACAAAGGAAAATAGTGTTAAATTTATCAATATTAGTGTTTTAGGATTCATATTTCTGAAGCTCTAGGTTTACTTTTATCTATTTGAACTGCCATTGTCATGATTACCTCTGTAGGACTAGAAAATCTATTGTAATGTCCTTTAAAGCTTGGTCAAAGTCTGAGTCATACCTAGCAGCTGGCTGCATAGACGATCATAGGTATTTGATGAGTAGCTTAATTGAACTATTCTTGAAGTGCCCATTTGATGAGTCCATGACAGTTTTGCTGATGTATCTTGTATCTTGAGATGTTCTCTGAAGCTTGGGAGTGCCATTAGTTGACATGATTCTTTTTTACCATGATCTGATACCTTTCCGCTAGATTTTAACAACCATAACTGGTGAAGGAAGTATATGACTTGTCTAGGTGGTTGAAATTGAAATCTCAGGTTATCTTAGAACTTGAAAGCGTCTGTTTGTAGAGTCGGATCAAACAACACTCTGAAGGGAGAAACTTCAGAAATGATAATATTGGACCTTCTCATACTGTTCCAGCATGAAGCCATCTATGTAATGCCTAATTCTTGCTCTCCTATATGAGAAAGTTACACATGGTAGATGGCCATGTAAGTAGACCACTCACGGAACTATAACTTGACATCTTTCCCTCTTGAGAAAGCTCATTACCAATCATCTTCCACCAAAATTGAAGTGTTATCAAGGGATTTTGCCCAAATTGTTGGTTTTTCCTCTGATTCCCCTCAACAAATATCAGAGGCTTGATTTCTTACAAATCGTAGTCGAGTATTGGATCATAAATGCATTTATAGTATCCTAGGTCTAGATAATACTGTCACACTATACAAACAAGTGAAAAAATTACAAGATTTCTACTTGTTCTAAAGACATTTTCAAGCTGAGCAAAAATTAAATCTTAAAAAGAATACCATCATGAACCTGTTAGCGATCATTTCAGACTAGATGATATATGTTACAAAACCTGTAATGAACAAGTAATTTTTCATTTTCATTTTTTGGATTTCTTATATTTTAAAAGTTAATTCCTTTCGTTATGGATGGAACTAAAAATGTCACATTCAACCAGAACATACTAAAATTGCTCAAATATTCTGCTCCATCCATCAGATCTGAATCTGAAACTGTAACATCAGATCTTGCAGGAATCTGGCATCTCAAATCAAGTGAAGAAACCTAATAAGATATTGTGTTTTCATTTTCTTGAAATATGTTTCCCAAAATTTATTTTACTTATTAAGTAAAAGTACTAGAGGCTTCATTTGGGGAACTTCATGGTGCACCTTGCTGTAACAGGTTCAGTTCTATTCGTTGTCATAAAAAGGTTTTAAATACATGCCACACCAATATGCATACCTGCTACTTCTGGCCCAATCAAGTACCGGGATCAAAAATGCAAGTTTGATTCTGGTACACTTATTATTTATATTTATTTTGTATTAATTTATTCAAAGATGATAGTTGGTACTTGGTATAGATCATATATACATGCCTGGTGGATACTGGTATAGTACTGGTCTGATAGGCTACCAAAACCGTTGTTGAAAATTAAATCTCTGGTCATAGTATAGAATTGTCCTTTTCTTATTATGATTGAAATTGCAAGAAATGCATGGAAACACACTTCTCTGTATACACTTTCTTGCATCCATCACTTCCGGTTAATTTTTTATCATCTGACACTTGAGAATTCTTCTTGTGGTAATGATTGGAGTTCTTCCATGTTTCTTTTTTTTTTCTCCTGTGAGGAATGTTCAAATTCACATGCAATGCTTAAGGTGCAAAATAATATTTTTTAAGTTTCATCAATACGTTGAGGTATTCACCTCATTTTTTGAAGATATTGTTTATATGAGCTTTTAGCTAAGAAGACTGTCTTTCATGGTATTATTCTTTTTATCTATTCACTTTACCTTATATCGTGTACTATGATTGACATAATGACAGTTACTTTTACAATCTTGGGTGAGAAGACCACTGTTATGTCTCCTGAAGTTCTTGTCGGGGAGGGAATACCATGCTGCAGGTGATATTTAGGCAGATATATGATTTTGGCATATTCAATAGCTTTTCCTTTTAATGCCATAAAATTATTTAGTATGTGATTTTTCATTTCATCTGAGCAGGTTGGTTCAAAATGCTGGGGACTTTGTAGTCACTTTTCCTGGGGCTTATCATATGGGGTTCAGTCATGGTAGACCTTCTTTTACTTTTAAATTTTTACATCACTTCTTTCCTTTTGGGAGCCCTATTATAGACATAGATTTTTGCTCAATTGCTGACTCTTCGATGATTAAAAAAGAAGAATTTGGATGATGTTGATGGTTATATATATCGAGGTACATTTGACATTCCTACAAGGCTACAACTATATGGACAAGATATCATCTCCCAAAAATATAAAGACAATGCATTGTTCTTATCTGTTGGTTAATGGATGATGTAGGAAGTCGTATGGAATTTAATTGAGGAAGTTCAAATGGATTTGTAGTAAAAATATAAACTTTAGCAGCTAGAATTATATTAGGGTTGATGGACTTAAAACACGATTGACATGAAATAGCTTTAATTTGAGGCCTACACAAACTCTGAATGGATTTGTAGCAAATATGGAATAAAAAAATCGCCTTTCAATTTGAAGACTAATTTTCTAATAAGAAACTGATTTGATCATGGAGTTAATGAAGCAATTTAAAGCATGCACAACTCTAGGAAGTTGCGGCTTCCTTGTTTATCAGCTGGATCTTTTGTTCTTCTTCCTCTAGAAAAACTTCTTTTTCCAGAAGAGAGTTAGAATTTTATCTTTTTTCTCTCTTGTTGAGGATTCATCCTGGAAAAAGTTTGGGTTTATTAGAGGAGGGAAAAGTTTGTCTTTGTTGCGCCGACGGAAAATTTATCTCAAGTACAATAAAATCCATATGGTGACTGTGTTCATTATAAGTTGGAACAAGAAGTTAAGCAAAATTTGCATGATTAGAGACTTTTGTTTTTTTAATAAATGTACATATTATAAAATAGGATCCATGTCTATTGTATCATTAGGATTTAGGAGCCTAAATATATTGTTAGAAACCCAACTATTTTTTCTTGGATGGTTCATTTTATTGACTAGGCATTCATCTGGATTAGCAATTTGAGAAGTATATATGAACGATTTGATCAAGTTTCCATGAGAGTGCTACCTTGAAGAAAATTTTTTTGATTGCTTTATGCTTTTATAATTCCTTCTTAATAGCTTGATGAGTGATCAATAATGTAGTGTGATTTCATCTATGCTTGTTTTCTGTGTCTTTATCTGCATGAGAACTGCTTTTATTTTCTTATATTGCCTAATTTGATCTTTTGATATTTCTTGTTTTAGTTTTTTAATTGTTCCTACAAAAGTTAAAGTGGAACTGCTGAGATTGGCAAAAGAATCTAGTTTGCCATCAATCTAAACCAAAAAAAAAAGAAAAAGAAAAATCCTAGAATTTATCATGAAAATGTCTAAAATTATCTGCCACTTGTGGGGTTGTGGTCTAGGATCCTCTTAAGATCTCAAAACAATAGTGATACTTAAATAGCTAGTCATCATCCAGAATCATGTTTCTGTTTAATTTGCTTATGTTATGCTGAAGTTTGATATTTGAATGGTGCTATTATACTTGAATGAGAAGAATAGATTTTTATCACTGGAACTTTGCTTTTCCAGAAAATTTTCTAATTAATATGATTTAATCTGTCACATGTTTAATATGTAAGATACTTGTCTTTTTTTACTTTTGTTTAGCTTGCATGTGAAACTTCTCTAAGTGTCTAAATGCCATGTTCTCTTCTCTATTTTATTATTCATTGTCATGGTTATTGGTTCGTAAATTAGGTGATGACCACTACCCAACAAACTTCTGATGTAGAAATGTTTAATGAACCCTAGGAAAATGAAAGATGAAATGGAATTTAACAGAGCTAGGAAGCTTTTTATAAACACACAATTGATACTTTGTTGTAGCTTTATTTGCAAGTATATGCATACGGAGACAATAATACAAAGAGCTAGAAGGAAACCAAAAGAGTAGACAAGCAAATTATATACAGAACTATACTATTTTCTCTTCTGTGTCATCTAATACTCTTTTGTTACAGTGATACAGTTTCCAGAAGTAATTAGAACTTTCATTGTTAGTTGATTGAATTTAGAGTTCTAATGTTATGTTGACAAGCAAAAGGTTTTTTCTTCATCTTTTTACCCCTTGTATATCATACAAAGAAATTATGACAATATACTACTTTGGTGTTCATCTAGGCCTTAGTTTTGATTGAACAAATTTGAATTAGTAAGCATCTGAAATATAATCCTTTACCTTCTTGTTCTATCCCTCGCTAATTCCTAGTCAGTTTATTGATATGAATTATCCCCTGAGAATAAGATTGTAGAATGTGAGTTCATGCACATTTCTATAGATGTTTTGGATACATATTAAACTAATATGGTAAAGAACATTAATTTGTCTATATGATTTTAAATCTCTTGTAAATAATTCATCATTCACATTTTCTTGAACCAGTTCATCGTTTTCTTCATAGGGTTTAATTGTGGGGAGGCAGCAAATATCGCTACTCCTGAATGGTTGAGATTTGCTAAAGAGGCTGCAGTTCGAAGGGCTTCAATAAATTATCCTCCTATGGTGTCTCATTTTCAGTTGCTATATGCACTTGCACTATCATTACACACAAGGTTTAGTCTTGTTGCCTTATTTATTTCTGGTAGTTCTTTTTTTGTACAAGTCTGCACTTTGATTATCATTTCAATTTCTTTTTTCTTGTAAGTGTTTAGTGTTGCCATTGGGCACTTGCCTAGGCGCCCAGGTGAGGCGAGGTGAGGCCTGAGCACCTCCCATAGTCCCATGTATCCCAGGCGGCTCATTCACTTGAGCAGCGACTAGGTGTGCGCCTGGGCCTGGGCACTGCATAGCCCAGATGTGTGCCCGAGTGTGATCACACCTGAGTTGAACCCCAGTTGGGTTCAACCAGGTAAATAATTTAATACCAGACATCCCCAGCCTCAAGCTTTGGTGAGCCCTAATTGTAGGAAGTGGTTTTTTCAATAAGCAGGACCAGACCACATGAAACAGGGGCAGTCTGTGTTTCTGTTTGGGCTTGGACTGGTAGATACAGTCAGTAGGAACCGAACAGGTGGAAATTGACTACCTTGGTTTTTAGTGTACTGTTGTTTATTTTGACATACAATATATTTGCCTGTTTCTGAGCATCTCAAAGGATTGATGATTGAGTAAATATGATTTGTACACTATTGGACAAGTATGGACCGAAGAAGAATAGAGATATCTATTACTTAATTGAGTTGCATTTGTGTAAAACGAAACAAAATCACTGTGGCTACTTGGAAGGAGGATGAGGTACAAAACAAATGTTTGATAGAATACGGATGCTGAATAGGAATTGGACTAACTTACCAAATTGCCTAGTTCTTCTTGGACAATTGAAAAGCTTGCCATTTAAATGTAGTTGACCCACTGCCTATACATTTTTGGTTTCCAGGCTGATCATTTTTGTGCCTTTTTATTCCAATTTCATCCTACAAGGATTTTTAAGAATAAAAATAGTATTTTCTAATGGATGAGTTTCTTCCCATCAATGGTCAGGCTTTGAACCATCAAAACTAATCCCATCCTTTGACCTAGTTGAGCCTTGGGTTGATGTGTCATTGGTGGAACCGATGGATTGTTTGATTGGGATGTAGATTTTGACAACATTTTTTTAAAATAAGAAAAATAAGAAAGACATTGAAAATTCTTAAAACAAAGACTATTCAAGTTTTGTACCTTAAGAGTGTTGTGAAAATATCACAATGATCAATGTTCAAAATAGTGGCCCATGCAAACTACAAGTATATATTGTATGACCACCTTGCTATACAGTGTTACTGCATGACCCCACATTTGCCTATGTAGTAGCTTATGCAATCAACATGTGCATGGAATGTAGTAGCAGACATGACTGAATATACATATCTAGCTGCATACGTGGTCTATGTCAAGGGTCGTCTTACCGGTCCATACTGGTGTATTGATCGACTAGTGGTATGGTACGTACCGCTTCATACCAATATACTATGTGTTCGTATGGTTGGGCATATCGATGACACAAAAAAAATTTGAAAATAGCTCCAATTTTTTTTAAAAAATAAAAAACAAATAGATTAGGGTTTTTAAGTTGAAAATAAATATAAATTTAGTATAATTTTAGCAAAAATAATCTAAATTTGGAAAGAATAGTTACACATTTTTTTTGGGCTTTAAGAAGTGACTTTGTGGTACATTCTAGACCGTCTTTTCATTGATATTGAATTATTTATAAAGAAATGATTTGAATTGTTAAATTATTTGTTAAACAACTTAAATTTTAAGATTCAAATGAATCAAGTAATCAATTGATGGATATACTTGGTTTTACTATCAAAAAGAATGACAAGGCTCTAAGAGCGGTGGATCAGAGTCTTCGATTCTATATATCTATATATCAATTTGATACGTTTGTCAGACCAAATTCTAAAATTGATCTCATAACATAGTATATTGATTTACAGTATGCCATTGGTGTATCAATGTGGTGATGGTCATAGTCTGATCGTCGTGAACCACACCTGTCCGAGGCGGCTCCCGAGGCAAGTATGATTGTGCCATTGTGGCATGTATTAGTGCAGAGGTTGGAGAATGTCAGAACTTTTACTTTCGCCACTAATTTGCTGCTTCGATAAGAATGACCAACTATCATTGTTGCTTGGAGAAGAACGACCAATTATCACATCGAGCTTCATGATTTGAATCTTATGTGACATACGTACTGCTCCTCGATCCATGCACCACCATTAAACTATGTAGGCGAGACAATTGACTCCTCGGTGTCACTGTCATCATTGGTCTAGGCACTGCTGTCCACGTCGTTGCCATGTCTCCGGACCAAGTGGGTTGCTGAATGTGATTAGAGAATTCTTCTAGTTTAGTGCTAATTCTCCCTAATTAGCCTCTCAAGCTTGATCCAATCCATAAATCGTAGCTCTGTGGAATTCAAGAGAGTGCAAATGAAAGAATGAGGGAAATATATGAGTGAGAAAGTGATAGAGAGAGTAGATGAGTTAGAGTGAAAGGAGAGAGAATGACTGGTAGAAAGGGTTTAAAAACCCTTAGATCTGGTTCAAACGATCAGATAGACTATTTGAATTCAACAAATCCTAGCTATTGATCGGTACAAACCCCGTATCGAGCGATATGGGGTCCCTTGTTATAGACCGTCTGGTACAGGGTGGTCCATGTGCCGATCTCCTATCGAATCGATACATATCGCCCGTACCACTCGGTATAGGTTGGCATGGCAAACCATACTCTACATAAGCATTAAATGTTGTTGCACACGTGACATATTTTCTCCTTATTACTATTATTATCTCCTCTTATATAATTCAACCATAATCATGGACATTGATTATATAGCTTTGTGGTTACACCATTATCCGTTTTGTTTAAACTTACTGTTCAAATAACTTAAATGTGGATAAATATCATTTTCCAAGTTACTGATTTGATGTTGGTATAATCTACTTATCTATTTGTTAAATGTATTTCTTTGTTTCTACTTAATTTATGCATTTTTAATATTTAAAATGAACCACATATGTGCTTGCATATAATTTCTGCTCTATGTGGTATTTTGGCTGCCTGCAACCTGTGGCCACTCTTTCTAACATTTGTAAATGTGATGAGTATAGAACTGCTTGGTTGGGGTTTGAGACCTGCTTACTTGGTCAGACTAGCTTGCCCAGTTCAGTTCTGATACTGCTTAAACATAATGGTGAATCTGGTTCAATTAAACTATCCACTTTGACAAGGCTTTTTTTTGTCTAATTTTATAAACTGTTATGGTTTAAGATCTTTATGTATGTGGTTTAGTATGATAACATTAATTATAATACAGAAGATTGATAAATGATATCAACTTGCACCACCACTAACTTGTTTATGAAGAAAAGAATGATTATTGTTTTTGTGGGAACTTATTTGTGCAGATCTCGAAACTGTTTTATTGTTTTCATTCAAATCATTTTTAGTCGATCAATTGATCTACTACTGGATTTTTGAATTTTTTTTTTTTTTTTGCATTTTTTCAATCTTTCTGTTCTCTAAACCTTCTTTGGACGACAAATAATAGTTGATTTTGTATTTTTATTGCTTCACTTTTTCTCTTGTATTTATTCTACTTTATCAGCTATAATTGTTTCATGTTTTTTCTGGCAAAATTGGAAGGCTTGATTAGCTTCCTAATTTAATAGTTTAAGAGATTTAGATAGTTCAGCTCATTTGTTTTCATAGCTATGAGAAGGCATGCTGACTGTTCATGACATGTATTCACTCTTTCACCAAATTGCATGTTAATTCTGCATTCTGGTTTTTCCATAAAGGAATATTAGGTTACTAGTGTTTCTGTAGTCATGATATACCCTACTTGTCAGTTTATGTTTTAGTTGGATGAGGGGTAAATGTCTTGAATGTCAGTTACTTATGGTGCCATGCTATTAGTATAGAAAATTCTTATTTTTCTTAGATATTAGTTCAAAGAACTCAAGTCTTTTCTAAAAATAAATTTTTTAGCAACTCTGTTTTAGTTCTTGCCTATTACACATTTATGCAGAATGATGTTGCTTTCCTTCCACAGGATGCCCACAGGGGAGGGAAGTGAGCCACGAAGTTCTAGATTAAAAGATAAGATGAAAGGAGAAGGAGAAGTGATAGTAAAAAATGCATTTGTTCAAAATGTGATTCAAAATAATCACCTACTTAATATTCTTCTTGATAAGGGAACGTCCTGTGTAGTTCTTCCTCAAAATGCACCTGATGGTCCATTGTGTTCAAATTCACTGGTCAGATCTCAGGTAAAGGTAAAGCCAAGATTATCATTTGGCTTATGTAGTGAACAGGAAGCTCTAGAAGCATCACGACTTTTACCTTCCAATGATGTGGGTCCAGGCTGGAGTGCAGCAGTTAGAAACTTCAATGGTTTGTCTTCATTTAGAGGAAATTCTACATCCACAGGAAATGATAGAATGATTTCATCAGGGATATGCGACAAATTTGTTAGTGCTGATCAATACTCTTTCTCATCTGATTTACAAAATGTGGAAGGTGAAAAAGAAGGGTCAATTCGTGGTGATGGGTTGCTAGATCAAGGACTACTGTCATGTGTGACATGTGGAATTTTGAGTTTTGCATGTGTTGCGGTCATTCAACCACGAGAGACAGCAGCCAAATATCTCACGTCTGCAGATTGTGGTTTCCTTAATGATCATGCTATTGGTTCAGCAGACGTTAGCGAGTTGAGTAGAGACACAAATTGGAAGACGAGCAGAAACAATCTGGTTACTGGCATTGGTGAGTTGTGGCTTAAACTTTAAGTTGTGATATTTTATTGCCCAAATTATTCACCATCATAAGGCTTTTAATTGCTTGTGAATCCTAATGTAACTCTTCAGATAATGTGTCTATGGTTGTCATTTGTATCTGTTGAACAAATACATGGAATTGTTTGCAAGATCACTTTGTTTTCCTTGTTAAACATAAGTAATGCATCCATATCTTGAGATTTAATTATGTATCCTTAAAATTTTTAAGCTTGTATTGCTTATGGCTTATGTGTGTTCATTATGAATGATTTCAGAAGACAAACAATTAAATATACATAATATTATATATCTTTATGATTGGAAACTAGAAAACTTTCAGATCCAATGTTCCTGTAAATACAAGACATCCTTGAAATATTCATGATCAGCTGTTGACATTGTAATATTAGTGCTGAATTCCTATTAAAGGAAAGCTTAGGTGAGAGAACAACTGGATGTGAAATTTCGATGCTTCACTGTCAATCACCAAAATGCACAACCTTATGGTACCTTGTAGCAATGTCTTGAGAATTTTCCAGACCTTGAGAGCTATGGAGCCATACTCATTTATGGTTATGCTGGTTAAAGAGTCAAACTTACATTCGCTTCTTATTCCATTTCTATGAACTATAACCTAGCAGATAGTTATGTATACTAGCTTCTCTAAAACTTTTTGAGCTTGTGTTTTTTAAAATTTTGGTTTTCTTAATGCACTAGGTCATAACTCTTTCTGAGAAATATAAAGAACAATTTGGATCTTACAACCTGAACAAAGTTTAAAAAACAACTAGTTAGGTTCAAACAGTTGATGCATTTGCTTGCTGAAGTCAGACTCAAATTAAATTGGATCTCTTTTGGTTCCAGCTCCAATAACTAGATACTTGGCATCTTCTAGAGATCAAGTAGGTCTGGAATCATCCTCAGGTCTCTTCTTCATGTTGTATACAAAGAATTCTGACCATACATAAGATTCTCTACTACAGAATGTCATGGACTCTGTATAATTCAATTAGCTGTTAATAAAAATACAAAATCATACATAAAATTGTCTACTAAGAAACTCTAAGCTTTTTTACAGTAATCATGTTACATCTGAAGTCGTAAATTATCCCTAGTTAGAATATGCATAGGCCTATCACTGAGCAAATATCACTTCCCCTCCCACCACTATCCCCAACCCAATTACTCTTGGAAGACAACCCCTGTCCTCCCAAAAGAAAGACAAGGTGAAATTTTGTTTCTGGTTCTGCAGACAGTCCCAATTTTACGGAAACCATCTTAGCAATCCTAGAAGATGCCACATGTTGAAATTAGATACATTCAAAACCAGAGAATATATATATTCCAAGATCGGTAAACAGTCTTTTAGCAAATAAAATATCATTTGGTTCTTGTCATTCAACCATTCCATCATACATAAACAAAAAGTTTCCCAAATGTGAATTTAAAATTTACAACACAGAGTCTGTTGAGGTCAAATGCATGTAGTTTTCCCTTTGTAGGTAGAGTGTCATAGGCTTTTTTCCATGTATTGAATCCTTGACATCCATGTATGATAGAGCAATCTTGCTGTGGCACCAAGTTTAGTCATATAACAAAATATTACATAGGATCCTTCCAATGTGGGTCTGGGAGGACCAAAAATGGATAGCCTTGCTGTAATATCCTTTCTCAGTGGTTAGTGGTTTGATTAATTAATCAAGATACTCTAAGGAATACTCTGGACTCTGGAGTAGTAGGGCTAAATAAGAATCTTACTTTTTTCAACTTGATTATCACTAATCTCATATTGTAAATGTTACAAAATTTTTCTGCAAGCTTATAGTGCTGATTTTAGTTAGACTTTACACTTATCCTAAGATTTGAGCTAATGGTTTAAATACTGGTCTATATTATATTTGGATGAGCAGTTAGATCAATACAAATTGTTGGAATGGACTTGTATATCAAATTACCACCATAGGAAAGAGCAGGAAGAAAAGGAATTCCTAGGAAACTGAGGGAAAAAAGATACCATGACACTTGGATGATTGAAAAACGAAATTTGTTTAATCCTCCTTTCCACTGAGCATGCAAGTTTATCTCTCTCTACGCATCACGGAGGGGTTTTTTTGCTGTTCTCTGTTGAGCATATTGAGAAACCAGATAATCAGGCCAAAAATGAAATGGTTTTATTATACTTCAACTGATCCAATACTACAAAAATAATCATGGTACAGTTGAGGCGGTTTAAGCCAGTTGGGCAGAAATTTGGTCCTACAGGCTGTACTGCATATTGTCTTGTTGTTGAACTGATAAATACAGCTCCATGCACACCATATTGAGTGGATTTTTATTTCTTTACAGAAATTAGGAAAACAAACTAGAAAGAGCTTCCAGTGGACAGGAAATTTCTTTTGTTTTTATATCATCTACCCATTGTGTATGCTACAGCAAGTCCTTGATTGCATTTGAAAACAGTTAGTATTTATGGAAAATTAGCAATATGAGTTGTACCTCTAATTAGCATGATAGTGTAGTAATAAAAACTTCCCAAAGTATTAAAATTAAAATTACATCCATTATTTGCAGAGTACAAGATGGCTGTTGATCTCTTTATTTAGCATCAAAAAGTTTTTATTTTTATATATGATATTTCATATTGGCACCTCTTTTCTTTTTGTTATACTGTTGTGCTTTAAGATTTGATCTTTTCAATTTTCTTCACTACAAAAACTTTTCACAATAAATTTCTGATTAAAAAAATTGATGTCTTCTACTAGTGTTTTACATGTGGTTGTTCCTTTACAAAACTATTCAGCTGTAGACCCAGGAAAAGTTGTACATGGATATGTTCCTGTTTGGATGATTCATCAAACTGCATGAACGTTCAAAGTTTAAAATGAGACTGATTGGTAAACACACACATATATCAAATTTTGCTAGTTTCAGGGAGCGTTTAACAAACAATGAATCTACTGAAACTTATAATTCCAATATAACTTGCATTAACTTTGGACAACTAAACAGTTAGAACAAATTAAAGCATATTAAATTACAAATGTAAAAGTCAGTGAAAGTAAATTGAGTCAATTAAATTACTTCTCATAGCTGATCAATTTGGTTCCCAAAACTTGTAGGGACATAACTTACCTAATACCTCACTGAACTTTCTTCTGTCTACATTTCTAGTCGCAACACTCATATGCAACACATTAAACATTTTTTGCTTAGGTCTATGCATGGTAGAGGCCTCTGTTTTAGATTTATGAGTCACCTCATGGTTTATATGATTGTCATTGGAGAATGATCTTCAAAAGAACCATCATAGGTTTATTAGTCACACAGAAACCTAACAAGTTTCGAAATGTACGGCTGTCTTTATGAGATAATACTTCCTGTCAGTTTTGTTTAGCAAATCCAAGAAATTGTTATGATTTTGTACTTGATGCCTCTGGTTTGCTCTTTGATATCTTCGTATCCTTTTTTTGCATCTATCCAATTGAAAATTGCTAAATACTTTCTTACAATGTGATTATTATATATCTTTTTACTATATTACCTACATCTGTTTTGCAGTACAAATTGAAAGGAATGTCGAGGATAGAGTGAATGATGACTTAGTTCATAGTGATGCATATTCAGTTCAAGTTTCGGACTGGAGTATCAAAATGATTTCTGATGTTACATGTCCAAGAGCTGCTTCTGCACTTGATCTTTTAGCTTCTGTTTATACTGATTCATCAGATTTTGAGGATGAGGATGTTCCATTTGAGAAGTCTACATGCTCTGATAAAAATAATATGGGAGACTCATCATTAGTCCTTAACACTAATGAACACTTGGGAAATGCAGTTGAAACCCAAATCCTTCATTCGAGTGAGGTTGCACATGAGGAAACAAAATTGCACTTGGCTGGATCAGAGAGCCAAAACGATCTGTTTGCCCAAAGTTCTCAGTCAGTTGATGGTTCAGATAATTTAAATGGGGATGACAATGATGTTGCTGATAACAAATGCCAACTAAAATCAGAATTCTCTTGCATGAATCAGTCAGAAACTGGGAATTTTATGGGTAAATATTCTTTAGAGGATAATGAGGGGATGGAAACATCTAAGGCTTCCATAAAGTTTATGGGGGAATCTAGAGATGGTCATCACAAGGAATTCGACTGTGGTTCTCATAATATTGAAACTGCTGATATTTATCACAGTAGCCTGAAGATGGGAAATCCAACTGTTTTGGCAGATCTCCCTGTCAAATGTGATGATTCAGCTGTGCCAGCAGAAGCTGTCACAATATGTCAAGAATTAAGAAATGTTGCTACAAAGAAGAGCCCAAAAATATCAGTTGTGCAAGGATTTGACAAAGATTCTTCTCGAATGCACGTATTCTGTCTTGAGCATGCAGCAGAGGTTGAAAAACAACTTCAGCCAATAGGTGGTGTGCATATGATGATTCTATGTCATCCAGGTGATTTCTTGATTTATTTAGATGTGCATCTCTGGAAAATGGTACCATCTTTATTTGCTATACACTTTCATTTACACTTATGTATTACATGTTCCTTCTTGCAATTTTTTGGTTATTTCCCCCCAGGTTTGCTGTTGAGTTAATTTGATGCAGTTCAACTGCATGAGTTGGTAAAATAGTTGGCTTTTAAAACTGCTGGAAGTGCCATGATCAAGTTTATTGCAGAAAGATCCTTGTTTCATTTCATGTTCAATATGTACATCTTTTTTTGTTATAACCAATCTTTGGAAGAGGTTGGAAGTGCCTAGAGGCTTAACGTTTGAACTTTTTTTCTTCCTTTAGAAAGTCTAGGGTTTGCTACTCATGAAGTGAGTTAATGAAGTGCTTGAACATGGTTGTGATTATTAAATCAGATTGTGACAAAAAATGCTCTACTTTTAAAGTTAAATTATGCAAAACTGAAACTTATATTGTTTTTTCTTTCGAATAAAAAATTTGTTATATATTATCAGTAAGGTTAGAAAGAATATAATGCCCAGTGAATAATAGAAACATCTTATAGTCTTATTAAAGCAGGTTTTTTTCTGTATGTCATTGTATAGGAGTACTTCTAATTTTGTTTTCATGATTGTTTTTCCTGTGTGTGGCCAAGCTTTAGGCTGTCATGTGCTGGCCTGAGCATGATATGACCTACTTGTAGATTTGATATGTAAAGTTTATGCAGAAATTTGAAGAGGATTCCATAGAGGTTTACAACCAAAGCAAGTCCTTTTGTAAATAGAGCGATCTGCAAGATGATGGATAATCTAATTTATAAAAAACTCGTATGGGCCACAATGCTGGGTGATGACAGTGAGGAGGGAGGACAAAGTTTTGTTAACATTTTTCATGGGGGTATGGGGTCCAATGAACCAATTTCTCTTACTCCGGTAGGCGAAAGAAGTGTAGAAGGACAAAGGGAGAAATCAAGCTGTCCTCAAAATCTGGATATTGAAGCTGGAGGCATCTTATGAAGATGGAGAATATATTCCGAACTAGTTACAATAATGTCAAGGGCCACAAGTAAACCATCCTATAGAAGTTTAATAACGTCCAACAGATCGTTAATTTTGATAATGTTATATGGTAGAAGATAAGGACTTTGCTAAGTTAATTTTAATTTATCATGGTTCTTAGTTCCCCAATAAATATACCAGTATTGCAATTCCAAGCATGCTCGGTGACGGTGCCTTGAAATGTCATGCAGACATTACTTGTCTGAATGTGGAAAATACCATTAGATATGACCTTTTTGATGCTTTGTGTACATAAATATCCATGTACTCTTTTGTACCTTAATGATCATATGCAGTGTGTAAGTTCGCTTCAAATTTCAAGTTGTCTGCATTAGTTATGTACTTTTACATAACTGAAATTTATATAAATTAATTGGCAAGTGCCATGAATCTAAATAAAAATTGGACTCAGTATCTTCCCTATATCTGCTTGTACTAAAAATAATGAGTTCAGTAATGTGCATAGCCTTCAATATCATATCAATGGAAAAAGGATAAGTTATATACTAAGTATTATAAGTGATGCAATTAAATGCTAAAGACTTGATAATGACATTCTGAAGAACTTGTTATCTACTACCAAATAGATTGAGGTAGTATAGCACGGCATGACAATGAAATCCAGAGATTTTAAAAACTGATGCAAGTCACCCAAACTATAAATTTACTCACGAATGTCTTGTCATTTCTGTTGTTTTCTAGCTATTCTGTAGCCTCATCTTTGAACAATAGGTCCATCATTGTCAGTTGTCTCTGAGAACTCACAAAAACTTAAAAGTATGAATTAGAATGTCTTGAAGTTGGAATTTCTCAAGCTATAATACCTTGCAAAGCGAAGTTTGTTAATGACGAGTTAGTTCAACATACCATTGGGTTAAATTAAAATGATGAGCCAAGTAATTGTTCGAGTTTAATGATGACCTATTCTAGTAGATCAATTCTACTAATGCTTGTGTCTTGAAAATAAGGGTTCTCTATAGGTTCAATTGAGCAAGGTTGCCTTCAGGAGCTTGTGTTGCTTTATTTGATTATACGTTTGTTTGCTGAAATATTAAATGCATCCGCATTGTGCAAAATTTCATGACTATTAGATGCTTTTATTCTCTTGGACAGGCAATTTTGGTTATTTTGTTTTTTTCTGAAGTAGTTTTCGTCTCTCTGTTTCCTGTTACTGAAGATTAATGATATACCAAGTTACTGATGGCTATTTTGCCATTCTGGTTACGAGTCATGTGTTGGCTGCAAAACATAACTTGAGAAAGCCAAACAACCAACAGTTGTGTGTGGCAATTGCATTAGCTAGAAACCCTAACATATTCTCTTTGTATGTGACAATTACTTAATATATTTTACATGCAATTGCATTGTATGTGACAATTACTTAATATATTCTCTTTCTGATGTGAATCAAAAAGTTCCTTTCTGAAAATTGAATGTGACTTTCCCATAATGACATATGCAGACTATCCTAAAATTGAATCAGAAGCAAAGTTGTTGGCAAAAGAATTGGGAATTGGCAATATTTGGAAGAATGTCAAATTCAGGGAGGCCAGTAAAGAAGACCAAGAAAGAATCAGAGTGGCCTTAGAGGATGAAGAAGTTATACCCACAAACAGTGATTGGACAGTGAAATTGGGAATCAACCTCTATTATACTGCCAACCTCAGCAAATCTCCCATCTACAGTAAGCAGATGCCATATAATCCAGTTATATACAAAGCTTTTGGCCAAAAATCTGCGGGTGACTCCCCAGAAAAGCCAAAGACAAGTGGGAGGCACACAGGTAGACAGAAGAAAATCGTTGTTGCTGGCAGGTGGTGTGGAAAGGTTTGGATGACAAACCAGGTCCACCCATATTTAGCCCATAAAAAGGAAACTCTAGAGCAAGAACAGACAGAAGAATATTATTCATCCGATACTGATCAGAATCCTTCGGATGAGATAGAGCTTGATCATTCCAGCAAAGTTTCCTTGAAAAGTAATTCATCAGGTAGTAATCTGGCAGTAAAAAGTTCTGGGAAGAAAAGGAAAAAGCCTTTGAGAAAGGCAAAGATGAAGAAACCCAGATGCACTATGGCAGACAGCAAATCAAAAGCTAATGATGTATCCGGAACTTCTGCATCTCCACCTGGGAGGACTCCAAGAAGCAGTTGTCCTAGAAACAGCGAGAGCACTAAACAGCACAAATTGAATTCGAAAGATGAATCAGGAGGTCCCAGCTCACGTCTTAGAAAACGACCATCCAAGTCTGAGGAACAAAAGAACAAATTGGCTAACAAGAAGCAGTCTAACAAGAGGAAAGCTAAAAACAACCAAACTGCAAATCTTGTACCCAAGGATGAGGAAGAATATGCTTGTGATATTGAGGGATGCTCTATGAGCTTTAGCACAAAGCAAGATTTGGCATTACACAAGCGGGACATTTGCCCTGTGAAGGGGTGTGGCAAGAAGTTCTTCTCACACAAGTACCTGTTGCAGCACAGGAAGGTACACATGGATGACCGGCCATTGGAATGCCCATGGAAGGGATGCAAGATGACTTTCAAGTGGCCGTGGGCACGAACTGAACACATAAGGGTACACACTGGTGATCGCCCCTATGTCTGCCAGGAACCAGGATGTGGTCAGACATTCCGCTTTGTATCAGATTTTAGCCGTCACAAGCGCAAAACAGGCCATTCTGTTAAAAAGGGCCGAAGATGATGTGGCTTGAAGTAGTTAATTAGAGCAGAGCCTCCTTCGGTGTAGGCAAATTGGGGGACTGTAAATTAATGCTCTTGATTGAAGTTGCCATTACTGGGTGATCAGGAGGGTAGGGTAGGAGAGCCTCACTACATTTCTTTTCTATCTTCGTTGAATACTAATCCTCTTATCATTAGTCCAATCAATTTGATGCTGATTTCTAAGTTATCTAAATTAGTCAGATGGAGGCTGATGTTGTAGGCAGAGGTGGATGTTCTAATGGTTAGCGGCCATCAAAAACAGGCCTAACAAAGCTGCTTGTTTGATTTTGTCAATTGCCCCATTGCAAAACTGACACTCTTATATTGGGTTGCAATGATTCTTTCCTCAAGATAGGGACATTTCTGTCTGGTTTGTCAAGGGTATGCGTTGATAGCATTTCCTCAAGTTGTTCTTTCTCTCTTTCTGGCTTCCATCATAGGGACATTGATATCTGTGGCTGTCATCTACTATATGTTAACAACATGGCAGGCGATCACCTGTGCTTAATGAATAATGAACGACTACTGCAGGTGAGTTTATTGCTAATTTAGCAAATTTTTGGCACATGTTAAGATAGGTGAGCCTAATGATACATTGGTTCAAGATGTTGCTGGTCCTGCACTCTCCTTAAGATAATTTATTAGGCATTGTGTATCCTATTGATATGATGCATGCAATGAATGAATTAGTTTAGGTTGTTCCTCTGGGTTGGTGCTGCTATCATTCTTCTATCAATTCCATTGGAAGCACCTTGTATTATACATGTCCTGAATACAAGTATCATACTGTTGAAGGGTTTCTCTCACTTACAACCCTTTGAATACTCATGGAAGCTTCACCACCACCTGTAAGTTATATTGATGTTTGTTATATTTCCCTGGAAAAGTTTCACATTTCTAGGGTTTTTTTTTCGATCATGTCACTACTACTCTTCATATTACTTCTTTTTCAGAAGTAATTCACACTTCTTTAGGAACAGTACAACAAAGCTGCACTGCTCCTAATGAAAGAAACAAAAAGAGAAAATAAAGCTATCTCCTCTGCCTAAGAAATCATGCATTCAACATAGTAAATCAGATTGATTAATGCATTGTTGTACAGATGATGTGTGTTAGGTTTGAGTGTATGTATATAGTTGTGTTTGAAGTAAGTGATCTTTCATATATTGTGTTTTCTCCTCTTCTTTTTCATTCTTTGAAAGTGTTTTCCACTTTTCTTTAGTGTTATGGGTTTTTTTCCTTCGATCCAAGCGATCTACATTGTTAGAGATGTAAGTACTAATCTAACATTTTCGTGAAGTTATATTTGTTTAAAGACCGTTAAGAAGGTGTGTATGTTGAATAACTTAGCCTTTATAGTGTTTTTGTGTTTAGTTTATGTTGATTTATAAAAACAAATCGAAACACCGTAAACGTTTCATATAAATAATGTGACGATATATTTGAATCATAGGGTTTAAGAAATCTAGGGTGCAAGTGATGTCCCAGTGCAATTGTGTATATGCTAGGTATTGTAAATACTAAAATTATTATGAAATTTTTTTTATCTATATAGTGTTTTTGTGTTAATCTTTATAGTGTTTTCGAAATGCCAATGAAAATACTATAACACTTCATAAAAACAATGTACCAATTTAACTCAAAAACTTACATATATCACATGATTCTTTCCATAGTATGGATATCAAACTATTTGATTTATTACTAATTGGCCATTGTTATTTTTATTCTTTGGGTGATAAAATTATTATCAAATTAAGATTGAAGCCTTAGTATGAATCCATCTTTTTAACGTCTATGGATGAATGTTAGTCCATATGGTATTATATCATTTGGATCTTATTCTTTGTCTCTCTCTCTCTCTCTCTCTCTCTCTCTCTCTCTCTCTCTCTCTCTCTATATATATATATATATATATATATATATATATATATATATATATATATATATATATATATATATATATATATATATATATATATACTTTTTGGAGTGATTTTACATAATTTTAGTGGGAAAGAATGCATTTACTACTGACCTCTCATAGATCAATTTTAGGGTGATATTGGTTTGAACCAATTTAGAAAATCCTCTAACTGAGAAAAAAATAATATCAATTGTATCATATGGTCTGAAATCACTTAAATATTTATTTTTTTAAGTGACATACCGAATTAGTAGATTATCCAAATTATTATTGGATTGAGATTTAAAACCTTGGTCTAAATTGGTAAAAAAAATAAAAAAATAATAGAGACAACCTATGCTAAATCCCTAAAAAAAACCATTTATAGGATTATAAAAAGAAAGAAAAATGAAAACTGTTCAACTAAATCTCCCCATATTCTCAACTCTGCCGCATCACAGCCGACACGCAGCTTCAAATAAGAGCTGTGGCAGCGGCAGCGACAGCGGCGGAGAACGACGACCGATCCCCCTAGTCAACCATCGTGTAAGATACGCATCAAGCGTAGACTTGTCAGCTTTCGTTACCTGAGCAATAAGCTATCGCCATCCCATGCAAATGCCTTTCTCTTTCTCGCCCACCATTTGACTCTTCAGAAAGCATATGACGACACCTACCACTTTTTGATCAATCAGTCTTTGGCCATCTGTTTGATCGAGATCTTACGGTCTGCAGTCGAAGTCAAAGTCAATTTTGACCGAGTAGAAGAGTCAACCATGGTGTGTTTTAGAGAGAGAGAGAGTAGGACGTTGTAGAACGAACAAGGGATTGCAACAAACAAAATTCAGAAGTTTGATGTCCGTCTAAAAACATGGACAGAAGACCACTTTATCTTCAAAGATCTGTCATAGAATAGCTATATTATCTTAACAACACTAATGGTCAGCCTCCACGTAATTTGTTGTTATCCAATAAGAAAAAAGAGCTAATAATAAGTGAACATGAACAGTTTATTAGCTTACGATAATAAGTGACTTTTCTGAATGATTCACTTAATAAAAGCACCGAATGACTACATACAATATAAGATTACAAAACATACGATATATGAAGTATAAACTCGAGATGACATTAGTATAACTAAGTAAAATACTTTGTCGACATTCAATAATGAAAGATTTTCTAAACTTTGAGATCATTCGATAAAAGACTAAGGACTGTAAATGCATAGTTGATACATAGAGGAAGGATATATATATATATATATATATATATATATATATATATATATATATATATATATATATATATATATATATGAGATAAGAGAGTTTGGGTTAGTCTTCTTGTTCTGCGACACCAACCTTCCTCGTTGGAACGCCGTCCCCTCTCCGTCGTTGGATTAGACCGTATGCATTCCACGTTCGACGTTCTACTTGCGCCCACCCACCTCCGCTGTTACCAAGATCAACCCTCATGCTTTTGAATCCAACCAACCTTGCTACTATATATATATTTGCTCTCTCTCTCTCTAAGATCACCGACCACCATGTCTCGTTCTCTCTGCAGTTCATCAATCCTTCTGATGCTGCTGCTGCTGTGGCAGCTGCTCCTACCGCCTGCCGAGACCCGGCCTTTGCCGAGTCCCACAGGCCGGTGGGCGCTACAGCTGCTGCAGGCTCTCCCCAAGGGGCCGGTCGTACCGTCGGGTCCGTCCGCCTGCACCCACAGCCCCGACTACCGCGGGGCGCACAAGTGCCCGGTGAAGCTGAGTCGGGCCGGGGCTGGCGCCTCTCTCGACGCCACGCACCTGAAGGCCACCCCACCTCCGCCGTCGTAGCAGGAGAGTGCAGTATCGGGTGCAGCTCACATGCAGACGGCCAAGCTGTTTGTGTTATTGCCAAGGGTTGGAAGGATGATGCGGCCAACTTAGTCCATTCTTTACACTTCTTTTCATATATTTGTATTCTTTTGGTGGGGATGGGTTTTAATTTGTTCATATGATCGGCCAATTATCTATACAGGTTATGTATTCGTGAGATGGAGATTTTAGAAGCTCCGAGAAAACATCCATCAGCTGATCATTTCTTTTTGTTTCTGTAAAAGACGTATAATGAAAGTAAACTCATTGAGAATGACCGTCCGATATAATGAAACCATGCAAAGCGAATCCTTTAGCTACGCTACTCGTAAGAGCTGCACACGAGGAGGAGAGAGAGAGAGAGAGAGAGAGAGAGAGAGAGAGACAGAGAGAAAAAGGAAGGAGGTAAAACGAGAAGGATGTAAAGGAGAGGCATCGAATTCGATTCCTCCCCTTTGCTCCACTCTTTCTGCGCCGCAGTCCACTGGCACAAGCATCATTCCATGGATTCCTCACCTTTCCTCTTGTGAGGTAGCTCCCCCCCCTCCCAAGCCTCCCTTCTACTGCGCAGCTCGGAGGAGCTGCTCCTCTCCCTCCACCAATTCATGCCTGCCTGCCTGCCGTGCTCTGCAATCCATGTCGGGTTCAGAGAGCACGTCCGGTAACCATCTGCCCCAGCTGCGATCCATTCGTATGTTGTTTATTCTGATCCGAGCTAGCTTCCCTCTGGCTCAAGCTTTCTTGCTTCCTTTGTCAGCAAGCCATCATCACTTTGATTCTTTTCTTTGGCGGAAAGTTTCACATAGTATTTCTTCTTCTTGTCATTCACCTTCGTTAAGCTTTTGATGTTGTTCATCTTCTTCTTCTTCTTCTTCTTCTTCTTCTTCTGCTGATGGTGCGGATGGAAAGTGGCTTGGGTTTGTATCATGATGTCTCTGTTGCATTGCAAGCCTTTATCTTGTTTGGCGCAGTAGATTACTCTGTTCTTGAATTCATGGAGATGAATGAATTAGCTATTCATATTTCTTGTGTCTGACTTTGCATTAGCAGATGTGGTGCTTTACCCCTCTGTTATCTTCGTATTCATCTTCTTCTTGTGTTCAGGAAAGAAAGAATTGTAATGAAAATGATTCTGATGTCAAAGAAGAGAGGGTTTATTAGTTGAAGGGAATGATCATACTGATCTATCGCATGAAAAGGACGATACTAATCACTTGTCTCTGACTGAGTAGATGAAACAGTTTGCAGCATAGAATTAGATATATTGGGTATTAGCTACTCTAATTGATCAGAGGAAATTGCTAGTACGTGTTTAACCTATCAACAACACCTTACTTTTTCCTTGTTTCGTGAAGCATATGATATGACAAATAGGACATGAAGATGATGGAAGATGACAATATTTTAAGCACAAGAAGATGATGGATTGCACCTAATTGAGCTACATGAGGAGAAATGGCTTCCCTTTGTAGAAAAAATTATACCCCTGTCTTTATGCAATTTGGAAGCTTTTGGTTTCAATGTTATGGCCAGTGACATGAAGATAGACTGCAAAAGGATGCTGAAATTGTGGAGGTCTAGAAGGTTGCAAACTCTATATTAGTCATGGAAAATTGAATATGTTTATGGCCAAAATGAATAAATGTTGTTCTACAAGCATTCTGTTCTCTTGGAGGCTTTTATCTAGAGATAATGAGTTAATTTGGATCAAATTTATGAAATGGATTGGTTACTATATCGGTCCAAATATCCAGTTGTAGTCATTGTTGGTGAGGTTCGATTAATTATAAATGTATTCTTCACATGATTATTGTAGTTCTTTCATTTATAGATTTTTCACAGCATATCTTTCTCAGTATTGAGGGTAGAACTTAGTACAATAGTAATATTACTCCTTTGCAACGTGAGAGATTAGAGTCCTAGTCCCGATTTAAAATAAGACGGTGTATATTGATCCTTCTCAGACCTCATATTGGAGGGAGTTTCATGCACGGTCATCGTTAGTTGTATTTGGAGAGTTTAGGAAAATCTCACTAATTTCGATGCATTTGAGCTTCTTTGTAGAGTATAAATTCATCCTTCACTGCTTATTATGAGATGTAAACAAGAAGAATGATGTTTCACTAATTGGGTTTGACACTCCATAACATTGGATCTTCTACTTGCTTTCTATTTTTACTTCCAAAATTGAATGTGCTTGAAAAGGCGTTATGATTCATACAGCCTTATAGACAGGAGTGGTTTCATCATTTAATCTTGATATATGTAAAAGTGTGAACCTGAACTGTGTTCAACTTGATATTATTGGTTCTTGAATGTTGGTAAGATTTAATGCTTGTTTTCTATATTGTAGTGTCATATATATTATGCTTGTATGCAATACTCGTCTAAAGAAATTAACACTATACGACCTCTATGAACAACGTGCAACAAGTTTTTTCTTTGAATTGTTTTGCTTTATGTATGTTTCTTTTCATTTTTACTTGTTTTGATGGAAACTTTTGGAAAGACTACGTTTTATTGATGAAGCAAAATCGGCACGGAAATTGAATAGTTTCCTTTTTTTGAGATTAGTGATAGACATAATTCTAATGCTTGTGCAGTTCAATTCAATACTGAAACTCAAAAACATTTTCCCTTTTCTTATCTGCTTCAAGTTCTTTTTATTTAGATTTGGCTATCATTTTCCTTGGTTTATGTAATGATTTTCTTCTTTTCATCGTCATGCATATAAACATTACATTCTCCAGCAGGTATTCACTTTCACAAAGAACATTATGTTTCTTTATTTCCCTTATTTTAGATCATGAAATGGATCAGAATGTTACTTTGCTGTGATGATTCACTTTCAAGAAAATTTTCTTCCATAATGTTTACAAAAATAATCTTGTTTCAGGAATACCTGGAGATGGTAGATGCTTGTTCAGATCTGTGGTTCATGGTGCTTGCCTGAGAGCAGGGAAACCATGTCCAAGTGAAAGTATTCAGAAAGAACTTGCAGATGAGCTGAGATCAAAAGTAATAAACCAATCCTTACCTCAATAAGACCATGGTCCCTTCATTAGCAACTCCTATATCATACATGTCAAAAAAATCTGGATGACATTTCTGGTTAATGTTTTTTGGTCACTGTTACTTGCATTTCCAATCCTACACATTCAATATTTTAAATCAATTATGTTCGTATAACAAGAAGAAGAAATCATAATATCCTAAGTTCCTAACTATTTGGAATCGGCTACACATGAAGTATTTGTAAGTTTGTATCATCAATAGTATTTGTAGTTTTCAAAAACAAATTGCAGATCTACACATGAAACACTGTTGATGAAAACTGTTGGTTGTATCAGGTGGCAGATGAGTTCATCAGGAGAAGAACAGATACAGAGTGGTGAGTAGTTTTTGGTAGCTTTATATTATCTCCTTCAGCTGATTCTGTAATTTCATCAACTGCTGTCATCCTTAAGTAGTATCAGAATAATTTCTTGCAAGATGAAACTCTGTAGATTCAGAATGGGACTCTACCATGTAACACTGCATGACCTACTTGCTTATTTTGATGTAGTTTCATGAGAAAGATCTTATTCTCCAACATATCTTTTATTAATTAATTTGTAGATTCTATCAGATAGACAATTCATTTAAGGTCATCCAGATGTTTGAAATTTGATGTTGTGCTAAATGTATGAAATGAGCAAAACAGTACTATTGATTGCAATTTACCATCAAACTCAATTTCATTAGAAGGCAGGAGATTGTTCATATCATCATACGGATTCTATGAGCATCATCTTGTTGAGAGTGTTATAATCAAATGCTGGTTAATATTAATATATATGAGATCTGTGACCTAAAAGCTTAAAATTATTAAATTATGGGACAAACATAATATATATTATCCGACTTTTTCAATCCTTATCAATATGGGAGTGTTCTTTAGTCATCTTATTAATCTCTCACACATCTCTTTTTTATTTGTAAGGGTAAGTCTAACTGCGGTTTAGACTCATTTTCTTTTTCACCTGTCTGCGACTAACATCTGACTCTTTTTTTCCTTTTTTTTTTTTTTTGACTCGCTCATCTTTTTCTAGCCTCGGCTTTGTACCATGTTAACAATGATATATTGCTAATGGAGCTTGAATCAAACTGATCAGAGTTAGCATACATAATATCAAAAGCTCAATAAGTCGAAGACCAAATATAATATATGTCAACTGCCTCTTTCATACTTTATCTATATATTTAGTTCTCTTTCTAATCTCTCACAACATAAATATTCTCTCAACACATCTAAGAGCTTGTCTTTATCAATAACCTTCAAATAGTTCATCGATTACTTGGTACATACAGGTTTCTTGAAGGTGACTTTGATACATATGTGAAGCAGATCAGAAAGCCTCACATATGGGGTGGTGAGCCTGAGCTGCTCATGTGTTCTCATGTTCTTAGGTTAGTAACCCAAATGCACAGATCATAACAAGCCTTCCTAATGATTTCACAGCTTCAAAGTAATCCACATGAAATGTATGGTCTTGCAGGATGCCAATCACTGTTTACATGTCTACCGACAGCTCCGATGGCCTCAAGATAATAGCAGAGTATGGTCAAGAGTACGGAAAAGAGAATCCAATTAGAGTTCTCTATCATGGATATGGACACTATGACGCATTGCAAATGCCTCTCACCAAAACAAAGTCCAAATGGTATGAGCAACTCTCATTTGATGCTATGCTGAGCCATTACTTTTCTTCACATCCTTAGGGTCACTTTTTGGTTCATTGCAGATGCCTCTTGGAAGAATAGAGCCCAAATAGTAACATGATGCTATCATTCTTCCTTCATGCAATATGTTCTTTGCTAATTGATCACAATGATGATGATGAAGCAATTCTAGCAATTTATTATGTATCATTAGCTTCATCTAATGCTCAATTTTATGAAAGCAGTGGAATATTATTTCTAGGCAATACAAACCCATTCTATTAGTTAAAAATAAAATAAATAGATCAAACAAAGAATTATCTATATGTTAAAGATGTCTACGGCATAAATTTGAGAAGCTTATGGATTAATTTCGAACTCTACATTGTGTGATATGTTTAAATTCATTTTTCTTTTCTTTTTTCCTTCTTAATTGAAATCGAGAGCTTATTGTTAAAATGTTCTGGGATTTTTTCAGGTACATGAAAAGTTGAAGCATTGCATAGAAAACAAGATCCACAAGGTTTCAGATTATTCTTTTCTTGAAGACAAGCCATGATGTTCTTACATGAAAAAGAATCATTTTAGAGCTAAGAAACGTATCATCTTAACCTCAAGAAATCAACTGTCAACAACATCAATTAATGTCAACCATCCTCCTTGGGTGTATGATGACACAGCTTATTGAGTTCCAAGTCCATGATATCATGATCATAAATTCATAGTATATGTTCATCATCAAGTATAAATGAGTTGACACCTCTGATGCATATGTGTTCCTGTTCCCTTAATACATACTATGAAGAAAATGTATTCTGATCAATTGTTTCCATAAACACCTCAATTTCAAGATTGCTGAATACAATAATTGAGCTGAAGTGGTACATTTGATGTGCTCTAAATATTCCATATTTATTTGTTCTTGAACTGAACAATGATTTCAGAGGAGGCAAAATGTAGCCCACATTTACACAAATAAAAAAGAAAAAATAAAAGGACTTTAATTTCTGCTACAAAATATTTGAGATTTTTCATTTTTTTCCATATCCTAAAAATCAGATGTTATTAGGTTTTATAATTCTAATCTTGCATTTAGTCAGAAAAATAAGATAAGATTATACTCATATCATGTTATTTGGTTTTGTGATCTTCTTACTTCAACATTTTCTAGAAGATTCACGAAGGCTCAGTATTGGTTTCTATGTTGAGTAATTCTATCTCTAGATATTTCACTTAGTGACAAGTTTAGTTATAATTTATTATGACAAGACTAAATAGTTATAATTTATTTAGTGCCACATCAAGTGAAGAGTAGAGGAACTAAAATTTCAAAGAAGCCAAGAGTTACCTCTATCCTCAAATATATCTTTATGGTTCATCCTTAAGGGGTTCAATTGTGCGAGGCCTATGTTACAATGTGTTAGTAAACCTTTACGCTATGGTCGAAGTATCAGCATGGCTCAATCTAATCCCGGATATGCAAGGTTGCCCATGCGGATGCTCGAGTGGTGGAAACGAGCGTCGGGTTGGGTAGAGTTTAAGTCTCATCTCCCGAGTGCGATCTTCTCCCTTGGTGAGTGGCCTATTTTTTTATCGCCAAGCTCCTATACACAAGCCAAGGTCAAGAGAGAGATTTCCTAACTCGATCATTCGAAGGTTAAGTTAGTATTGAGTGAAGTAAGAGGGACTTGAATGCTCAAAGTCCTCCCCTGACACTAATCAGGGAGTTGGCTTTTATACTGCGAATGAGGGTCGATTATATGTGATCTGTTAATGGTGGTCAACTCCTCGGGTGATCGGCTTGTACCTCTTATCGAGCCGATCGACCTACATGGATCCGTGCCATATGGCATTGTTCTGAGTTTTTCGGAGCGGCTTTGTGCTATGCGGTGTCGTCTCGTATAGCCTCGGATAGTATGGGAAAAAGTGATCATCCCATCTGAGTCCGAGGTCTCATGTTGATGTAATGCACCATATCGGCCATGATGCTCCACATTGGCGCTGACGTGACTGCTAACTGTTGCCGCGGGGGTGGTACCAAAATATGCCATATCATTCTCTCCCTCCCTAAAGAGACATGCCCCGGGTTCCTTGTGGAGAGGCTTGGGGCATGGCTTGGTGTCTACTCAAGCTTAGGACTAGCCGAGCAATACTACTCGAGCACTAACTTGGTTGAGCACACTACTCGGGCACATGATTGGCTGAGCAACATTGCTTGGGCACTAAGCGCTGGACTGGCCAAGCGACATGGCTCGAGCACTGGGCTGGCCGAGTAATACTACTCAAGCTTAGGACTAGCCGAGCAATACTACTCGAGCACTAACTTGGTTGAGCACACTACTCGGGCACATGATTGGCTGAGCAACATTGCTTGGGCACTAAGCGCTGGACTGGCCAAGCGACATGGCTCGAGCACTGGGCTGGCCGAGTAATACTACTCAAGCTTAGGACTAGCCGAGCAATACTACTCGAGCACTAACTTGGTTGAGCACACTACTCGGGCACATGATTGGCTGAGCAACATTGCTTGGGCACTAAGCGCTGGACTGGCCAAGCGACATGGCTCGAGCACTGGGCTGGCCGAGTAATACTACTCAAGCTTAGGACTAGCCGAGCAATACTACTCGAGCACTAACTTGGTTGAGCACACTACTCGGGCACATGATTGGCTGAGCAACATTGCTTGGGCACTAAGCGCTGGACTGGCCAAGCGACATGGCTCGAGCACTGGGCTGGCCGAGTAATACTACTCAAGCTTAGGACTAGCCGAGCAATACTACTCGAGCACTAACTTGGTTGAGCACACTACTCGGGCACATGATTGGCTGAGCAACATTGCTTGGGCACTAAGCGCTGGACTGGCCAAGCGACATGGCTCGAGCACTGGGCTGGCCGAGTAATACTACTCAAGCTTAGGACTAGCCGAGCAATACTACTCGAGCACTAACTTGGTTGAGCACACTACTCGGGCACATGATTGGCTGAGCAACATTGCTTGGGCACTAAGCGCTGGACTGGCCAAGCGACATGGCTCGAGCACTGGGCTGGCCGAGTAATACTACTCAAGCTTAGGACTAGCCGAGCAATACTACTCGAGCACTAACTTGGTTGAGCACACTACTCGGCACATGATTGGCTGAGCAACATGGCTTGGGCACTAAGCGCTGACTGGCCAAGCGACTGTGCTCGAGCACTGGGCTGGCCGAGTAATACTACTCAAGCTTAGGACTAGCCGAACAACGTTGCTCGAGCACAGGTTTGGCCGAGCAATATTACTCGGCATCAAACTAGCCGTAAGGCATAGCTCAGGCATTGGATTGGCTGTGATGCGTGGTTCGGGCATTAACTGGCTGAGACGTGACTTGGACATTGGATTGGCCGCAAGGCGTGGCTCAGGCATCGGATTGGCCGAGAGGCATGGAACAGGCATTGGACTGGCCGCGAGGCATGGCTTGGGCATTGACTGGTCGAGACGTGACTTGAACATTGGACTAGTCACGAGGCATCGCTTGGACATTTGACTAGCCACGAGGCGTGGTTCGGGCATTTGGACTGGTCGTGAGATATGGCTTGGGCATTGGATTGGCCGAGATGTGACTCAGACATTGGATTGGCCACGAGGCGTGGCTCAGGCATCGAACTAGCCGTGAGGCGTGGTTCAAGCATTGGACTAGTCGCAAGGCATGGCTGGGGCATTGGACTAGCCAAGACGTGACTTGGACATTGGACTAGTCGCGAGGCGTGGCTCGGGCATTGTAGTGGCCGAGATGCGACTCGAATATCAGACTAGCCGCGAGGCGTAGCTCAGGTATCGGACTGGCCGAGATGTGACATGGACATTGTTTGGCCAAGATGCATAACTCGGGCACTGTTTGGCCAAGGTGCATGGCTCTGTTTGGCTGAGGTGCATGACTCATGCACTGTTTGGCCGAGGTGCACAACTTGGACACTATTTGGTCGAGGTGCACCATTCGGGTACTATTTGGCTAAGGTGCACAACTCGAGCATTGTTTGGCCGAAGTGCACTATTTTGGTACTATTTGGCCGAGGTGCACCATTCGGGCACTATTTGGTCAAGGTGTACAACTTGGGCACTGTTTGGACGAGGTGCACAACTCTAGTACTATTTGGCCAAGGTGAACCATTCAAGCAATATTTGGTCGAGGTTCATGACTCGGGCACTGTTTGGCCAAGATGCACAACTTGGACATTATTTAGTCGAGATGCATGACTTGGGCACTTTTTGATCGAGGTGCATGACTAAGGCACTGTTTGGTTGAGGTGCACAACTCGGACACTGTTTGATAGAGGTACACCATTTGGGCACTATTTGGTCGAGGTGCACGACTCGAGCAATGTTTGGTCGAGGTGCATGACTCGGGCAATGTTTGGTCGAGGTGCACGACTCGGGCACATGCTCCGAAATAGCAAGCCCCTTCTTCTCTTCTTCTTTCTTCTTCTTCTTCTTCTTCTTCTTCTTCTTCTTTTTAATCTCACACCTTAGGCTCATCTACTTCCGGCCTCGTTGTGGCGGGCCTTCTTCTTTCTCTGATTTGCTCACATGGGTAGCTCTTGGCAGGGTCTCTTGTGTGACTCATCGTGCTTTCTTGCCACTAGTGCCTCTGCAGCAACATACCGATTGGCCCATTGGAGCATCTCAGGAATGGTCACTGGTGGTCTCTCGACCAGGGACCAAAAGAATCTTGAAGGTCATAGACCCGTCAAGAATGCTTGTATAACTAAAGAAGGGTGGGCATCTGGAACCCCTCGAATCTCAATAACGAAGCGGGCGACGAAGAGGGAGAGGGATTCATCCTCCTTCTGCCTGAGCCTGAGGAGCATGGCTGCAGATGGTTTAGGTCGTGCGCTAGCTAAGAAGTGAAGCTCGAGTTCCCTTACAAGCTGATCAAAAGACCAGATCAAGGATGGCCTCAATCGGCCATACCATATCTGAGCTAGGCCTCGAAGGGTAGTAAGAAATGCCCGACACATCAAGGCATTGGAAATGCCATATAGGGCCATCTGGGCCCGAAAGATGGCGATGTGCTGATCAGAGCCACCATCATAGGCCTCCAACGTCGGGAGGCGAAAGTTGAGGGGGATAGACTTGTCCTGAATTTCTTGGGCAAAGGGGGACCCAAACAAGGTACTTTCCCCGAGCTCCTCCTTGGATTTATGGAATTCCCTTTGAACCTCATCCAGGTGCCGATTCACCAACCACAAATGGGCCCAGAACGAGTTGTCCGCCGAGTTGGACGATAGGGTGTTGGCTTCGGGGAAGGTCGAGGCAGTGCGTTTGGGCACAAGGATGTTGTGCTCTGCCATTGGCCTCGGGTGTCCCGATTGCTCCCCAGTTGGGTGGTGGGCATCTAGAGCCAGAGGTGGCTGGTCGACTAGGGTAGCATTGTGAGGTGTAGGGATGAGCATAGGTTGGATCACGGGCGACGGTCGTGGGGGGAGAACCGTCTGCTAAGCTAGCTGGGGTATGAGGGGTGCTGTGGTCTGCATCATCCCAACTAACGCTTGCACTTGGTGGGTAAGGTTAAAGAACACCTCGGCTAAAATAGCAGGCTACCCCATGATGGTCCCGGGATGTGACAACCCAGGATTATTGAACAACCACTAATAGCGACTCGGGGTTGTGGTTGAGGTATTCCCTTCTAGGCTCGAAGGAAGTGGGAGTTCTCCTCTAAACCCAAAGTTCGGGTGAGTCAAGGTGACTCTTCTCCAGGGTACTCTCCTAGGTTGCTCGGTTGGGGGTGCTCTTGTGACATCGGGCCCTCCTTTTAGTGCCAAAATCTTAGTGAACCTTTACGCCATGGCCGAGGTGTCAACACGGCTCGATCCAATCCCGGATACGTAAGGTTGCCCACGTGGATGCTCGGGTGGTGGAAGTGAGTGTCGAGTCAGGTTAAGTTTGAGTCTCGTCCCCCGAGTGCGGTCTTGTCCCTTGGCGAATGGCCTGCTTCTTTGTCGTTAGGCTCCTACACATAGGCCGAGGTCGAGAGGGGGATTTTCTGACTCGACCCCTCCGAAGGTTAAGTTAGTGTTGAGTAAAGAGGGAGTTGAATACTCAAAGTCATCCCTTGACGTTGATCAGGGGGTTGGCTTTTATACTACGAATGAGGGTCGATTGTACGTGATCTGTTAATGGCGGTCGACTCCTCAGGCGGCCAGCTCGTACTTCATATGCGAGCACCGACCGACTTGCATGGATCCGTTTCGAGTGTTCCGAAGCGGCTTTGTGCTATGTGACGTCATCTCGTACAGCCTCGGACAACGTGGGAACAAGCGACTATCCCATCTGAGCTCAAGGTGTCATGTCGATGCAATGCATCATATCAGCCTTGAGGCTCCGCGTTGGCACTGACGTGGCTGATGGTTGTTACCGCAAGAGTGGTACCAAAATATGCCCTATCAGAATGGACAATTCATTATGGGCTTGAAAGGTCACACTGGTACGGCCACAAAGCTAATGTAGTAGGAAAGATCAAATTCAGATTATGCATGATCGATGTGAATTTAAATTCTTGTGTTTAGTTAGTTTACTTCAATGACAATAGACCTTTAAATGAAACATGGAGTTTGTGGTGGCATGTTAAAGGTGTCCTGAACGAGTATTGGTTAGTTAAACACAAATCATAGATGCGAAAGATCATTTGCATTATGATCGAGAGATGTTACACAGAAGGGTTCAAGAAAAAATGAAGTCCGACATAGATATTACAATGTAAATGCAACATGGATGATACAAACGTGGGTAATGCAGTTCTTGTTGAACTAGACCACACTAAAGATGATGCATAGGGAAAAATGTTTATTACCCCCCCATTGTATCTTGTTAATCTCAACATAAATGATGATTATAAGCAAGAAAACTATTCAATCATATAGAAGATACCTTGCATAATCCTAATGATCAAGCTACAAATTAAATGCTGAGATCGATCTTGTTATTAAGAAAAAGTGAGTAAATCCAAGATCATCAAGCCTGAAATGATAAACATCAAGCTAGTTATTATTAAGGAACAAGCCCGGAATCATAAAATTACAACAAATCAAGATCATATTAGATCATAAAAGCAATGAAGTCTATTTTTTTTTATTATCTTTATTAAAGCTAGATAGATAGGATTATTCACTGCTGTGTTCTGTTTTCAAACTAAATTATCTTGGATTTTATACAATTAAATCGGTAGTCCGTACTCATCGAGAATGATAATTTGTATCGATCCAATAATAAAAACGAAAAGAATATGATCAAGATGTTTGGGTCTCACATAGATGAAGAATCATCCTATAAAACACAGATCCTTAAAAATCATTTTGTGAAGTGTGAAAAAGAGATTGCCCTATAAGATTTTGATTTCTTTCTTCATAAGAAGGAGAGAGATCATGTACACTTCTCAAACTTTGACTTGGTTATTATGTACCCCTTTGATTTCAGTTCAAAAAAAACAAAAAAGAAACATGAATATTTGAAGGAAGTTGGCCACGAACAACACTGTTTTGTCTCCTGATTTTGAGTGGTAATTGGTAACCCTGTTGAAATGAAGAGTACTTGTCCTCTCTCATTCTGACTCTTGTAACTTTGATAAACTTCTTTTGCTCTCTTTCCTTTGCTTGCATTTGATCTTTTGTCGTTTTGCTTTTCTCTTCAACTTGATGTGGCAATTTTACTCTAACTATTGTGACAAGGCCTCTTATATTAAGCTTGATGTGACTCATCAAGCATGGAATCTATGCAATAACTGACTGACTGACTGATTTCCCATACATACAGTAACTCTCACCTTTAGTTGGTTGATGAAGAACATGTCAGATGTCATACTGTGGTCCTCTGTGCATGAGCATGGTGGAAGTCCCACTCATCATGTCATTAGTAAGTTTCAGTACATGTTGGATAGGTTCAGACAAAGCTTTGCTTTGAAGAATGATGCTCATTTGCTGCTTGTTTCAATGATTAGGTTTTCTGTAGCAGTGGTGGCTGGAATTTTTGACTACCATATGCAGGCAAAGATGGGCAGATGAAGCTTTCAACTAACAAACGAAAAAATAATAATTCTTACAAACATCACCTCATAAAATTTTGGCATTTAAACAATTAGTCTGATACTAATGAATCCATCTCACTCACTCTAGTTGATGGTTTAAATCTTCATCTTATAAATTTTATCCCCGAAATATTAGTTTGATAATGCTGTTCATGACTCACTCAACTTAGAAATTTTATTTGATTCACTATCTTTGAGGCATTCCAAACTATGATTCAAAACTTCATCCTAGAAGTTTTTTATGATTTCTATAGCTTAGCTGGTAAAAGCCTTGATTGTTCATGATAAGATTTTAAACTCAAATCCAACCTTCATTATTTATGTTTTCATTAAAACAAGAAGAAAAAGAATCAGCTGTGTATTCTTATTCTTATTATTTGATTTTTTTTGCTCAACTATATCTTCTTGGGATCTTTAGGGAGTTTGTGCAAAGTGAATTGAATATTGTTTGTGATGGAATGGATCAAAAAGAAGGGTTTGAAAAGCTAAGCTGGTAGTAGTTGATGCATACAAAAATCAATCCAAGTGGAGGGAACAGAGAAGGTTCTTGTGGTCCTCCTATCATCCAAAAACATAGCCTTAGATTCTAATGGATGTGCAGCTTAGCCTGCTCTAATTAAGGAAATATCAAATGCTTTAACTTCTAGAGAAAAGATATAACATATTAATGCAAGATCAAAATATTTTGAGAAAATAATTAATAGGGAAGAAGACAAGTGTTGAGATTTTAGATTGGACAAGTTGGGCTCAATTTGGAGGTTGGATACAAATTTAATCTAAAACTTGAGCTCCTTAAATAATAAAATAAAATAAATACATATTATCCGACTCTCTTAATATTTAGGCTTATGGACTATTTTTTAATGTGATTTTATTCTTCGTATGAATATTTTTTATTAATGTGTGACTCGATTATCTTTCCCTTAATTTTATGAATGGGCCAAATTATAGATTGATCTCGGCTCTCATACCATATTAAGATTTTAGAACAAATATAAATGAGACCGATCTTAAACATTTAAATTTACTAAGCTTAAAATATATGTCAAAACCAATAATTAGTGTAACTATTGATAATTCTTGCCTCAAAATCTACTAAATCATCGGTAACTATCAAGAACTAGTTGCATTTTAGGTAGCTTGTTAATCTAATAAATATTAATTTTCTTCTTGATATAATACCTATTCTATTATTTTATTGAGTTTCACAAGAAAGTGATGGGTATATTATTTTTCATACAAGTAGATAAATTTCAGTACATATTTCCTTTAATGAATTGGAGATGCATCTTCTTACTTAGCATGATATGGACTGCTAAAATATAGTGCATTAGTACTAATTTATTAGGGTCATAGATTTCCCATTTCATGACAACCAAATTGGGGTTGTAGAATTAAAATGCTATTATGGTATTTAATTCACTTTCTACACCTAACAAAAGAACAACACAACATAAGTTGTTGGTAGATTTCGTATTAGTTGAAATGCAAGCTCAACATTTGACTTCTCTTCCCCAAGATTGTGTGGTAGCTTTATGATAGGGAGAAAAGTATCATATTAGATCAACTTTGTCCCATGAGTTGACTAAGCGTACAAATAAAAGTCAACGTCAAGGATGTGCAAAGACTCATGGCATGGAACATCGGTCTCCGATGATACTTAACTACTGCATGCAGAAAGACTCCAATATTTCTCCACCGTCCATTGATTCATCCATTGAAAGAGTTGACATCGTCTCTTTGGGTATTACCAGAATCTACTTCAAGCACACAAGTCAATGCCTCCTTGCATATTGTGTCTCACATTATGTATTTGTTGTTGTAATTAAGAACGTCAATCTTTGAAAGAACTTAAAGAATACATAAAAAAAAATGAATTATAAATGTCATCATTTACAATCAGAGAAGGCCGAACCAACCAAGAATATCTAAAGAGACTGAAACAATTATAATCATCAATTGCAAAGAATAAAATGCAGATGACTCCCAACCCAACCCACCATGGAAGCACAAAAAACGATGAGTGATGTGTGAGCTTCTCCTCAGATCAGTCTCAGAGACTGTGCCAGATTACCCACCTGCCTTGCTGCATCTGGCCATGGCCATACCGGAAGCTTATTGTTCGTCTTCTTCCTCAGCAGCATCTTTGCCTTGGCCAGCAGATCCACACCCTCCTTGTGGACTTGTACCACCTTGGGGCGCTTCAGCAAGCCTATGTAGGTCTCCAGGTCATGGACGCAAGCAGGGTTCTGCATCTCGAAGAAGTCGAGCTCCAGCTCGACTCCTACATGAGCGTAGCAGGAGCAGCTCCATGGCAGCTCGAAGTTCCCCCAGAAGGCCTTCCAGTTCTCGTTCAGAAGCAGCCCCGGCAGCTTGGTGACCGGATCGCGGACGTTCACCACCCGCAGCACCTTCACCCCGAGCTCCTCGATCCGCTTCTTGAAGCCGGTGTTGCCGACCCTTGGCCCGCCGAAGGAGTACACCGCGATGGGTATCTCTCGCTGGAGGAGGCGGAGCCGGTTGAGGCCGAGCTCGGCGAGGTCGTACCCGAAGAGCAGCGCGAGGGCGCTCCCCATGCTGTGCCCGGCCACTGTGATGCTCATCTCCTCGCCCTTGTGCTTGTCGATGAGGCGGGAGACTTCGTGGAGCAGCTGCTCTCGGCAGCTGCCGGGGCCGAACCTGGAGGTGGCGTCGGCGGAGGTGTAGAGGCTAAGGAAGCCCGACTCGACCTTCACGTCGTGCCGGGGGTCGTGGGGGTCGAGGTTGGCCGGCGTCAGCGTGCTCATGAGGTTGGCGATCCACTCGGTGGCGGTTACGGTGCCGCGGAAGCTCACGAGCACGTCGCGCCTGCCGAGCCGCCGCGAGTCGTCGTCGGAGGACACGGCGACGTAGCCGATCCACCCGGCCGCAGCGGACGCCGGCCTGCTGGTACTTCCGCGGATCTCACGCATTATGACATCATAAAAAGTCTTATTTCTCTTGGATCTCACGCATTATGACATCATAAAAAGTCTTATTTCTCTTGGATCTCACGCATTATGACATCATAAAAAGTCTTATTTCTCTTGGATCTCACGCATTATGACATCATAAAAAGTCTTATTTCTCTTGGATCTCACGCATTATGACATCATAAAAAGTCTTATTTCTCTTGGATCTCACGCATTATGACATCATAAAAAGTCTTATTTCTCTTGGATCTCACGCATTATGACATCATAAAAAGTCTTATTTCTCTTGGATCTCACGCATTATGACATCATAAAAAGTCTTATTTCTCTTGGATCTCACGCATTATGACATCATAAAAAGTCTTATTTCTCTTGGATCTCACGCATTATGACATCATAAAAAGTCTTATTTCTCTTGGATCTCACGCATTATGACATCATAAAAAGTCTTATTTCTCTTGGATCTCACGCATTATGACATCATAAAAAGTCTTATTTCTCTTGGATCTCACGCATTATGACATCATAAAAAGTCTTATTTCTCTTGGATCTCACGCATTATGACATCATAAAAAGTCTTATTTCTCTTGGATCTCACGCATTATGACATCATAAAAAGTCTTATTTCTCTTGGATCTCACGCATTATGACATCATAAAAAGTCTTATTTCTCTTGGATCTCACGCATTATGACATCATAAAAAGTCTTATTTCTCTTGGATCTCACGCATTATGACATCATAAAAAGTCTTATTTCTCTTGGATCTCACGCATTATGACATCATAAAAAGTCTTATTTCTCTTGGATCTCACGCATTATGACATCATAAAAAGTCTTATTTCTCTTGGATCTCACGCATTATGACATCATAAAAAGTCTTATTTCTCTTGGATCTCACGCATTATGACATCATAAAAAGTCTTATTTCTCTTGGATCTCACGCATTATGACATCATAAAAAGTCTTATTTCTCTTGGATCTCACGCATTATGACATCATAAAAAGTCTTATTTCTCTTGGATCTCACGCATTATGACATCATAAAAAGTCTTATTTCTCTTGGATCTCACGCATTATGACATCATAAAAAGTCTTATTTCTCTTGGATCTCACGCATTATGACATCATAAAAAGTCTTATTTCTCTTGGATCTCACGCATTATGACATCATAAAAAGTCTTATTTCTCTTGGATCTCACGCATTATGACATCATAAAAAGTCTTATTTCTCTTGGATCTCACGCATTATGACATCATAAAAAGTCTTATTTCTCTTGGATCTCACGCATTATGACATCATAAAAAGTCTTATTTCTCTTGGATCTCACGCATTATGACATCATAAAAAGTCTTATTTCTCTTGGATCTCACGCATTATGACATCATAAAAAGTCTTATTTCTCTTGGATCTCACGCATTATGACATCATAAAAAGTCTTATTTCTCTTGGATCTCACGCATTATGACATCATAAAAAGTCTTATTTCTCTTGGATCTCACGCATTATGACATCATAAAAAGTCTTATTTCTCTTGGATCTCACGCATTATGACATCATAAAAAGTCTTATTTCTCTTGGATCTCACGCATTATGACATCATAAAAAGTCTTATTTCTCTTGGATCTCACGCATTATGACATCATAAAAAGTCTTATTTCTCTTGGATCTCACGCATTATGACATCATAAAAAGTCTTATTTCTCTTGGATCTCACGCATTATGACATCATAAAAAGTCTTATTTCTCTTGGATCTCACGCATTATGACATCATAAAAAGTCTTATTTCTCTTGGATCTCACGCATTATGACATCATAAAAAGTCTTATTTCTCTTGGATCTCACGCATTATGACATCATAAAAAGTCTTATTTCTCTTGGATCTCACGCATTATGACATCATAAAAAGTCTTATTTCTCTTGGATCTCACGCATTATGACATCATAAAAAGTCTTATTTCTCTTGGATCTCACGCATTATGACATCATAAAAAGTCTTATTTCTCTTGGATCTCACGCATTATGACATCATAAAAAGTCTTATTTCTCTTGGATCTCACGCATTATGACATCATAAAAAGTCTTATTTCTCTTGGATCTCACGCATTATGACATCATAAAAAGTCTTATTTCTCTTGGATCTCACGCATTATGACATCATAAAAAGTCTTATTTCTCTTGGATCTCACGCATTATGACATCATAAAAAGTCTTATTTCTCTTGGATCTCACGCATTATGACATCATAAAAAGTCTTATTTCTCTTGGATCTCACGCATTATGACATCATAAAAAGTCTTATTTCTCTTGGATCTCACGCATTATGACATCATAAAAAGTCTTATTTCTCTTGGATCTCACGCATTATGACATCATAAAAAGTCTTATTTCTCTTGGATCTCACGCATTATGACATCATAAAAAGTCTTATTTCTCTTGGATCTCACGCATTATGACATCATAAAAAGTCTTATTTCTCTTGGATCTCGGCCTGCATGGGGACTTCGACGCCCGGCGTCGCGTACAGGTACTTGGTGATCTCGTAGCCGGAGGAGCCCAGCCCGACCTCCCGCAGCATGCGGCGCTTTCCGTACTTGCAGTTGAGGTGGCGGGGCGAGGTGGGGTCGACGTCGAACGCCTTGTAGCACGCGGCGACGAGCTCCCCGTAACGGACGATCGCCTCGCGCAGCAGCGGGCTGAGTGGGTCGACGAGGCCGCTCCAGTCGTCGGCGCCATGGATCTTCCTCCACACGCTAGCGAGGCCGCTGATGGCCTCGGGCGTCCTTACCGGTCGCGAGTGGAGCACCGGAGCGGCCAAAGGCAGCCCCTGCGGGGCGAGGAGGGACATGCCCTGGCGCGGGCCGCATGGACGAGTTTTAAGCGAAGTGGCTGGATAGTTGGGCACGGGGAGAGTGGAGGAGGAAGAAAAAGCCATGGGCAAAAACACAAACAGCGACGAGGGGCGCTGCCGGGGATTTATATACACAGGGCAATAACACAAACAGGTGAAGCGCATGGCTGGCTGTTGACTGGGGTTATTTTTTCTAGAGTGTCGTTGATTCTTCAATGGGTAGATTGGATGAGTTTGGCATCGCGGCCGAAGCTGTCCAAGGTTTTGAAAGATGAAGCGGCGGTGCAGAGTCAGAAAAGAAACAGACGACGAAGATGAATGGTCTCCAAGTGGGGGCCGGCATCAGACAACATCATGGCACGTAACCTCTACCATATCAGCAAACCTTTGAATTTTGATAGATAACTAACTCACGTAGCTCTCGACTCCCTTAACTCACTTCAACAGCAGCAAAAGAGTCTGTAGTTTTCATAATTTGTTCCTACACGTAACATTATTTCTTCGGAAACTAAAAGATCAAGATTTGAAAGACTATGTATTAATATCGATCTCACGCATTATGACATCATAAAAAGTCTTATTTCTCTTGGATCTCACGCATTATGACATCATAAAAAGTCTTATTTCTCTTGGATCTAGTAGGATTCAAAGTCTTATTCAATAAATAATTGTATTATATATATATATATAAATAATTGTATTATCTATATATATAATTGGATTCAAAGTCTTATTCAATAAATAAATATATAAATATATATATATATATATACTTAAAATATTAGCTTGATAGTGAGGCATCTGATTTACTTAATATATATAGATTGGGAGGATCATGTAAATTTCAAAAGATATTTGTCTAGCCTAACTGATAGATAAAAAAAAAGAATTTTATCAGATCATTGACTTTGCAGAGAATGACCAGTATGAATGAGATCTTACTAAATGATCAACTAAGTAAGCCTTTTCACTAGAATCCAGTTTGTGCATTCAAATGGATTTCTCCCACCACCATTGTTCAGCAGCAGCCCTTGACTGATATCTTTATCCCTTCCTTTTCCCTTCTTAGTCTGGCCGTTGAATTATGTTTACAGCCAATGGCTTGGTCTCCTTACATTGCATTTAGCCCTGAATCCCATCATCCGTCTTTGGCTACGTGCCATACAAAATCCCTTTTTGTTCTCTTCTTCTGACCACGGCCGCCATTTCTTTTGCAGCAACCCAACCTTAAAGATGCATGACCTCAAAAAGGTGGAGGAGGTAGGATATATCTTTAGCCTCCAAAAGGAGCTGTTTGAGGTCTTAAAGATGCGTGGCTTCCAGACTTGTGGCAACGCCATCACCACATGGGCAACTCTGCCAATTGGAAGACTAACAACTGCTTGAGAGAATTGCAAGTTTGGCTCTCCGTGGTTGACTCGAATGTGTGCATGAAGAAGCTACCTGGAACCATGAACAACTTTTTTGGAGTTCTCAAACGGCTGATGGTATGCTGACCTTCTCTCACAAATTCTAAGTTGGACAGGGAATGAGAATCAGAAACTCTAGGTCTTACCATCATCATCAAGGAGCTTTCGTGATGTCATCATGATCGAGAGATTATATATAAAAATAAAAATAAAAATAGCTAGAAATCATATTTTTTTTATTCATCCAACCATTTATGTATGATTAAAGATGGATACAAATGGAAAAAATAATCACATAATTAAGGCTTTGTTAACCACCATTAACTAGAGTTCTTCATATGAAATATCAGCTGCTAAATATCACTATTAACCACCACCAATGACCAGATTTCTGAGGAAAATTTGGTGACACTTGAGCAAACTTTGCCCCACAAGATTTATGCAGCAGTGAACATGTGTTTATTTTTCTGTCAAAAAGAGAAAAATAAAACTGTCTGCTGTTTACAATGTTTGGCAGCATTTTTACCAAAACTTCAGTATCAGACCATATCATCAATGATGGATGTTCATCAATCTCAGATGAAAGTCCAGTGGTGACAAGTTATAATTAGACAAGGACTTTCCTATGAAAAGAATGATGTCCTTGTATGTTTCACATGCAGCACTTCGGTTTATAATTATTAACTCTAAATTTGACACAGTATACACCACTCTCCTTCCACAATGTTCATAAAATATCCTTTGTAGACGATTGAGCCAAGGTGACATCAGGATTTATATCCATCACTTTGGAGGTTGATAAGTGCCTCGATTTTTCAGTCACACCCAACCATTGCCTTAAAAGTTGAAATACTTTCTCATCATTTAACAAACCTCTGTGGCTACCTTTAATACCAACTCTTGCAGTTGCTGCGAACCCATCAGCCTATCATGAAAAAAATGGAATTAAACAAGATATCAAACATTACTCAGAAAAAGATACAAAAATAAGTGGATGAACCAAGGCATAGTTAGATGGCACTCTTTAAAAGTCAATAAGCTGTTTCAAGGCATCTATCAAGACAAATAAACAAAATCTCCAAATCAGACAGCAGCTAACTAGACATGCACCAGCAGCACGAAACCTCCAGACTAACAGCTTAAAAAATAGAGAGGGAAGAACATTTAAATCTATTGATGAAAATTTTTCTGTTATATAACAGGATAAAACCTTTAAATGCCTAGTGTAGTAGGATTTTTTTTTTTTTTTTTAACTATTATATGGAAATATGAATTGTCCATGACTACAAACTCACCTGAGAACCAACACTAGTAATTTTACATAACTCAGGCATATACACATAAACTAGCACTATCATATGTATCTCCAAACACAAACCTTGCATGCAGCATTGGCTCATAATTATGCGAATATGCATGTTTACCTTATATTGCTCAATGCAAGAAAATTCTTGAGGCATTACAAGATTCTTGGCTCTCATTCTTGGGAATTGTTTTAGTGTTTATTCCAACAAAATGCTGATAAAATATTTACCTTAGCTGATTCAGAAGGAACAGTCCCATCTCCATCCACATAAGAATATTCAGGCTGAAAATAAACAATATGAACTAATGATTAATTTTAATCAACAATAACAACTAGAATAAGTGGAAAAAAGAGGGTGTGTCCAGTACTAGTGTATGGCACACTTTGGATAAGTCACCAATAGGTGAAGTTTCAGATCCATAGCTGCAGTAGCAAACAGGAAGAACATTGCAATGCTTAGTGCAGGTAGTGCTTAAGCAAATTTTTACTGAAAATTAAATTAATAATTTGAAAAGGCTCCTTAGCTACAAAAGAAACAAAAAGAATACATAATTTGAGTTTCAAATGATAAACAAATATCAGTTCCAATGACAGCAAGCATGGTAAATTGGGAACTTTATCAAGAAAACATTCTACCGTATTGTAAATGGAGCATCAAACACAACGTTCTACAAAACGTTCCATAAATTCCAAATGAAAGGTAACCATAATATTATCTACAGGAAAAGAGAAACAATCCAGCTCTGAACTGACTGATCATGAAATATGATTAAAATCAAGGTAAAATCAATGGGAGATCCAAAATCATTGTTCTAAAATGAGGTCTGTCCAGTCACATGTGCATATGTGGGGGCCATCCCAATTTCCCTCACCCTAGGCATTGTAACATTGAAATATGTCACACATAACTTCACCTAAGTATGAGGTGAGATCACATATGTGGTTTATATTTCATCATTGGAGTTCGGCCCATATATGACATCATTTACATTTTCAAGCTTCATTGAACTCCATTGATTTCAGAAAGGAAAAACCGTCTCAATCATTCTGTAATATGTTAACCCCACTTCTGAAAGAAAGAAGACCAACTTCTGGTCTTCTCCAAACTGTGAAAAAGGAAAAGGAAATTCAATTTCTTTTCCTTTTCCTACAATAAAAAAGGATTATGTTCTCACGGAATTAATTTCCCATGAAAAGGTCCTTTTCTGAACTTTTTTCTTGCAAAGAAACAGACCGTTGACTGCCCTAAGAACATGCACAATTGTAAAGTTTAACACACAAGAATTTACTTGGTCAATGGTGGAACAAGTTATCGTCATTTCCTAGATCTATTGTAGTATTAGACTATTGGTTCATTAACAATTAGTACCCAGATCGAGAAATCTACATGGTCATTGTCAGTGTTTTTCTTTGGCCACCTAGTGGTTTATATTTTCTCAATGTGATCTATATTTCCTGATTAGATTTTTAGGGTGCACCCAAACTTGGTGCTCGCCAATCTGCTTTTGAAAAATCATTTATTTATTCTAGCCACAATTTTCAAGTGAAGGGTTCACTTTATCCTTCACCTTAAATTTAGAATTTTCAAGTGAAGGGTTCTCAGCTTTCACAAGGTTATAAAGCTTTTCATTGTTGCCAAAAGTTCATAAAGCTTTCATAAAGTTAAATCAGACCTTGAGTTTAGATTACTTAACAACATTTCGATCTCAGGGTGGCTACAAAAATCATCATGCCTAAAGTTAAATGTATGATGAAACATGGGACTAAACCAACCAAAGATATCAAATTGAAAAATAAGTTATTAGATTTTAGCAAAAGTAGCCACATATACATAGTTGAAGATATACTCCAGCAGATAATAGATGTAGAATAAAGGGAAAAAGAAAGAGAAGCAGAGACAAACAAAGAAGGAAAGAAAAGATAGTAGAGCTGCAAACAGGAAAAGAAATTGGCCTGCCAAATTTGTCTAATTAGATAAGAGGTTTGTTGACCACCTATCAGTCCTAACTGGAGTTATTTTTCAACTCAATAGCAGCAAAATAAATAATTCAAAAAAGTCAACACATATTTTTGAAAATAAAAAGTATTATAGACCCATCCAAAAACCAGTCAACTCAACCTGAACCAACTCCTGTGCTAACGTCACAAGGGGAAGTACTTTGCTAAATACTTTTTCACAGTCATGGGTACAAACTACCAGGGTTGTTTATTTTCTCATCTATGCAATAGCAGGAGTACATGAATTAGAGTTAGATCATCCAAAGCAATCCGACCTAACACGCAAAGGCATCTTCATTATTATGAACAAAGTTTTACAAGGCTAATTTATCCATTGCAGAAAGACTAGGTCCAGCATGTTGACTGTCCTGAGAGATGAACCATGGTGAATGGACTAGGTGGGCACTAGGCAAAGGCTCATCCTCTTATACAAGGCAGTATGGAGTGTAATATAGTGAAAGACATTTTAGAGGGGGAAAAAGGAAGTAACTAAAGGTTTAGCCTTTTGCCTTTTACTTAACAAAGTGGACAACTTGTGAAATTTACTTGATCATATCATCATCTACTTAAAACAAGTACAGCTACCAAATCAAATACATACCACACATCATATGGAGAGTCAAATGATGTCCCAAATATGTTGTAAAAGCGGACACTCCTTGGTAACTGGGCTTCATCAATAATTTTGCGAGTACGAGCAGCCCATTTGAGGATAGAAAAATTAAATGGTATGGAAATTGACTTTCCATTGTACTTCAGCTACATGAAGCAGTAAGAGATGGAAAAGATTGTGTTAATCAGTGATTTTGCTAATGCATACTTGTTTGATGTAACAATCCGTAACTTTGACATATTTGAATCCAAAAGTAAGTAATGTGCATTTAAATGTTTTTATCACATAATTTGTTGTCCATAAAGTCCATGCTGAAAAATTATATATTTATGGCAGCCAACTATGAATAACACAAGAAATTTGGCATAAATGAATAATTTTACAATCTCTTGTTGCTCATATAAAAAACAAAACAGAAGAAATGTCCATGCAAGAAGCAATTGCAGTAAAGGACAATCTAAAAAAAATCTAGCTAAAATTAGTGGAGAAATATTTGAATTTTTTTAGTCAAATTTTGACATGGTAGCTTTTATAGTGATCACTAAGAGATATAAGATGCAAAAGCTATATCAAATGTGACTCTGTTGTAATTATCCAGGATCACTCAGATATAACATAGAACATTCAAAAATTGTCCTTGATGGATCTGTGCAATAGAGGGGACTCGGGTTCTCTCTTCCACAAATTATCCAAGTAATAAGGTACATCAACAATAACAACAACAAGCAATAGTTTTTCAACTATCCAGGGTAGCAACAAGAACCTTTTTTGCCATCACTGAGCTTTATGTAAGGCAATTCCCTAGTTAAACTAAGAGAAATTAAATATATTGTATTGTTTCTGAGAAAGACTTTTCAGGTTTTTTCTACCTCACCTTCGACTACCAATCCTCATGAACTTATTTCATCTAACTATGGTACCTACATGTCCTCTTTGAATATGTTTGTCCTCTATTAGTACAATAGATAAGTATTCATATTTCATAGATAAAAATATTTTTTGTTCTATCTTTTATAGCAACCAAGGGTGGTTTGGACTTTGGATATAATGATAAGGTTGCTCCTTTATGCCCTGGTTAGAGTTAAGAAATCAGCCGTTCTATATTAAGCAGTAAGGACACGTTGATCCACCCCAGACTGCCGATGTGGGATCCTCATGCACTTGATTCACCCATTTTTATCTTTTCTAGTAATCATGCACTCTCATCTATGCTACATTAACTTCTTGTACATGTTGTTTTATGACTTTCCTATACTCTAATCCTAGTAATAAGGCGATTATCATTAAGTAATTAATATAAGCATCCAGCCTCTCAGCAATTTTGACATATGCACATAGATTACTTCACTGAATAATTGGTTCAGCCAAAATGTCATCGAACATGTCCCTTGCAAATTTGAAAAGACACTCACATTTACCACCCTGATGATAAATATGAAGGATGACATAAACTACCTGTGACTTCACTATTAAAGTTACATGGAAAGTGCTAAACAAGTAATAGTGTATACATAGATAGCAACAAATTCAATATAGTTGCTGCATGGATGCTAGAAAATGTTCAAAAATTAATAAAGGTAATGTCAGTTGTCATGATGTCTTTTCTTGAGTAAGGGGTCATTACTTCCTAGCATTGAATACCTTTCGTCAAGGCACATTTCTATCACATAGCTAGCTGCCACTCCCTTGATCAACACAAGCCGAAACAATTGACCTAGCCATGTATCGCCACTATAGCATGGATCAACATGGTTTGTGCAACTACCTTTTCACAATGATACATTACAACTCGTGTTGACCCATGAGATCAACATGACAATTTGTGATTAAAGCATGGATTTTAAGGTTGTAGTTTACCAAGCATAACGGTTGGTACATGTTGTAGAACATAATTATAGAGCTACTACTACCATACACCAGAATCATATAAATTTTCTTATTTTTTAACGACCAATACTGGTACTACACCAATCTACACATAATGATTCAACCGGGTTCTGAGACAAGTACCAATGCCAGTTTTCAATCCTTGAGTTAGAGTTCTGAGACAAGTTAAAATACTATATTATATTAATAATTTTGTATTATTCTCAAGTAATAAATTTTGCAGCCTATAACAATCCCTGGTTATTCTGACACTAAAACCCCAAACTAGACTCAGAATCAAAAGACATTCCATGAATCATGTACAGGTAATGTATTTAACAAGTAAACAAATGAGACATTATTAAAATAATGGACAGATCAATGAAGTACAATATATTCAGAAATTCCGACTGTATATTTGGCTAAAATACTGCCCTGATATACAAGCCTAAATTGTACCTCATTATTCTTTAGAGCTTCTTCAAAGAAAGAGATGCATGTAGCTGGATCGTACTCTTCCAACTTCACATTTTCCTTCTCTTCAGATAGCTTCCTCCAGACCTGTATCAAAGGCTTTTTCTTCCACTTAAATCCCGAATTTGGTAGCATCTCATAAACAGATGGGCACTCAATCAACTGCCAACACAGAAAATTCTTAAGGTAGATATTCTCTAACAGCAATACCTTTCGAACAGTGATGCAAATTAGCTTTATAATCAATGTACACATGCCTAGCAAAATCTGATTAGCATAAAAAGAAACTAAAGATGACAAAGAGAACTTATAAACCTGAAGTGTTCTTCATCGCTCAGATAAGCCAACTCATGAAAAATTGACTAGCCTATAAGTGAGACAGAATTAATACATTAGCTAATATGATCCAGAACATGACCAGAGGTAGTTCTCGAACTAAAATAGGCTTATATAAGGGTGAACATATACATCAGGATTCACATGTTAAATTGACTAGCCTATAAGTGAGACAGAATTAATAAATTAGCTAATATGATCCAGATACATGATGCAGTGCATAGTGGGCATTGAATGCTCCCAAATTCCAAGATAATAAATTCCAAACCCAAACCTATCAAATTTCAAGAAGATGGTTTGTATCTTGTGATGGCTATTAAAACTCCACCATGTACAAAGCATGATTTGCCTTCCAATCTGTAACAGTATGCCGACCAACTGTTGATACAGTATGTACCGAGTTGTACTGAACGTACCGACACATAATACATTGGGGCATACCGATGTACTACCCATATTGGTCCTCTATCAAACTAGTATGTACCGCCCATACCGAGCAGTATGTCGTGGTACGCTGAACCTTGGTACAAAGTATTGTGAATTTATATTAGGTGGTTGAGTGATATAATGTACAAACCATATCTAAAAGGGTAGAGGAGGAAGATTTGTAGAGCATTCTTGTTTTTGAAACCTTATCAAACCTTTGTATTTTGAGCTACTAGCTCTTGGTTATCTCTTGAAAAAGAGAGAGTTCTCTTTTGTTCTCTCATATATCACTTATTTTTCTCGCCCTCTTCTTCTCTCTTCATCTTGTTTCACATCATTTAGTATCAGAGTCTTTCTACACTCCTGGGGAACTTCCTTCTTATTGGCAACTAGAAGGGGCAGAGGGCGGTGCGGCGAAAAATTGATGCAACCAAACAGAAATAAAAGGGATGCGGAAATTGAAGCACTAAGGAGACAAATTGAAGAGCTTATTATGCGCCTCGAGCATCGAGGAACCTATTGCTCTAGAGGCTCAAACCATGATTATGCAAATGATGGATTCGAAGACATGAAACCCTTTACATTTAGAGAAGCTTTAGGAGACTCATCCACGAAGAGGTTTTTTCGAGCAAATGACAATGTCAATATTGACTTGTTAGAGTTCCATGGTCAACTTCAACATGAAGAATTTTTTAATTGACTTAGTGTCATTGAGAAATTCTTTAAGTACAAGGAGATACCTAAAGACCGAAAAGTAAAATTAATTGTTAGAAGACTTCAAGGTTATGCTCCAATTTGATGGGACAAGGTGTAAGAGATGCGCCTTCAGAAGAAGCAAATCGACTCTCATTTGTTTGTTTTTCTCCTTTATTTAAATTTACTTTAATTAACTTCATGCTGCATATAAAGCAATTTTTTTCCTTTTGTAGAGTTTATTTATTGTGGTACTTCTGAGCAGATCACTAGACTATATTTCTCAATTACTTTTTAAGGTTTTTTTTATAACTAAAATATTTTGATAAGAATCGTTTGATTTAAAAAATATTTATATGATTTTTTTTAGTCCGATTAAGAGATCTGAATTGTAGGTATATATTTCTTTCCTTGATATATTCATATCAGGAGTTACATTTTCTCCCTGGTCAAAAGTATATACTGCATATGCATTTCATACAAAAAAGAAACTTTAAGAGTTTAAGACAACATAATAATGGAATGATGAAAAATCATATTTCATAACCATGAAATAAGGAACAAATTTTAGAATGGAATCTCATCATCGTACAAACATACAAGAAGATTAAAAGAAATTCACTAAGATGCAATTATACTTTTTGACATGACTGACACATAGCTATGACATTCAGTGTGTAGGCCATAACATATAATAAACTCACATGTTAAGGAATTACCAATTGATGCATTGTCCACCTAGAAACAAAGAAGAAGCTTTCAAAACCATAAACAAATTGCAACCCAGTTAAAAGGGAATCGTATATGCATCCTGGTGCTCCTGTTGAAAATAAATTAGAGCTCGAGCAAAAAATGTCATCTGGATTAGAAACCTTGTGAAGACAAATTCAATATAAAACTTTCATATCCATGAAATTTCATACTTAGCATGAAGTGAAATGTGTAATACATAACAAAGACCATTTGACTCAGAAGATCAGTTACCTTGGAAGGGACATGCTATGCAGATCCACTTGTTGACATAATTTGAAAATTCCTGAATAATAATTTAGTTCATTTCACTTGCACCTCATGAAGTTCTGATTAAAGTAAAAATTACAACAGTATAAACAAGAAATTTTGTCCACTGAAATATGAGAAAAATACGCACATCATTGTGTAGCGACATGAAGCATTTGACAAGCAATCCACCCATAGAATGTGATATTATATTTACTTTTTTACCACCGGAAGCCTTATAAGCAGTTTCCAATTTTTGTTTCAGGCCATCCATAATTTTGTCAATTCTGAGGAAAGATATCATATGGAATGGTTAAGAATGTGCATTGGGAGGTCTTTGGTATTGCACTAATTTGGGATTATTCACAATAAATAAAGCACAGGTTTAATTTAAAAAATATTCTTACCGATTGCTCTGCCGAAAGTCATAACCAAATCCGAAGAGTGTGGTTCCTTTTTCATATCCACATCCAATAAGCATATCAATCATATCATGGAAATGATATACATCAGTCAGACGCAGAAGTTTTGCCCACTACAAAACATGAAAAGGTCTATTAATATATTTATGCCAACAACTAGTATATATATGTAAAAATCTTAAGAATAACAGTTCCATGACAAGCCATTTGCTAGTAAAGCATAACCAGATGATACACATCAATGCCAATCATATGCCACAACAAAGCATGAAATTCTTGACACATGCCATAACATGTACAATGGTGACAAGTACCAGAAAAACCCGTCTGCAGTTACAAAATCCTCGAGACTGATAAATCATTAATAAGATAATTCCATGCAAAGCTTAAAATATCGGTCTGATACCATTTTGACATCTTGCAGAATGGTATGGCACCAACATAGCTGATAGTATATTGATTTGCACCACCGTGTCTCACTAATAAATTATTAAAAAATAAATATAGATCAGTATGGATTAAAATATTGCCCATTGTCCATATTGATTAAAAGAGACCAGTTTTTTTTGGTCTGACAACCAACAAGGAAAATGACTTGGTAGTTTCATATGGTTCAGTCAGAGTATGGATAGTATAGCTTGCTAAGCTCATTGTATCAGGCTTACCTAGTGGTATGCAGACCAATGCCAAAACTGTCAGGATTATAAGCCTACCATCTGATACGGGTATTGTGTTTTTTTATTTCTAATAGTTGATACAATTCTCTTAATTCAGCAGTACCAACCAATAAAGACCAATACCAAGTGTTACTAGGTTGCCACGGTAACACATACTGATACTATACCAGTCCAGCAGCATGCTAGTATCAGTACCAAACCGACATTTTAATCCATCAATAGCAAGATATATGATCTATTACCGATGCTTGGTTTGACTAATAAATAGCGGTTTATACATACCAGGTGATGAATATTTGAAACCTAGGTTCCATGTACATATGTTTCAACATATAGATTGGTAGAAATAAAATACATGCCATCCTAAGTGATCAAAAATAAAAAAGCATGCTAAGTGAACAATTTTTATTGGCCAGTTAATATGAGAATTTCATTTTATTATGACAAAATAGTGGCAAAACATTTTGTATGGCCTTCGACATGCATATGATCTACAAAATGAGATTCTGTGCTTTGTATCATATTTCTTTGCCAAAGTGCATGTATATGATTGCATAAAAAAAATGCATGTTCCTGGACAATTGATCAAACTTTTCTAACCCTGGGACACCAAGTTTGACTATGGTCTTGTGGCCTTGACAACCTTTTCTTATGGAAACACTTGAACTTAATCACTGACAAGTAATACATATATATATATATATATATATATAATATAATAAGTCTGGTTTTTCTATCAAAACACTACAAGGAAAAATCACTTACAACTGTTCTACACAATGGTCTATGTACAACTATATTCAATAGAAATGTGCCTTTTAGAAAAGTATAGATAATATTAACCCCAAAAAAGGTCCCTTAATGATGAAAATATTTGTCTTTGACAGGAATGAAAATGCCTAAGAAAATTTCTAGGTGGCTTAAAGCAAACTATTTTCAAAATCCAAATGAAATTAACTTATAAACCTGCCTTTTTCAGGTTAATTTAATATCCTTGAATTTGCTGATTCGAAACCATCCTCCATGATTGTACATTTCTCTAATAGAAAAAAAACCACACAAATCTTAATATGTTTTCCTTCATTGCATAGAGGCTAACTGAGACAGGACCATCGTCTATGAAAATATGCATATGGTCTCAGATTAGCAGAAAAGAGAAGCCAGTCTTTTATGACACATAAAAATAATATGTTTCATATATTATCAGGTTCACCACTTGCAGAGCTGGATGACCTACAGAAACTCTTCCTTTTAAACTGCAGAATGAATATTCTTTGCTAGAGAAGATGCCTTCAAATTTTCTTGTTACTCCTGTTCTTTGATGCTTCTCACAAACTAGCTTTTCATGTTTTCCAAACTTGTTAATTTTCATATTTGAATAAGAACAACCATGTTATATCCTGATTATGATTAACACACCATCAGTTTCACAGCTAAATCCAAATGCTGGATTGTTAGTCCTAAGGTATTGGATGCCTCATCTACTCGCAACCACATAAGTAAAACTAGAAGTCTTCTCTTCTCCAAATACCGGATTGCTAGTCCCAAATTATCATACTCCTTATCTACTGACAAACAGATAAGTGATATTGGAAATCTTCTCTTCTCCTCATTCACTATATTCGATGATAAGGCTCTTGTCAAAATTAGCACACCAGCTGTGGTCTGAAAGCCTACAACAACAATCCTTCTATTAAACAAACTTAATAAGTGCTCTTGTTTCTTAGAATAAATTTCTACACTAGAAATGGATGAACAGCTGTGCCAACAACTAGTTTGCGTGAAGATGTCAGCTAGCTTAGCTAGTAAAGATAGTTTATCACAAGGTCCTAAGCTCGAATCCCACTTTCACCACTTACCCTATGCAAAGAAAAAAAAAGAAAAAAAATCAAACTAGTTTGTGTGTTTCTTTGCTACATAAAATGCCTTTCAAGTTTTCTAGTTTCTTGTTCTCTGGTGCTTCTCACAAACTAACCATTCATGTTTGTCAAACTTGTTAACTTTTGTATGCATATAATAACAACCATGTCAAATCCTGATTAAGATTAATACAACATGAAATCCAATGTTTTGAATATCGTACCGTATCGCCCGGTACAGGTAGTACATATCGGTCTGCCAATAGACTAGCACGCAAACTGCTCGCTACCAGGCAGTATCAGGTATTTGGCCCTGTATCGAGCAATATGGGGCTGTACCGGGTGGTAACGGTCAAAACCAACCATTACCGAATGGTAACAATGTTCCAACAATCAATTTGACAGTTAGAGGCCTCCTCAAGGGTTTTTAAACCCTTTCCTCCCCCTCTATTTCAGTTCATTTCACTCTCTCACTCTCTTAGACTCTCTCAAACTCATTTTTTCTTACATGATTTTGAGCAGATGCTTTTGAACCAATGGATGATTTTGAGCAAATGGGACAGAGCCTACACAACATAGACACAAAACGAAGCTCATCATATTCATAGCTATCATATTATGGAGAATCTTACGACCAACAACACTACGGTGATAGTTGGTCATACTTCTCCGAGCAATAATATGATACGGAGCAGCAGATCAATAACGAAAGTAGAAGTTCTGACATTCACCAATACATAACTTAGGAGTCGCCTCGGACACATATGATTCATGACAATCAACCTACGACCATCACCACATTAATGCACCAATGACATACAATGTATCAATACAATATGTCATGGGATTAATTTCAGGATTGAGTCTGACAAACATATCATATTGATATACAGTTAAATAGGATTGAGGACCTCGATCCACCACCCGTAGAGGCCCGTCATTCATTTTGGTGGTAGAATCAAGTATATCTACACATGTGATTACTTAATTCATTTGAATTTTAAAGTTTAAGTTATATACAAAATAATCTAACAATTTCAATAATTTTTTTGTAGATAATTCAATATTAACGGAAGGACGATCCAGAACAAACTGAAATTGCAAACCTTGCACAAGGCTACTCCTCAAAGCCCGAAAAAGATATGTGACACTATTCTTACCTAATTTATATTAGTTTTGCTAAAATTATACTAAATATATATTTATTTCTAATTAAAAACCCTATCCTAACTTTTTTTCCTATTTTTTAAGTATGTTTGGAGGGTTTTATGCCTATTTTAGGCGTATCGCTCGGTACACCGGTACAATATGGTATTTAGAATCTTAATGAAATTCACAGCTAAATCCAAATACTGGATTGTTAGTCCTAATTATTGTATTCCTTATCTACTCAGAGCCAGGCAAGTAATACTAGAAGTCTTCCCTTCTCCTCATTCGCTATAGTCAACCATAAGTTTCCATGATTGATAAGGTCCACACTATCCATCACAGATGCTGCAAACTCTTAGAGTCATTAGAGATTGTCTGGTCTGGGTTGAGCCTCATATAGTTTTGCCCTTTTGGGGCGGCCCCCAGAGCCCCTCTAGGTGTGGATTCACCTTAGCTCTCCAGCTCTCTAACTAAATATCCCCTAGTTAGGAGTCAAGACCTCATGGGCTTCCAGATGGACACCATCATATAAGGTCCACACTAGCCATTACTGATACGAACTCTCTGAGCCGTAAGAAATTATGTTCTGGGGTGGACCCGCATGATTTTGCCCTTTCAGATGGACCCCAAAAGGTGCTTTTTGTGAGTGATTTCACCCTTCCGTCAAAACAACCACAAGCTGTGATCCTGCCACTACACAAAAAAAGCGCTCTGGTTTCTTAGCAAAATTTTTTACACTAGAGGGCACATAAGAGCTGTGCCAACAGCCAATAGACAGAGGACGCAACTGATAAGGAGACTGGTTCGGTACAATCTATAATTTCTGCATGACATTTGACATACGCACTCCAGAAAGGACCATAATGGGCATGACTAAAATTCTAATGTTAATCCACAAAACCCTCTAAGAGGGCATGTGAGATGACACTGCGAGAATAAAACAGTAAACAAAAAAAAAATACAAGAAACAAAAAGCAACTCACTAATGATGGATCTAAAATGTCGATCGCTTGGAGGCCGTAGTCATCTTCAGGGACTACAATTTCGTCGTCGACGTTGAGCGACTCCGTGTACCCTGCCAAACCAAGCCATATACCTATCAAAATCACGTGATTCTTGAATTCCAAGAGATCAAAACCACAGAAACAAACACGAGACCAACGATCAAACAGGTGCGGTGCGCAGCAAGATTCCGTTTCTTGATACCAGAAAACAATAAAAGGACCAAGAGAAGCCAGGATCAAGAAGAGACAGGGGGAGGGAGGAGGCATACCAGTGTCGGGGTTGTAGAGGGACCAGAGGTACTTCTTGAACTCGAAGTTGGCGAGGAGGATCCGCACCCAGACGCGGATGATGGACCCGCTCTTCCTGTTCCTCGCGTTCAGGATCGATCCCCCCATGCCGGTAACCAGGACCACGGGATCCAAGTCGGGGTCCAGGTCCGCCGCCGCCGCTCGTCGTCGGCATCCGCCGATGCACCGGCGGAGGAAGGGAAAGCACAGCCCGCAGTCGCCAAACATCGCGAGTGCGAAGGGGGCATCGGGGGCGGAGGCAGACGAGTGGGGAGGGTGTTGTGCGCTTTGAATGGGGATGAATTAGGATGAGGTAGGAAATAGCGCAGCATCGTGTGTCGCTCGCTCGTCAGTGGCCATATCTAACAGTCAAAGAAAAGGAAAGAGACGGAAGGGGGAGAAGGCAAACGATGCGGGCCGTATGATCGGTAGATGGTTCGCGGGCGTCGACGATGCATGATGGCGCGGGAGAGAGCGACACAAGAGACCACGCGTACAAAGCGTGGGTCCCACTAGCTGGTCTCTCGTGGGTGCCCAAGAGCGGTGCTCTTTCCTGACGCCCGACAGATCAAGACATCCGATCCATAACCGCCAAGGCGACGAAGGTGGGACCCACTCGACCTACCGACCCCGAAGCCTGTCGCAGTGGAGGCACATGAGCGGATGCCACGTGGCGCACGGGATGGAACGGAAGAGGCGACATGTTCCCACGAGAAGAAATGTGGTTCCCGCTTACCAAATTTCGTGGGCGTCCAGGAGCGGTGTTCACTCCTGAAGCCTGCGTCGGTCGAAGCATCCGAGCCTAAATCACGTGGGTAAGGCCAGTGGGCCCCGTCACCGACGAGCCCTGGACCCTATGTCCGCCAATGCAGCTGACCGACGGCTACGTGGCTCGCGGGAAGCGTGAGGATTAAGGAACGAGACGCCGCATGTGCTCCGGAATATACTTCCCTCTGAAAACAAAACAATAAAAAACAGAAAACGTTTCGCCCTCGCTCTCTCGCTAAAGCGACACAATTCGGCAACATTAGCAACACACCTTGTCAAACAACGTTTTGTTTTGTTTTCAGATGAGGCCACCTCTCCCATCAACACCTAATCTTGCGAATTCAGCATCCTTTACTGCGTTCTTTGTACTGATAGCATTCAATGTTTTTCTTGCGTTGAGTTGGACATGGTGGATATGATAGCATTCAATGCTTTTCTTCTGTTGGAATTAGATGTGGTGGATGATTTTTAGGAATTATTACATGGTTTATATATATATATATATATATATATATATATAGTGAATTGGATAAATTTTATATTATTGCACTTTCACAGGTGAAATTTGGTTGATCACTTAAAAACAGAAATCCAATGGAATCACAAATATATTATATTTATCTATTATGTGGAAAGATTGTGATAAGTTAGATCACATTATGTATTTTGAGGGGTATTTGATCATATCAAGATATTCAGTAAATATGAAAAGTAGGGTACTTTCATGTCAAAGCCCCATGAAGTTGAGTTCTTTTTTATTGATCCCCCTTATTAATATTATGTATTTGTTTAGGTGAATTATTAAAAAGTACCTTCTATTTAATTATTTTTGTTCTTAAATCAATCAGAATAATTATTTCAAATCATTTTTCTGTATATAAGTTGGTTTCTGTTATGTTTGAAATTAATTTATCTTTGTTATAATATGTTGATGAAAGTTTTAAAAATAGTATAACTATAATGTCAGCCTTATGAAGGGGGATGTTAATATCGGCCAATCCATAACGGTGTATATTCGAATAGAAAATATATGAGATATCTTGAAGATTATAAAAAGTTAAAATACCTTCAAACCTATACAAAAATACATATTCATATAAAAGTCTAAAAACTATTTTTTTTATAAAATCATTATATATATATATATATATATATATATATATATATATATATAAACATAGGCTATATAAGTCAAGATGACTGTTAATAGGGGCTAATTATATATTACTCCTATAGTTAGAACTCTTTAGTATCCTAGTCCCTAAACTTAAAAAATTTATATTGAAATTCCTTTAGTTTTAAAATTGAAGTATTTAACTTCATTTACTATTATTGGCTTTATCGACAAAAGATATATTACATGCATAAATGGTACGAAAATAATAGATAAAAAAATAATTTTAATAGGGATGACGGACAATGATGCCCTAGGCGACTGTTGTGATGGTGGTCAACGACAACAATGTAGTGGTTGAACTTATCGATGTCAATCCAAACATTCATGATAAGGAGGCAAAGCAATGAGATCTGCATCAGCGCTAAAGGATAAAGAAGAGGTAGGTGAGGTATCTATAACGATGTTATGCTCAAATTCTCAAACGATCGTTTCATCCAATGGTGTGACGAATTCGAGAAAGAGACGATAATCGACGAAGAGAGAGAGGTTGCGAGCAAGCTCAACGAAGAGATGCGCTTACTTCGAGCTCTCAAGCTAATGACGTGTACACCCTGACTACAACAACATGGTAGTTAACTTGCTTTCAAATCAACTCCACTTGTAACCAGAGGGAATTTGATTGAACAACGAAAATTGATTGTTGCATAGAATGGAAGCCCGAATAGTATAGATTCGATGGTAAGAGATACAACAAATCTTCATCTTTCTTCTTGCTCACCTCCAGAGTCATGGTGGTGGGGGAGAGCATAAAAAATATGACGACAATAGATACAATGAATGAGGAGGAGAATGAAGGTTTATTGTCTCTCTCATTATTTGATCTATACTCTTTTAGCTTCCATTTTGTATGATAATTAGTCTTCACTATTCGATTAGATCACCTCCAATCACAGATGAAGCTAATCCGGAAGTAGGTCAGTGACCACACCACTGTGGCAAGGGCGTACGTGTTGTTCATGCGTCAACTAAAACTTGAGAGCTCAAAACAGGCACCCCTCTTTGTCGACCTCGATCGTAGCTTCTCCCCCCTCGTGGCTAATCACCCATTCCTCAAATCTGTTGCACCACTAGATAAAGCGATCGTTTAAGGATTTGAGCATGACGTTGATGCATATGCCTCACATGCCTCCTCTTCCTCCTCTGGTGCCGATGTAGATGCAAAACGGTGTTGAAGGAGGAAGAGGAACCAAAGTGATGCAACACCAATGTAGATGCCTCACCTCCCTCCTCTTCCTCCTTTAGCTCCAATGCAAATGTCTCATTACTCTCCTTCTCTTCCTCTCGTCGATGTTCGACTCGACATCAGTAAGACCGACTATTGTGTCATTATCACCAACCACCATCATAAATAGCCACTCACGGTGCTACCGTTCACTGTCATGTTAAAATTACTTTTTGTCCATCATTTTCATATTATTTATATATACAGTTACGTATCATCCGTCCATAAAATTGATAGCACTAGAATAAATAAGATTAAATATTTTACTTTTATAATTATAAAAAAAATTAATATAAATTTTTAAATCTAAAAATTGAGATAATAATAATGAGGTCTAATTATTGGTAATACGTAATTAGCCTGTTAGAGATAGAGTCGAACCCAAACCTAAACACACTCTCGCTCGCTCGCTCTGCGTTGCATCGGCTTCATCGCCCCTGCTTCTTTTGGGTTCTTCCTTCCCCGAGGGAGGGAGAAGGGGCGTATGCGATGGAGGATGCCCCTGATCCGATCTCTCGGCTCGCGCCTCCGCCCGCTGGTGGCGCCGGGCTACCCTTACTTCTCCACCTCCGCCGCCGCCGTGGTGGCCGAGAGGACCATCAGGGACGAGATCAAGTCCATCTACGACTGCACCATCCTCGATCTCCTTTTCCACGGTGTACGATACGCCCTCTCCCCCACTTCCCTTTTCTTTACCTACCTTCTTTTTTTAACGATGCAAAAACGCGATGATGCTCATTTATGAAGAATTTCGTGTATTTCCGGCGGTCCGCACTGCTCTAATTGCAGTTCATCTGATAAAGCTTGTCTTTTGATGTGTTTCATGCAGGGTTTACCCGGTGGAATTGTCGTCAAAATTTGCTTTTTTTCCGGAGCTTAAAGTGGAAGTTTTTAGTTGTTCCAATTTGTTTTTAAGTGATTTGTGTCTGGATTCTAGTTATCAGCCAACATTAGTTTAGTTGTTAAGGAACATTTAAAATAACTCATCGAAGTTAGAAGAACTCATGCATGAACTGTTCTAAATGACTTGTCTTTATTGTCATTATCATGGATTTTACCAAAGCCTTTTCTTATAGACTAGGGAACAACTTTAGTATAATTTTAGCAAAAATAATTTAAATTAAGAAAGAATAGTGATCCATATCTTTTTTAAACTTTGTGGCGTAACTTTGTGGTACGTTTTGGACCACCCTTCCGTTAATATTGAATTATCTTAAAAAAAAAGGATTTGAATTGTTAGATTATTTTTTAAACAACGTAAACTTTAAGATTCAAATGAAAAAAATAATCAATCAATGGATATATCTGGTTCTACCACCAAAAAGAGCGACAAGACTCTATGGGTGGTGGATCGGGGTTCTCGATCCTATGTATTTGTATATCAATTTGATATGTTTATCGGATCCAATCAAAAAATTGATCCCACAACATAAATACTGATACACCGTATACCATTGGTGCATCAATGTGGTGTTAGTCATAGTTTGATCATCGTGAACCACATGAGTCCAAGGCATTTCCTAAGCCAAGGATGATTATGACATGTATTAGTGCGGAGCATAGAGAATATCAGAACTACTTTCGTCACTGATCTGTTGCTCCGTATCATAAGATCGATCACTATATTACTGCTCTAAGAAAGTATGAACAACTATCACCGTGTTGTTGTTGGTCATAAGACTCTCTATAATACGATGGTTGTGAATACAATGAGCTTCGCTCTGTATCTATGTCGCGTAAGCTCTGTCGCATCTGCTCAAAATCATCCATTACCTTCCCCTTCTCCTTCTCCTTCTCTTTCCCCTTTCGTGTATAAACTTGACCAATACTCGAGCTCCATGATCTGAATCTTAGGTGACATGTGTAAAATATTGCTCCTCGATCCATGCACCACTCTTAAATTAGGTGGCATGTGTAAAATATTTGTTGATTAAAGTGTTCTTCCTCTGAATTCTCCCAAACTTGATTCAATCCACAAACCGCAGCTTTGTTGAGTTTAGGAGGGTGGAAATGTGATAATGAGAGAGAGATGTGAGTGAGAAAGAGCTTGAGAGAGTTGAAGAGTTTGAGAGAGTGAAATAAGTTAAGAGAGGAGAGCGGAAAGGGTTTAAAAACTGTTTTCTATGGTTCAAACGATCAAATTGACCATTTGAAACAGGGCAATCTCAACCCTTGATCGTAACGGTTGAAATTCGATCATAATAGATCAATATAGGATCATAATGGTCAGATTTCGATTGTTACCGATTAATACAGACCTCGTATCGTCCGATACATGGTCATGTAACTGTACCACCTGGTATAAGGTTGTTTGTGTACTGATCCTTTATTGGACCGGTGCATACCACCTATATCGGGCGGTACAACTCGGTATGGCGAACCCTGATATCATCAGCAAATAACATACATCACAGAGGTCTTTCATGTAAGTGATTAGTAAGTTTATCCATTATCAATGTGAAAATGTAGGTTTTTAATGCAGATCCTTGGTTTAATTCTATACTAATAGGAAACTCACTGAACACACTCCCTATAGTTCTAATACTAGTAGTTATGTTATCATACATATCTTTAATAACATCAATTTAATTAGTGGATACACCTTTCTTTTCGAAAAAATGTTGATGTTGCACAATTAGTATTGTCAGCATCATTTTACATTGGTAACTCTACTACTGACTCCTGTTACTCAATGCATTAACAATTTTATTGTTGGCAATTGTACAATGGTTTTTCTGGGAGATTTTTCTTGAAGACATACAGAAGTTGGAACAAGCCACACATTGCAGTATAATGGAAAATCTTCTCCATTAGGATGTTAAAGCCTATTAAAGAACATGTATTTTCTATTCATAGATTTCTGTCACATGGTGATGATGTCACTTTGATCTTCTGAGTCTAATAATTTGGGTAGATTTTCCTTAACATGCTTTGTTTCTCTTAAAACTTGGTCTTTGAGTAGCTTCTTGCATTAATTGCTGCTCGTAGGGCTATGGGTATGGAGGTGTGCTGCACCTTGGGCATGTTAGAGAAGCAGCAAGCGGAGGAGCTTAAGAAAGCAGGCCTGACAGCTTACAATCATAATCTTGATACGTCCAGAGAGTACTACCCCAACATCATAACAACACGATCTTATGACGAAAAGACTGGAAACTCTTCAGTATGTCTGTGAGGCAGGAATTAGCATTTGTTCAGGTGATGCAACTCTATTTCCATTGAGCAACTAATCCACAATCTTCTGATCTCATCTCTGACAAACATAGGATCTGACTCAATCAGGGTACTTATGAATTCTGCTGACATATTGTGATATTGTTGTAATTAATGTTACTAAATTTGATTTTTTTTTTGGGTCATGCAGCCATTAGCAAAGTTATTTATAGCATGACTATGCCACTAAAAACTTTGTATTCCTGCTGCTTCCAAACTTGAAAGACCTCTGTAGGAAATGTACCACCTTGTTGTCAAGAAGATAGTAGTAGCATGCACACTGAGGCATTGGATTTTTTCTCACTTTTTCACCACATAATGGTGCTATTCTTAATTTTATAGGAGGAATTATCGGTCTTGGCGAAGCAGAAGAGGACCGTGTAGGATTGCTGCATACACTGGCAACCCTCCCTACACACCCTGAGAGTGTTCCCATTAATGCTCTGGTTGCTGTCAAGGGTACACCACTTCAAGATCAAAAGGTGATAACTTTACCTCACCATGTTGACCATAACCATTCTGCCTTTTCCCAAATATTTGGTATAGTGGACTTCACATAGTTGGGTCACTTGAGAGTTCCATTTGCATTAATCTGTTGTATCTCTGTAGCTGTTCATTCCCAATTTTGTGTGTCTATACTCTATAACCTTTATGAAGTATTTTGAAAACCTACCTATTTTGCTCTTATTATATGTAGACATGCCATTAATTCTCTGTATATGAATGATACCTCAGCAATCTCCTCTTGTGCTTCACGAAGTATGCCTTTCGAGCACCAAACCTGCTAACTCATGCTTTCTCTTCAGCCTGTTGAGATCTGGGAGATGATTCGGATGATTGCCACAGCTCGTATTGTAATGCCAAAGGCAATGGTTAGGCTATTCGCCGGCAGGGTTTGGTTCTCGATGCCCGAGCAGGCGCTCTGCATTTTGGCTGGGGCCAATTCCATCTTCACTGGAGAGAAATTACTGACGACTCCAAACAACAACTTCGACGCTGACCGGCTGATGTTTAAAATCCTTGGCTTGAATCCGAAAGCACCGACTTTTTCCGAGGCAAAAGAGGAAGCAGAAGAAGCACTTGAGCCAGAGGAAGCTCTCTAACTAGGTTAAAGTTGATGGTGATACAATTTTTATCTGGTACACCATTTTTGCACCTGTGGTTAAACAGGGAAATTGAATTAGCTGAGCCCATTATATATGCTTTTGATGGTGTTACCTTGCCATCTCTGTGTTCTAGGAAGTCAAAAGCTATTCTCATCTGAGAACAAGTATTGGAGGATCTATTTATAGGGAATTTTATATATAGATCCTCCTCATATATGTCACTGAGTTTAAGAAAATAAATATTTAAAATATCTTTATTATTATCATTGATTATTTTAATCTTTCTTTCCTTTTCTTTCATTGTTCACATTATAAGTAATCTACATAGTTGCCAACAATAGATTTAACATTTTTTATCATCTTCCTTGCCATGCTAAACTTTCAACCAAAACCTTTTTGTCTGCTCCTCAGCTTCTTTCTCTCTCATTTCTTTTCTTATTGTCTGCTTCTCTTCACCTTCTCTCTCTTTCATTTATTCCGTGATTTCTTTTTTTTTATGTATATCTTTTGTCTTTTTCAAATAGATTGATGAATACTTGGTGGCCACCACACCATTTGTTGTAGATTGTTAGGTGTTTTGCACAGTTGGACCACATCCACATGGTCAACTAGATAAATTTGACATGAGGAATTTATGGTCACTATATGTCTGTCCATCTTTAAGATATGATTCACACCATGTAACAATTTCTTCTCTCTCCATTTATATTCCTTTTGTTGTGCCATCTCTTCTAAACATTCATCTTCTACTGCTCTTCCAAATCCTGTTCTCCATCCACCACCATTGAGAGAACCATTCTTTGTTCACTGTAGTGTTCTATTGCTTCTGACAAATCCTGCACTCATTCTTGAATAATATTGGGGAACAAAAATGTCAAATGCAATTGGAAGAAATGCTTTGAAATGTGCATCTCTTTCCACAATAGAAGTTTCCTCCTGAGTAGAACAATTAGTGCCAGTATCATCATATAGTAAATGGTATGTGGCAATCTCAAGACCCCAATCTTCCATGGATATTTTGCTGCATCAATCATACACTCATTTAATCAATGTGAATGACACACATAGAGTTGAGGACCCACAAGAAAAGGCACCCCCAACAATTATATGACAAATCAAGATGCTACTCAACATTTTACCTATTCAACACCAATTCTATGAGCATTTATCAGAACAATTAAAGCCAGTATCATCATATAGTAAATGGTATATGGCAATGTCAAGACCCCAATCTTCCATGGATATTTTGCTGCATCAATCATACACTCATTTAATCAATGTGAATGATACATATAGAGTTGAGGACCCACAAGAGCATGCTAAATAACTCTCATTAAACAACTCCAAGAAATCAAATCAATCTATCATAAAACAGGCCTCCATGGCCAGAAATCAATTAAATGGAAAAGCAAAGAGTTTTCCGCAAGTAAATGATGCAGGAACAATATGTTCCAGTGGTGTTTTTGGCCAAGTTATAATCAGAAGAATGACATTGGTTTTCTTTTGCTCTCTGTGGTGAATGCATCACCTCCCTCTTGTCATTAACAAGCATCTTATGGCCATGTCTGTGAACTGAAAAACATTGTAACTGCAAATCTATGATTATAATTTCATTTATATTACATTAAACAATATTCACAAACTAGAGCAATCAATATGGACAAGGAAAAAAGAAAACACATTTGATTCATCTATACCATCATACACGAAAGACCCAAAAGATGTGCTTTACAAGACTGTAGGTCAGACATGATATCAATCTGATCTCAGACCTCAGACCATCCAGATGACTTCCTCTCTTGTACATCTCTATCTTTATCTTCTTCCTCTATGCCTCAGTTTTGTACCTCTGGTATATGATTCTGACAAGAAACTCCCACTCTCTATCAAAAATGCTGCAGCAGGCCATGACACCAGAGGATTAATTCTATTAATTCTTCCAGTCTCCAGAAGAACACCAGAAAAGATGAAACCCTTGTCAGCTGCATAATCTAATAGTACAAGCCACTGCTTGAGCCCAATACCTCAGCCTTGCTTTAACTTCATCTGGATGATCCCCTGGTGGTAGAAATAGAAGTGAAAAGCTGAATCAGATATCAGGTCATTGCAGCTAAAACAAATTCGTCAAGCCTAAAGATCAGCTTTTTTCTTCACATGCCAAGTAGTTCCCGCAAACAAGGGCTGCTCCAAATGGTATATGGAGGAACAAAAATGGAATCTTTGAAACAAGGGCTTCGGAGAAGGGAGGATGCAAGAACGGATTTTTGTACCTGGGCTGGAGATTCTCCAATTGGCGATGGGAGGAGACGTCGGCGACGCGCATAGATCCATGGACTCGCCAGAGGAGGAGCGGTCGAACGAGCGCTGATGATGATGATGGTGGTAGTGGTGATCGTCCAAGAACCTCTGGGTCATGGAGTAGCAGAGCTCCAAAGCCGGGAGCGTGTTGCAGAGCTCGGGGATCTCCTCGTAGCTGAAACCGAAGCCGAGGTCAAAACACCCCTTGAGCTCCTCCAGGTCCTCGTCTGTCAAGCTCTTCGTCCTCGCGACGCCGCCGGGTCCCTGGTCCCCGACGCCGTCCGCGCCGTCCACGTATCCCTCGAGCATCACCCCGCCGCTCTTTCGCGGCCACGGCGCCTCGCCCCTCCATCCTCTCCATTGTATCCCCACCTCCGCCTCCTCCTCCTCATTCACTGCTACTGCCGGCTCCACCATTTCCTCCACCTCCTCCTCCATCCTCTCCGAGGAGATCGAAGCAGTCAAATCTCTCTCTCTCTCCTCTCTCCTCTCTCTCTCTCTCTCTCTCTCGGGTGTTCTTCGACTGGTGATGTGGGTGGGCTTTTATGGCTTCCGCTCATGTAGTATATATGTGATAATGATGATTCATCATCATCATCATCATATCATGGCATGTGATCGAGCCTGGAAGGCCCGAGACAATCTGGACCAGCAATAATTCTGCCACCAACTGTAATACCACCATTTGTTACTTACCTTTGTTTTATTGGACAGAACAGTGGGATCCACTGTTCTGTGATCAATATGGCAATAATAAGACAGGTACCAAACCGGGTACCATACCACGGTTCCGCAGTCGCAGTGGCATCAGTGGCGCGGAGGCCATGCAATCAACGGGTGAGATGAAGAACGCGCAACTTGGAGCCGGCCACGTAGAGGTGCGCTCATCACCGCCGTACGCGTGCCGCCTTTTCGATTTCAGTACAATTACAATTATATTCCCATACATATATATAATTACTTTACATTTATTCCGCTAATTTTAATTTTAACAGCCGAGAAACTTACTCATATGTCCTTTTAATTAATCTATACTAGTTTGACTGTCATTTGAGTGTTATGTCAGGGATGCTTAAACTCTAATTGGAATATTTTTTGCCCAAAAAGCTTTATTAAAGTAATGAGAATTTTAGCAGTATTTTATTTATTTATTGTATTTAATTATTTAAAAAATAATATTAGTAATTAATAACCAAGACTAGTTGTAATTTACTTTTAGATGGATGTATATACCAAGGATCTTAATATTTGGAGTCATATATATACACATATATATACATATATGTATTTTATATGTATATACATATACATATATGTATTATATATATATATATATATATATATATATATATATATATATATATATATATATATATATATATATATATATATATATATATATATATATATATATATATATATATATATATATATATATATATATATATATATATATATATATATATATATATATATATATATATATATATATATATATATATATATATATATATATATATATATATATATATATATATATATATATATATATATATATATATATATATATATATATATATATATATATATATATATATATATATATATATATATATATATATATATATATATATATATATATATATATATATATATATATATATATATATATATATATATATATATATATATATATATATATATATATATATATATATATATATATATATATATATATATATATATATATATATATATATATATATATATATATATATATATATATATATATATATATATATATATATATATATATATATATATATATATATATATACATATATATATTATGTTGATTGTTTGTAATGTGAAATAGTTCTAAAAGAGTGTTAAATAGGTACCTGAGAGTTAGTTCTATAGAATTCCAAATACTGAAAATAAGTTAGTCAAAAAAGATTTTACCTATAGAATTTAAATAAATGGTGGATTAAATTGAATAGAGTAGCAACCAAGAAAAAAAAATAAAACCACTTAGCTAAATTCTAATTATTTGGTCCAAATTATTTAATCTTGAACAAAAAACAACAATAAAAAGTTTTCTAAGGTCATGAAAAACAGTCTTTAAAAACAACATAAAGACATAACCAAACCCCAAAAACAAAAAAGAAAACCAAAGTTGACTATTGACACATGTATTATGTTTTGTTTCTTAGTTAAAGATCTATTAGACTAAGTTTAACATCTTGTTTCATGAAGAATCTCAAAGTGTTTACTGGATAGAAATCAAATACAAAGCCTAGTTTAAGAACTTTCCTCTTCCTTGTTATCAATGTTGTCTCTTTTTGAGAGAGAGAGAGAGAGAGAGAGAGAGAGAGGATGAGAACAGAACTTCCAAGTTGGAAGACTGAAGCACAGGTTTGGCCGAAAAAGGCTTCTCATGTCTTTTCTTTCTACCAACCCCACAACAGGAATCTCTCTTTCATCTTCTGATACTTGAGGAGCCCATCAGCTCCACTGATTCTTCTTCTGAACAAGATTGATCTATTTCAGTATTAATTCTAACAAGTGGACAAGGAATTATTTGTTGAAGTGTACTTTTATTGCTATTGTCATCTTCACTTGAGAACAAACAAAAAATCTTTGTAAGACTCTACTACAAGAGATTTCATACTTTTGTGGGTCTAATTCTGCTGTTTCATATGGATTTCAAAAGATGTTGTTCGAAAAAAAATATATTTTTAATCCTTAGTGAAGGGCTAAAGCCTCTTTGAATCTCGATAAGATTCACACAAGTCATGACTCATATAAATTCTCTAAGTTTTAATAAATTATTTATTCTGGATGAGCTTAAACGATTTTATCCTTTCGCGATAAAATTTGATAGACTTGATGATTTAATCCTTTTATGGTAGAGACTTTAAGAGCAAGCCACCTTCGACTCTTTTTTAAGCTTCATTTTTTTTACTAACTTTTCAATAATTATAAAATAGAAAAAATCAAATCTAAAATTCTCATATAAGCAATTGAGAGAGAATTATGAGATAAGTAAGCAATTGAGCAGTATCACATAATTAATCAAGCAAGTGAAGTTTGTGTCGACAGTATAGTCTGACATCATATTATACATTTGTTTATGGCTTGAGCTCTAAGAATTATGCAAAGATAATTTGTCAAGCTATTATTTTGTGAACACAATATTTAATATCGAGTGGGATATTAAAATCACATTAGGAGTAGCTGATTCCATCATCTAATCGTAGCCTAATGATCGACCAAGAGACCATATGATTCTCATCTAAAAAAGATGAGATATAAAAAACACAAGTAGAGAAGCAATTATTATTCTCACAAATCATTCATTCTCACTAATTTCTTTTGTTGATGGCCAACAAACAAGAGGTATTTTTCCATGACTTGTTGACGTTCTATGGAATGGGCAGTCAGAAACATTAAATTCCTTTGGATTCAAGTCCTGACAGTAAGATTTATAGCTCCATGCTGCTATTAACTATTTGGAGGGAGATGTCTTATCAGCGCAAGGAATTAGTCTTTGTCATTATTGATTGCTTGATAGCAGCAAATGCAGATACAAATCATGTAGGAAGCCAGAATTTAATGCAGTACACAAAAAAATCTACTCAAGACATGCAATAACTGGAGTTGCTTATTTGAGTAGACTCATTGGATGTTTCTTTAATCTTCATTTTGATGCATATGGTATACTTTCTTCTTCATGCAATTTGGTCCTCCATCAATCTATTCATGAGCTTCTATTTTGATAGAAATGGCTACCTGTATACATTTCTTTCCACAAATAAAAGGTAATTGCTGTAATGGATGGAAATCACATTTCCATTCTTTTTACTGCTGTAATGGCTGTACTTTTTTTTATTTCTGCAAATAAGAGGTAATCATTGAAATGGATATCATTCTTTGTTTTATTTTTTTATGCACAATGTATCATAATAATAATAATATTATTATCATGCTTACTTGGTAGAATTAGTATATTTGCTAAAGTGAAGTTCTATCTATCAAAAAATTTCTAAAAATTTTTAATGTATCATAAAAATTTCTAAAAGGTGGACAAAGTAAAGTGATGGCCTAATCGGTCAAAATCGAATCCAACCGATCGACATATGCATTTGATACCCATGACCATGCGATGAGAGATACTTCCTACCAACCTACTACTATTCTGTTCTATAAGGCAGCAAAAGGATTTCTTCCCTCTCCTATGTTCAATGTGTCTGCATTACCATGTTCAGACAAAGCCACAAAATATAAATCAATCTTGTTTTCTATGACAGCCACAAAACTATAAAGATCCCATCTCATGACATGACTGACTAATTAAACTATTGAATATGAATCACTAATCTAAAACGATTAATTCTCTGTATCTCTTATTTTTATGAAATTGGATATTAAAAATACACAATCATAAAAAATAATAGTAATAATAATAATAATAATAATAATAATAATAATAATAATAGCCATGTAGCTCAGATGAAACAGAAGATTGAGAATCCATAGGAAGTGTTCTTCTTCGAATCAATCCCAAACTCCCTCCTACTCTTGTCCTTGGAAGATATGATATGTGGTCATTATTTCAATCGACTTCACCTCCTGTATCACATGATGTGGATGCTGGCATTGCAGTTGCCGCCATTAATTTGATACTGCATTATTCTAATCCATTCACACCTCTTTTGGTCAATCCAATCAAACTACAACACCCACATTTTCTCTCTCTAGAAGCATTTACTTCCTTCCTTTCCAACCTCCTCCATGGCTTCATTTGACCAATGATGAGATTTGTAGCTGGGACGAGTTAAGCAAGGGAGGGAGAAGACAAAGTAGTGAGTGAGACAGACAATTCAACATGGAGAACCAGTCTCCTATGTACACGTAGAGAACCAAAATAAACGAGCTATGTGGCAACATATGAGCAAGAGGTTAGGTGAGGATAGCAATTTGGTTGGGAGAGATGTGATCACATTATATATCAATTGCATATGAAATGGATTCATAATCCAATCCGTCATCGAGTTTGATATATTTTCAATCATGGATTCAAGCTATTTATTTTCATTAACTAATTTGCTTATATTTTGTATAGACTTAAATATATAAATCCCTACAAATTGAGTTCCGTCATCGAGTTTGATATATTTTCAATCATGGATTCAAGCTATTTATTTTTCATTAACTAATTTGCTTATATTTTTGTATAGACTTAAATATTATATATATATATATATATGTCAAATATAAATCGTAAAACAATTGAAGATGTATCACATAAAGATAAAACTTATGGAAGAAGTAATCCACCCAATTGGTTCATGTCAAAATACACAATACCATATTATTTGGATTCTGTCTTATTCTCTATTTGATGTATCTCACATCAATGGAAAAACGAGATGATTATGGTGATGAGCGATGTCATGATACTCAACACGTATATGGATATGATGACATAATATAATATAATAAGATGCATCGGGTACGAAGAAACACACATGCGACCTTATAGCATGACAAGCATAAGTCAACTACCATATGGCTAATCGCTGTCGCTCGATAATTGCAAGAGAATTCCCACATTAGATACTTTAAATTGAGTTAGGAAAAAGAGTATAAGATTTAAAAATTAAATAAAATTATAATAGAAATTAGATGATAAATAATAATAATAATAATAAAATCATAAGATCCAACAATTTGGGATCGACTATCTAAATTTTTTTTTATCACCATTGAGATATATATATAAAAAAATCATAAGCTTAATTAAATTTCAAATATTTAATTTTTATTAATAATAAAAATTAAATAAATTATCCTAAAAAAACTCTTTTCTTTTCTTCTCCCTCCCTCTCATAAATCGTCCCATATTTTTTTAATAATACCAAAATGCTCTACAATTTGCACATTTGTGTCCTAAACAAAACTTTTTTTCCATAGGAGAAATAAAAGGAAATAGTACAGAGGTATTGCTATAAATGGAGAAAAGCTGAGAACTCTACAGGAAATTTGCTGAAAAAAGGGAAAAAAATCTTTTCTGAAAATATACCTACAAAAAATCACTCATATTGCATTATCAAAATTTACTTGCTAATCAATGACTAACATAATAGCCTGAATAATAATTACCGATCTATATAAGAATTTTCTTCAATCTATATGCATATATGTACCGTGAGGACATGCTTCAAAGCATCACAATATCATCATGCATTTATGAAAAGATCTTTGGCTGCAATATGCTTTTTAACTTCTAATGTTTTCTAAGTCTATATATAAAATCCAAGAAAGGGTTCCTATCTCATAAGGAATATGTGAGGATAAGAGCCCATAAAAATTGCTGCCTATTGGTAGGCTAGTAGTTCATATGAATTTTAGTATATAAAGACTTTAGTGAATCTTGCTGGTAATAACCGGAGAGCTCAAATTTCAACATCTTTCAAATATGTTTGGGTCTGTATCATACACCAAACAACAGTCATAACATTAATGTATTTAACAATATTCAAGAATATAATATTGTTTTAATGTGCCTGAGTGCTAAGTTCATATAGATTCAAACCCTGACCCAATAAGATTATGTAAACAAGTTAAAGATCCATAGCTGATATGATAGCCTAATGAATCACTGCCTTGAAAATTATAGGAAGCTTATGCGGGAAACACTTGTAAACATTATTAGAAAGAAACTCACCTTTGGCATGCAGTTGTGTCCCAACCATCTCTCTACCCTCAAACAAGGGGTACTAGAATTCTAATGACATGAATCACAAAGTTAGATGCAATGCAATTCACAATATCATGTAACCATGAAACAAGTAACAAAACCTTTACAGCTAAGAACATGTATATAATAAATGCAGAAAAACATGGGTGCCAAGTTAAGTTCACAAACCTTTATCATGTAGATGTAATAATCCTCACAACAACCATCTTCAACATTAATATAATCATACATGTATTATATGATATGGAAAGCCAAGGGTTAATAGGCCATGTGACACAGGACTAACATCATGGAAGAGTTTATGAGTTGGACTTCTTACCTCAGTTTCTCCATGTAGCTTCTCCTGTCTAGTAATATAGAATTAACATTAATCAGAAACTTAATCCATCAAAGTCCATGTCAGTATTTCATTACACATCAACTATCAGTTAAATAACTGATCTGAAACTTATAATGAAGTGTACAAGTAATGAACACATACAATACAAGTCTTCTATGTTATTGAAAAATGATCGACCTGTATGAATGTCTAGCAACATTAAACATAAATACAAAGTTGATTTTGAGAGGACTTGCTCCCTTTGCATTGTGAAATACCAGGAACTTAGAAGGATAAGATGGAATTTCAGACGCTGGTCTTGAACCAATTCCATGATGCAATGCTGTTGCCATCTGGGTGTTATTTCAAGATTCTACATGGAACCCTCATGGCCTACAATCCTCTTGATGACAGGCGCTGGGGTTGGTTCAGTGATTAAAGTTGTTTTTTGAAGTTCAAATAGAAAGCTTGGTCTCTGGAGCAAACAACAAATGGCAACTGTAACACAGTACAGGAACAGTCGTTTGTGACATGCAATGGATTTTACTGCACACAAACAAAAAATAAGAACAAATTAGTCAACAACTTGTAGGTCATGAAGTTTATAATCAAGGAAGTACTGAAAGAACCATTTTGATGCATGATACAGAACACTTACCAGTGTTCAAAAACTAAAATGGTCATTTACATCCAAAATCTCTCGACCTCTTTAAACAGATTATTTTTCCCTATTTAATCAAGTTACAGCAAAAGCATGGTCAGTTGCACATCCATCACACGTTCTTCCTTTGTTTTCCAAGAAATTTATAACAATTACTTTATTCAGTATGGCCTGGAGAAAAAAAAAGTGTTCCTGCATTCAACTCTATATTCTTTCTATATGCATGTGCACAAGCCACATGCAAGAATGCATGTGGTATATGGTATACATGCAAGCATGCATGTGGTATCTAGAAAGACTGAACCAAAGGTGTATAGCAATTGAATCCAAGACCTATCATACATGTGCCACAGCTAACAAGACAGCAGAGTATTAACACTGCTCACTAAACAGAGCACGTTCATGAGTCAGACCAGCTTAGTCAGCTGATATAAATCAGGACCTTGGCTCAATGTTGAGTCACATGTTGGATTCCCCTATTCCTCTTCCTAAATTTTTTCACAAAAGCATAGAACAGATGCTAGATATGAAAGTCTTATTTCTCATATTTGCCCCTCTCACTTTATACATTTTTTCTTATATTTTAGATTTCCATTGCTCAATTCAATATTTTAAAATTTATTTTGTGAGAATAGTTATTAATATATATTTTTTCAAATCTAACTATACAAAACTTCATATTCTACTAATAAACCCTCTCTACATTATCATTCTTGCCCGTATGGCTTAAAGTTTTGACTGCTAGGCTCATCCAGGTGCAACATGATGAAGCCTGGACATTTGCTTAGACCTAGCACTGAATGCAATTGTTGGATAAATAAACTCTTTGTTTGACAAGATGAAAAATGTGCATTTTGTAAGGAGTAATTTGTGACAATAAGGCATTTTACCTGTGTCCAAAATCCAAATATTTGTATTAGCATCATCATTATATATAACATACAGTAGAGGGTTGCAAGAAATAGAAGCTGATGGAGCTAAATTAGAGAAACAGTTGGCAGAGAAAATTATAGAGGGCAAAGGAACATATGAATATCTTTATAATAATGTTATGCTTATGGACTGAGTTATATGTCACAAGTTTTTTTTATTGAGGTCAAAGAAATGTTACTGAAATTATTTTCCTGCATGTTCATTCATTAAATTAAATCAGTTTCCTTCTGCCCATCGAACAACAAGGACAACCCAAATATTACAAGCTTATGCCACAATTAACAGGATCTATTAGCAAAAACATCCCTTCAAATCTTTTTTGGCATTAGGTTTAAGTTTAATCCACTTTGTATCTTTTAAGTAGACTGTTAAATCTAGATCTGTTTGACTTAATCAAGGATAAATAAGAAAATAAAATGCATTTTCTAAAATATAAGCTCAACCTGTACATCCAAGACAATTGGAAGCAGATAGAATTTTAGTTCCATAAGATTAATGAGAAAGATTGTATCCATCAACATGCTGGAGTACTTCAGATTCTGTAATCATATTCCTACTTGAAATGGAAATAAAAGAGTCTTTTGTAATGTAAATAGAGAAGCCAGATAATAAGGGATTCAGCTCCATGTTTGCAAAATCTAAGTTTCTTTCAAAAGTTTGCAAAATCTAAAGCTGAAATAGCATTCACATTTCATTTCTGTGGACAAAGTTCTCCAAAATCAACCAATCCTGACCGGGGCAAGCTGAACCAACCCAGGCACCTCTAATTTTTCAATGGTTGACTATCCTAACTCAAGAATTAGTGAATCCAGTCAATATCAACTGATTTCCCTTACTCTAATTTGTCAAAGGATGTTAACCTAACTCAAGAATTGGTTGATCTCAATCAATCTCCACAATCCAACCTGATCCTAACCTAGACAGCAGCCAATCCTGACTAATTCCAACTTATCCAAAGCTACGTATGGTGCATTTTGACCTGTCTTGACAACTTTTCAGCTGATCTAAGGTCCATTGAGACAGATTTCAACTCGAGCATAACTCACCTGACCCAGCTGATCTAGTCCAATCCCAAGATTCCAGATTCTAATCCTGATAAGGAAGCCAATCATGATCTTTTGAGCTAAACTATGAAAACACTAGACTACATATTACACCCAATTTGCTTAAAGTTTCAATAAATTTAGCATCTTTGAGCAAAAACAACAAGACTATTTGTTGTGTCTTTTGAGCAAGACTAGCATTTTAAATTGACAAAATTCTTATCTAACTAGTTGACAATCATCATATCACTCTTTTTCAAGTGATCTCTAATTTCTTCATCACTAAGATTGCTCACAATACCTAGCACAGCAGAGCCATCAGTTGGGAGCAGATAAACCCATTTGATCGGCTCAAATTCATGTAGATCAAACAATTCTGAGCCAATTCAACTGCTGATCATCTGCTATGTCCTATAGAAAGGACACATAAGAACAAATAAAGCTAGCAATAGATAAAAAATGAGAACCCAATTTTTCCCTATTAGAAAATATAGATGTCAAGAACCACTATTAATAGAGATGCCAAGATGTACTAACAACTAGGGGGAATAACATAATGAATAGGAGCACACCATCATTAATATGTTCCTATCGAATTTACAATAGACAAATTTACATGTGTCCTCAGATGCTGTCAGAACAAAGGAGGGAGGATGAAATAATAAGGTACTTGTTAACTACCATGACAATGTTCAAGAAAATCAGGAATGGGGGAACATTACCCTTAATTCCACAAGTGCTAGTATGTCATGGACCAGCATTTTTAGCTAGCAAGAATTACTGATCGAAAGATAAGTTGATTAGTTCACCTAAACGGCTCTTCAGTGAAGGCAGATAACTGAAGGTGATTGCATTAAGGTAACAAATGACACGAAACAAAATCAGTATATTTTGGGGTCATAATTAGGAAAGAATAACAATGGAGAAATCTCCATCATGATGAGACGAGAAGGGAAGGGTGCTTTATTCAGCTGCAGGACTATATAGGAGCCCACATGAAGTAGAAGACATGTTCTCATTAAAGGTGTTCCGTCTTCCTGAAAATTTAATCAACTATCTCAAGGAGCTCAAAGAAAAAAATTCATTTACTCTATATGACATGAGAAATTTTTCACTGCCTTCAAAAGAGAATTTGCTTTCCAAGCAAAATAACATGTTTTGAAAGGGAAAAAAGGAGCCTTCACCATGATTTGATTATGGATATTTTTCATAAAACCATACCTATTGTAAAGAATAAGAGCACACATGAGAACTTGAGAAAAGATGAATGCCCAAACAATCCTAAATGTGCACGATCTGTCAACACTATACCTTTGCGTATTTGCATGTGATATGAATGCCTTTACCATTAAAAATGGATCCCTGGTATAAGCTATTACCTGATAACCTTTACTAGTATATGAAACTGGAGTAGAAATAAGTTATGAGTTTAAGGCATGATTAGAAAACTTATAATACTGTTTTAGGTTAGGTAAGACTATCTCTGAATACATGAATAAGTAAACTCAAAAAATAATTGAAGATTGGGTATTGGATAACATTTGGAAGTTACAAAAAAAGTCCAGTACATTTAAAGTCTTGGATTAAGGAAGATCCCAAGTATGACAAGATATAGGTTGCTGACTCAAATTGCAAAATGCTAAAAATTACTAGTTAACTTAACAGCATTTAGCAAACTAAACTACTTTATGCAATTATAAGAACTGAAGAAACTCCCACTAATAATAATTTTCAACATCTGTAAATCCATGTCTATTGTCTAAGGACAAATCGTAAAGAGGAGCAGACTGAACCTTAGAGACAAGCCTCGTGGAACGCCTTGGTATAACAACCTCATCAGACATTGCTTCCTTGGCTGAACTTTTAGTGCTTTTTAAGTCCATGATTGTCCCACTCATATTTTCACAAGTGTGCTGCCTCTTAACATGGATCTCCTCAGGAAACTCTAAGTTGCTAGATCTCTTAGAACAATTGTCTAGGGAAGTCTGCACTCCAGAACATCTGCATATTATAAACCATGTTTAATGCTGAAATGCTGTAAGGAATTTAAATGCAACTTAGGCTTTGATCAAACGTCACTTACTCTGAAGTGTCCTTTCCCCTCAATGGTGTGCTGTGACCCTGCATCAAAAGGTGCAGTTGGTTGGTTATCAAACATAAAGGAGGCATCAGTTATAAATTCATAAAATAGCAAATAGAGCCCACTTACAATGTCCCACAATTATTATGGTTACAAAAGAAAAGACATAATCCAATGCTATTAAAAAGAACAACATGGACTTCTAAAAGAAGTCAGTGTCCTTTCAGCTTAGATGAGCAGGCAAATAGGATTCTCCGAACAAATGAAAAAAGTCTACTATGTAGTTATTGTGCCATCACATACATTTGTGCATATGTGGTTCTCCACTAAAATGCAATAGCTTTAATGTGATAAAAGTTGATAACCATCCTTTAAAAGCCTAACATCTTAAAAGGTACCGAGAAGTTAGTGCAAGAAAAAAACAATTACCGATTCATCTTGAAACGTTGAAGTTTGATCCTCAGGATTCACCGTTCCAGAGTTAACACATACTGGTTGATAGAGAAGGCCATCTGCTGCCCCCACCTCTGACTGTGCATCGGCCATTGGAGCATCTGGTACCATTGGTCCAATAAGCTGAACAGAATTTGGCAACCCTTCGTGTGGACTGGCATTCTCTGGCAGCTCGTCGGTGGCATGCATAATTGAGTCTTCACATGCTCTACTATAATTATTAAGATGGCCATAATGATTAGTGTCTGTACTATTCTGTATATCCTTGGACATAGGAAGGTTACTTTTATCAGGAACGTCACTCAATGTATTACATAAAGCATTATCTTCAACACCAACAAAATCAAGGCATGCAGTCTTAGAAATGAAGCCATCAGTTGTAACAGGAGTAACGGCACCAACATCCTTGTTATCAATAGATTTTGTAGAAGCATCAGGAAGTGATGCATTGCCCTTGACCATTGCAAAGGAAGCATCAATAGAGTCTTGAATTAAAACTACACCTTCTTGAGGACAAGATGCAATATCAGATGCCACGTTGTTTTGAACTAAGTAAGCTGCACAAGAAGATGAAACCACTTGATTCTCCTCCAAACCTGATAAGCCAGCAGGAACACTGCCTGATGTCAAAACAGAAGATCCAGATGTCACCACAGTTGTGTCAGGTGGGTAAGCCTCAGAATTGCAATTCTCACTGACAACTGAACTCAATGATGAATTAGTACAACCAGTGTTCCGATCAACTCCAACACACTGAAGGTGCATCCCACTGTCAACAGATGGTGAAATTTTCATATGATCATCTTCTGGTGAACCACTAATATCTTTTGAAAGAGTCCTTGACTCATGATGTTCTGCATTTTGATGGACACACACTTCATCCTTTAAGCTATTGATCCATTCTAATGGACTAGAATTCAAATCAACATATAAATTAATTCCCTCCTCTGACATCACAAAGAATTGAAGTGAAGGGGTTCTTGTAGAAATTTCATCAGCAGATACAAACCCACTTTCCATGGAGTATTCCTGAGGTTTATTATGTTCACATGGTACAGGAATGGTATTATAAGTTCTACTGTTTGTAATAGCATCCTGTGTTAATTTCTCCTCTGGATTTCTATGATCCAACAATTTTCCAGATGCACTTCTGAAACTCGCTTCCTTGCATTCCAGACCATGAAGTCGATTTGTTGCAATTTCTTGGATATCAGCAGCAACACAAGATATTGTTCCCATGTTACAATGCTCAGAAGAAGATCCAAAACCTTCTGTACCTTTATTATTAGCAGGCCATGTTTGTAGCTGCATTAAAAAACATATGTCCTAAATAATATAGACAATGAAATTAATATTAACCAAGTATAAACATACCTTTTCAGAAGTTAGATTGACCATATGGCCAATAAGTTTCATTTGATTACCAGTCTGACAGAGTGATCTACTTTCACCTGGAATTTCACAAACACTAGAAGACCGTCCATGTATATTAACCATAGAAGAATTTGATCTTCCAAACAGTCCTACAAAAAATTTTCTGGATGTTGATTAAAAAATAATTCCTTTGCACTTTGGCATGACTATAGCAAATTTGCAAATTTCATGACATATGACCTTTACCTCCGGCTGATTCATCCAGAGAAATGAATGTTTGTTTGACTTTTGTTTCTGATCCAAATGATTTTTTGGAAATTCCATCCTTAGAATTAGTTGATTTCTCCAGTGATGATGCTGAACTGGCATTTCTTTTCTGCGAAAACATTAGATATGTATTTAACAAATTTAAATTGCAACTAGACTGCCACCAAGTTTATATATTTATGGAGGAATTTTATTAACTATATGGTAATCTACCTTAAACAGTGAAACCAGCGACTTGGCTAGTTGAGCATGGCTTCTATTTGCAGGAAGATCATGCTGCTTGCACAATTTCTGAAGTTCCTTTCTCGACTTTTTGAGATAGAAGTTTAAGTTCTGATAATCCATCATCTCCACTTTACACTTCCAAAACAGCTAGTCCCAATAATTCCACTTTTATGTCCAATAAAACTGAAGAGAGAAAAAAATCAACATAGTTACAATTTTTTAGTATACAGCTGGAACTGTATATCCAAAACAAGAAAACCAAGCCGTAAATTAACACCATTTTCTAAAGAACATGGAGGAGAGAAACAAAAGCAAGGAAAGCATGTTCAGTCAATTAATTGCAAGAAAAGTTATAACCAGAAACAACACTGTATCAGTTATATTAATAACTTCAAAAAGAAAAAGAAAATGGACACACACACATATGTGTGTGTGTGTGTGTATTTGTGTGTGACGATGACTGACAAAACAGAACAAGATTGCTCGTCAGATAGTGAGTAGAATTTCAACAGTTTGACCAACAGGACTGGAGATAGATGAATACAAGATAATCTGTCTAGCATCTCCATTTGATTCTCATGGTCCCTTGAAAGGCTTTACATAATATCAAGATGCAAACAGATTGTTTTTCACATAGATATGCACTTGGATGCAAGTGAAGAAGCTGCAAGTTTTGAACCTAACTCCGAATCCCATCTCGCAAATCGAGTAAAAAAGGCATAGGTATATATCGAAGCAGCTACCAATTAAAGAAGAAATCCATGAAAAATCAAACAGAAGCAGCTCAGAATCGATCATCAAAGATCGGACCAAACTTGCAAGGCCTGGAATCTAAGAAGCGGAAAGAAAGGGCGGGCTAGGGTTTGGGATAGGTGGGGTTAGCTCGGTACCTCTTCGACACGAGGGGTCTCCAGAGCTCCGTTCATCTGCTGGGCGCTCACGATGATCGTAGGGATAAGCCGGAAGAGAACCACCGAGAGAGAGAGAAGAGACGCGACGAGAGGCGAGGCGAGAACACGGAAGGATTGCTCGAAGGCGCCGGTGGAGATCGATCGATCAATCGAAAGAGAGCACTTCATGTTGATCCGGGTTCGGGTTCACCGCATCGAGCCCGATCCATGAGATCGCTCTTGTGTTTTCTTGGATTCAAGAACGGATGATAGCGGGTCGGATGTTTTTTATGAGATTAATTTGATTAGGGCCATTGGAATATTTGTGCATAGCCCGTGATACGAGTCGAGGCCCAACGAGAGTCGCGTCGGATCATGTCTATTAACCCGACCCGAACTGTGAGCATATGTAGTGATTTGGCGATATAACGTGTGAATAATCTTATTTGACCGGACGAGATCCGCTAAGATGGATTGGGTATGTTTCCAAGTGAATTAGATTGAAGGTCCACTAAGATGACTGCTACGCACGTGACGCGGCCTCGTGATCTGTAACGGGTCCTAAACAACCGGTGTACCATTACCCGACATCACCGAAACAGCATTTTTATCGGAGGAAACTTTGGGACCCATTGACTCCTCCAATAAAGACACAGGTAAAAGATTCGAGTGCTGGGGTGGAAAAATATAGCAACATCTCCTCTATTTAGACCTCGACATAGCCGCTAATGACCCGCGTTCTTGGGAGGAACGTTGGGCCCAGTTCGACTCCTCCAATAACGCCATAGGTAAAAGATTGGAGTGTGCTCTAAGGTTAAATAAATAATTGATACACTCCCCTAAACAATGACAAGGCCTTCTCTACTCGAATGCATATACCCGCTGAAGCACCCGCTTTCTCGTCGAAGATTTCGGGTCGAGGGTCGAATCCGCCAATAACAAAACAGGTAGAGTGTATTGGTACAAAATCATCTTACCACAAATAATTATTACTCGCTCCTAACCAAGAACGGCAACGCTTCCTTTACCCGACAACCACGTGCCCACCGTGGCTAACGATGGTGCCCAACGGGTCTAACGAAGATCCGCTCCTCCAATTGAAACACTGTACCCGGATCATTTACCGCTTTATTCACAGTAGAAAAAGGCGGGTCCCATGGGAACCACCGGGTTCGTTTCCAATCACAACACAGGTAAGTGAGATATCTCTGTTTTGTCGTCTTCGCCCTCGAGATCTACGAGCCTCATTCAACACGGCAACAAAGATGAAGAAGCTTTCCCTATTCATTATTAATCTCCTTTATATTTAATATAATTGAATTAGACTTTGGAGACATCTTTTCGGTCGTCGGTTGTATCGGTAGATGATTAGATCATTCCAACAACTGATACTATTTTAGAGGGGAGGAAGAAAAGAGAAAGATATTTGGTGAGGTTGGTGGAGATCTAACCTAAGAGTTGGTGCACACTTAGACCTGATTTAAATTAAATTAATTATTTTTAATAAAGTTTTTTTAGATTTTTTCTATTACCATTTGTACCACTAATTTGTTCTTCTGTTTTAGTTGTAGTGCTTAATTAACATTGCATCTACTTTTACTTAATTTTAACATGACATATTTTTTAGTTTATCTTATCTTATATAATAAGTAATAAATATTTCTCCTTTTAATTATTTATTTTCCTTCTTTTGATGAAAGAGAAAAATATTTATATTTTTTATTTACCCTTATATTATTCAAAGTCAAAAGGGAACTTCATATTCTGAGTGAGAATCTCAACAAAAACTAATGTATAAGATATGTTTTTCTTTTCTTCAAAATATTTTTATTTTATTTTAATCCAATTCTTATAAATGAAAAAGACATTTTTATTTTATTTTCTTTCACAAAATTAACATTATAATTGCAAATGGCATGGAAAAAAAAGCTTATTTAGCACATGGTAGGAGGTCTCAATCTCTCCTCCATGTGATCATTTCTCCCACCGACTCCCTCTCTCTCTTTACTGGCCGTTTACTCTCTCTCTCTCTCTTTCCTCTTGGTTATATACACCTCCAATCGCTCGTTGAGCGTCCTCTCTTCTTCTTGCTCTTGCTGTTCTGAGTCATATCAAGCGCAGCCAAGATGGTGACGGTGAACGGGGATGCGGCCGGGCTCGTGGTGAGCTTCGGCGAGATGCTGATCGACTTCGTGCCGACGGTGTCGGGGGTATCGCTGGCGGAGGCGCCGGGGTTCCTGAAGGCGCCGGGAGGAGCGCCGGCCAACGTCGCGATCGCGGTGGCCCGCCTCGGCGGCCGCTGCGCCTTCCTCGGAAAGCTCGGCGACGATGAGTTTGGGCGCATGCTGGCCGCCATCCTGCGCGACAACGGCGTCGACGACTCCGGCGTCACCTTCGACGCCGGCGCCCGCACCGCCCTCGCCTTCGTCACCCTCCGCGCCGACGGCGAGCGCGAGTTCATGTTCTACCGCAACCCCAGCGCCGACATGCTCCTCACCGAGGCCGAGCTCAACCTCGACCTCATCCGAAAGGTGTTCCACAGGCGACCGAATCTTGGCTAGATCTTGTTAAACTTAGCTTCGACTGAGCTCAGATCTGTGTGTCCCCACAGGCGAAGGTGTTCCACTACGGATCTATAAGTCTGATCACGGAGCCGTGTAGATCTGCTCACCTGAAGGCCATGGAGGTGGCGAAGGAGGCAGGAGCGCTGCTGTCCTACGACCCCAACCTGCGGCTGCCGCTGTGGCCGTCGGCGGCGGAGGCCAGGGAGCAGATCCTGAGCATATGGGATGCGGCCGACATCATCAAGGTGAGCGACGTCGAGCTGGAGTTCCTCACCGGCACAGACTCGGTGGAAGACGAGGTGGCGATGCGGCTGTGGCGGCCCAGCCTCAAGCTCCTCCTCGTCACCCTCGGGGAGAAGGGTTGCAAGTACTACACTAAGGTAAACCCTATCTCTGCTTCTTCATTCCTTTAATGGTAGAATGATGAGGTAATTTTGACTCGAATCGACTTTATGGTTTCATAAAATTCATACAATCTTTCGATCTAATTCGAGCAGATAAATTTTACATGATTAATTAAAATCAGTATAATTAAGAAAGAAGACACGAAGCAAAACCAAATCAAGATCACAATTCTTATTGTGCCTAAGATCTTATAATCTCTGTAGGAACGGCAGCTACATTTCTTCTAAGATTTCATTCAAGAGTTACTGTGTATTTGACTGCTTTTCTTTGAGATCTCAAAAAATAAAATGGATCTTTTTTCTAGAAATATAAGTATTTCTACAAATAAATAGATATATATATATATATATATTATAAGTTACATTACTGTTTAATTGTTTTATAAATATCTTATATATTTCTATAAATTGGAATTGTTTGAGGACTGCTATAGTTTTTTTGGATGTGCATAATAAAGAATTGAAGTATGAAATGTTTAATTGGTATGCTATTGTTTGAGGATTGGATGTGCATAATAAAGAATTGAAGTATGAAATGTTAGATTGAAGTATGAAATGTTTAATTGTTTGAGGACTGCTATTGTTTGAGGATTGGATGTGCATAATAAAGAATTGAAGTATGAAATGTTTGAAAACCAAAATTCTTCTAAGAAAGAGATTTAAGATTGAGTTTGAATTAACTCATGAGAATTTATATCTAAAATTGAGTTGATACTTCGGTCGAGATTTGAACTCATCGGTTTTCTTGAATCCAGACTTCCATGGCAGCGTCGAGTCCTTCGCCGTCAAGCAGGTAGACACCACCGGCGCAGGCGACGCCTTTGTCGGTGCACTGCTGGGGAAGTTCGTCGAAGACCAGTCGGCTTTGCAGGTAGGTCAAGCATGCCATGCTTCATTTTCTTCCACACAAGCTTGCCTGCCATTAGAACAGTGATGAAAGAGGCTGATTCATGTGTTGTGTTGCAGGACGAGAAGAAGCTGAGGGAGCTGCTAAGGTTCTCCAACGCCTGTGGAGCGATCACCACCACCAAGAAGGGCGCCATCCCCTCTCTGCCCAACGTATCGGAAGCCATGCAACTGATGGAGAGGGCATAAGACATGCTTCGATTGCTGTGTTTCGATACGAGAACTCTCTCTCTCTCTCTCTCTCTTTTTGCCTTCACTGTGTTATTGTTTCTTCCACCAGCTTTAATCTGGTGGCTGCAATTTGTTTCTGCTGTGATGTTCTCGTCATTAATCTCATTAAACTGCATTGGTGATGGTTTTTTTCTTCATCTCTTATCTTCTCAAACCTGCTCACATATGTTTCTTCTGGCAGAGCATTAAAAGCTTAATGGAAGTATATGATACTGTATGCACAAGATTTATTTATGTTGTTTTGGAAGATTCATGATAATGACTCCCAAATATAAAGTTTATCATGAATAATCTGAAAAGAAATGTTTTTGTTTTCATTCGTAGACATCTATCTATATTATTGATTAGAAGAGGCAAAGCAATTACCATCCACCATATTGAAATATCTTTAAGATCATCGATCCTAAATAATTGAAATATTATGGTCTTATTGTTGCAGATTTTGCTATCAGGATATTATTGATCAAGAGAATTTTATGTAACTTGCAAAAACAAGATTTTTTTGGTCCATATCCAAGTCATGATGAAAACAGAACAGACAAGGATCAATCATTTATCAAGATCAAGAATCCACCACTGGATTAGTTGGATCAAATACATTTATCAAGCCTGAGGTATCACATCACATACCAAGGAAATATACTGACATTTGATTCTGAGATTGGTTCAGGACACTGCATAAAGGTTTGGCATTAATGTTTTGAAGGATTAATCACATTCAACAATGGCAGAGCAAGCACAGGCTGCCTTGTTCCTACTCTAATTGCAGGGCTGATACATGACACACACAACATAAGAAGCTTCCATATGTACAATTTTCGTGAAATCGGGACTTGTTCGATAGCTTAACACAGACAGTGCATAGCACATTCATTTCCACCTGCATAGCACAACTCACCAGTATCAGAGGTGATTTGGTAACGAAACAGGGAACGCTCTCTGTTCTTCGGACACTCATCATTCGAACTCCTACACCTGCAAAAGAATGTTAAAATGGGATGTCAACTGTCTTGAAGAATCAGCAAACAAACAGAATTAGTAGACCCAGATTCCAGAAGTAATATATTAAACGCTGCAAAAATTGCAGTCTTGAACCAATTTGCTCACCTCCACTCCACATATAGATATGATTATGATATATGTGAGGCTTAGATATGTTACTCTGACAATTGATCAGTTTTTAGATAGAAACTTATTCCGAAACTTGGTTTTGAATCTTGCATTGCATGAGGGCAGTCTGCTAATTTGAGAAAGTCGATGAATTTGTGATTACTGCATAGTTGATGACTAATCTCTTCAGAACATCCAATTAATGTGCCATTTCTTCAAAGTGAAATACCACTAGCACATTATGTTTTACTCCATTCATTCCTCAAATATTAGAATTTTCAGTAACTAAGGACAATCATCATATTGAGATCTTGCATCGAGTATTAACTGAAAGTATCTGCTAAAGACTCTTTAACAATGTCCTCTAATGCTAAACAAAGGCAATTTCATCTAATGTTTTTGTTAAGGTTCATGATTGTTATATGGTACATGGTCGATCCTAGGTGGTCTTGGTACAAATTCCAACTTTAGAGGTCTATCTACATAAGTATAGATAATTTGTGGGGTATATATTTATGCAGGATATCCAGTCTGTGGAGATCACATTTTTATGCACCACTATCATAACATTCATATTAGTTCTCGGGCAAACAGGCATACACCAGCCAGCACAGTATGTCATCCATTAAAAATCCATGCAGAAAAGGATATCATTTTCATAATCATAGCATACCTGCCGCCTCCAACGGCTTTGTATGAAGTAGCAGGAACGTGCTATCACGTAACATGGTATGAGAAAGCCAGCAAACTGGAGAGTTACCTGCAAATGAATAGCCAAATATTATGGATTTCTAACAGTTGTGAAACAGCAAGAGCACTGACAAATGTTTGAATTGCATTCATTATGATACAGGCTTGCACCAATAACACATCATTATCTCAATGGCACCAGACTTTGCATAATCACAGAGCTCAATCTAAAATTTTCATATTTCCACTTATATTACAAGCATCTTGCTAATGTTTGGGACAAAAATAGAACTATAACCTTTTTCGTACTGCAAACAGAAGAACCTTCAGCATTCTAACCACCTAAATGTACTAATTGTTTTCAAACTATGCTCCTTTTTCCAAAAAAGATATGTGTAGGAGAAGATCATAGGATTGAAATCAAATTGACAGAACATATCTGAGACTAAGCAATATAAGTATGTAATTGTTCTTTTATGAAAAATCAACTATTAGTCAATCTGAATTCTAAGGTTTGGATTTAATCCTACCAATGCCCATTGATATATATACTCTTACAATGTGACAATGTTGTCTAGAGATAAAACCCTGGCTATTCATCTAATGTTAACAACATGGGCCAGATTCAATTTGGGCTAATAAACTTACAGTAGCTTCTACCAAAGATAAATTGTAATATGATAAACCAACTTAGTATTACAGAACATCAATATTTTAAAATCTTTGTGTAAGAATCGCAAAAAGTGCTTCCATGTGATTGCCACATACCTTAAAAAAAACAGAGACCAACAAAGGCTCACTTGGCATAAGGAGTAATATTATGACACATTGTAAATAAAACAGGAGTGAAAATATGAAAAGAATATAAGATAAGAATCCAACTTTTGCATAAAATATTTTAAAATCAACTAAATCAAGAGAAAGCGATCATCCATCAAAACATGTATACTTCAATTTTACAGAGAATCCAATGCATACATCACTATTGTGAAACCAAGATTAGTATAATATCAGATGTTAGGTTGGACTGATAAAGTTTAAGTAGGTATACTATTAGCAACTTAAGCTTAGGCATTTTGGTGATCACATAAATAAGGTCAAATTATCCAAACTATTGGGTCAACCTATCAAGCCAAATCACAACAGAAACTACCTAATTAAAGAGGAAATGGTTTCTTTAGGATTTCCACCAAAGTGCCAGCAACTACCTAATTTTGCACTGTGATATTATGATGATGAAAACCTGTAATTGTTTGTGTCCTAATTGGAACTGTCTTGTTTGGTTGGGGAAAAAAAAAGAGTGAGAAATGTGTCTCTTTCTATTGTTTGAACTGATTCACAGTAAGTGTCTTTTAGTTATAAGAATTAGCATAATTTAACACTCATATTTTAGAACATATAGTAAATCATCTTACATTGAATAATGCTGATATGTCCTGCATCATTCCAACTTCCTTCATAGCACTAAGAATTTGGCGAACAAACAATAGCACCATCAACTGTAAAAGATCACAAACCATTTTGACTTCCATACTTCATAGATACAAGTTAAATAGCACTTTTTGAAAATATAATGATAGAGCATACAATTAGAGCAACAGTGTGGCAACAAGCAACTCCACGGGCACTTGCGGCTGCATAATCTTCATATTCTGCATTTAGTAACTCCTGCTCTGCAGCAGCAATGGCAAGGAAATGGGAATCATGAAGATCATACCGTGAACCCCAACTTTGCCTGACAAAAAAACCAGTGAATAAATAGGTAATGACTGAAGAATATGAAGAAGAAGAACATATCACTACTATAAGTAAAGTTAGTACAATTAGTATCAAGAAACTAAATTGGAACAAATGCAATTCTCTTAATGGAATCCCATGAAATATGAAATTAACATAGTAGACGCAGTTCATGAGTATTGTCCAAAATGCCCTTGGAACTCTCTATTGGTGACCAAATCATTCAAACAATAGCTAGGATGACAGATGAGATAGACAATGATGTCCTTAAGCTTATGACATATATGCCCTAGTCATTACCATCCTAAATGCTAATAAAAAAAAATGAAAATGCAGAATACAACAAAATAAAATGGAAATCATAATCTCCGATAGATGACCTACTTCTGTACCAAAAAAGAACACACAGAATGGTACATAAAAAAATCATGGACACAAGATCAAATAGACAACACACTTAAATGCAAAAAAGTCTAAAAGCCAAAATCCAGGGTTACTGAGCATATCGTGTGACTAGATTCAAAACTATAACATGTGGTTCACTAGAATTATGTAGAAACTTTTATGCAAATTGTCATTAACTATTCAGCAAGCGATGCAAGCAATGCTGCATGAGAGAGTAAAACAACATTGACAATAATGGTAAACGCCATATAAAAGGTTCGATTAAAAAATTTCTTTAATCCTAAGTTCTTGCATCTACTTTGTTGTGAAATCTTGGCAAGAAAACCTCCTGTAGTTCCTGGCTGGGTGACTGCATATATTAATATGGTCAAATAAACATTGTAAACATTTCCGGCGATGGGAATATTGAGTTGTCTGTTCATGACAGCTCCAAAATAGTTTCTTTAAAATTGCTATTTGGTCCACACACAAAAATTCCTAGTAGCTACTGAAAGACATTAATCCCACAATTCACCATAAAATTGATTGGTGATTTCAAAATTCATAAACTGACTTAACATGCATTTACGTTAGAACAAAACATACAAACAGTCAAGAAGTACCTGATATCGACAGTCATTACATCAGGACTGGGTCTATATGGGGCAGCATAATTTGGGGCAAAAACCTGTTATCGCAGAAATACTCCAGTAAGTGGTTTACCAGCTAAAGGTGAGAATAATAAATCCAAAAGAAGTTTCTAGTGTCATAAGGTTACCAACATAATTTGGGGCATGCTTCTCCTATATGAACACTCGGATATTTTTTTAACCTAGAAGAGGAGTGTCATAATCGATATCAGGTCATTTGCCTAATATGAATCACTAGTCATTAAGTATATGGGCATACACTTCTACAGTCATTTGCCTTCTCCTAATTTGGTTTAGGGCTAAACTTACTTCATCTTGTACACAGAAAACTAATATTTACGGTAAGGTCTTCTTTGAGAATTCCTTTCATATTCATGGTAGAAATAGTACATGACAGTTCCCCTTACTCAGTGGCTTGTGTGAAAGGTAAAATTTTGACACAGGATGGACTGGCACAGAGAGAAGTTCTGCAGCAACCCAAAAGTATTTTTAATTAAATTGAACCTGAAAGTATCAATCACCTATTTATTCAATGCAAATCACTAATGCTCAAGGAACAGAACCTGAAATTGTGTTGTTTCTAGGACATGGATTGAGAATAGGCAGATGGTTTAGGGAGAAGATGGTTATAGTGGACATAAAATCCTACCACAGAAATTTCCATTCAAATGATTTCGGAGCATTTATAGTGGCTGCTGCTGAAAAACACTCAGATACTTGTCTAAGTTGCAACTTAAAAGATAAGGATGTATGACTACAATATCTTGAGACAACCCATAATACTAGCAGTTGATTTAGTATGCCCCATTTAACACAATCAGGTAGGCCATCTTTAAAATAACTATTGGAAAGATCAGGCCAACTTTACTAAGTCTAAGCCCTAAGCCCTAGAGGTGATCTACGTTGGGCTAGATGTGAAAGATCGTCAACATAGGTTAAGTTTGCACAAATATACGTCAGAAGAAATTAAGTAGGAGGCATTTTGCATGCATAATAGAGGGAGAAATGCAGCTGCATCCAAGCTCTTCTTTTTTTCTTTTTCTTTCCTAAAAGAATAGACATTAGGAATACAAGGCTGCATCTAAGTTTATGTATCCCCCTTTTGCCCACAACATATGCGCAGATATCAGCATCTTGAAGCACAACCTGGTTGCAGATTTCACAAGTGATGTTCCCTTTCTTGTTGCACCATTTCTGGATACATTTCCTGTGGGCAAACTGCATACAAAGGCCAAAATAATAGCTCAAATGATTCCCAGTATTATTTGACATAAAATGAAACAAAAGAAGATTTGTGACCACACAAAACCTAATTCCTAGAAGATCACATGCTTGAATGAAGACCAAAAATTGACCTATCTTTAGAAACAGGTCATTCATAGGTAGATACAAGAAGCTATAAGAGAAATGATGAGAGAGAGAGAGAGAGAGAGAGAGTGAGTGAGGAGAAAGACTGATATATAGTTTACAGAAACAATACAAAAGAAAAAAGTCATAAGTTTAGTTAAGTTTAGAATAATCAAATCTTTATTTATAGAACTACAGTCCATAGTGAATTATCCTCAGTAACACTATGTTAATTCCATATTTATTTAGTCAATTATCCTCCCCAAATTTCTTGACTATGCTTGGACTAGTAATATTTTTCCTCACTAGGGCTCAATGGCAAGAAAAGATTCATGCAGCCAACTGCAACTAACTGGGACATTACCGCTTGTTATTGTTGTTGAAGCAGTAATTGTTGTAGCATTGACCGTAACGACATGTACGACAGTCAACCAAAAAGCTCTACTCATTTGGAGACCTTAAAAGAGGAATTGAATGCTAAATCCACAAGAAAAAAAAAGCATATGAAAAATTACGTAAAACTATAGTATGGAAAATGGAAATTGTAAATCAGAATGTACAAACCCCACAAAAAAAGTTTCAATTTTTATTTAAAAAAACTCAATTTTATTATACTAAAAATCATAAAAAATGAGGATAAATTATGGAAAAGGATTGCGAGAATGGGGAAAGGACAAAGAACAACCAAGAGGAGGGAATGGGGAGAGAGAGAGACAGAGAGAGAGACCTTGAGGGTTCCATTACAAGCGCAAGGGGCTTCCATGTCGCACTCATCCCCTTCCTCTTGGCATATCCTGCACTCTATCATTTCACCTCCCTTGTTCTCCTTCTTCTTCTTACTATTATTATCGGCATTGGCCATCCTGCTCACCGAGCAACCCTCCTCCACCAACCCGCCGTCCCCTACCGGCGACACGATGCCATTCTCTGGCTCGAAGCACGCCGCCGTACCGATGATCCTGTCGACGCACACCATAAAATCCCCCACCATCTCTCTCTCTCTCTCTCTCTCTCTCTCTCTCACTCTCTCAGTGCTCTGTGTTTCGGACAAAGAAAGGGAGGAAAAAGATGAGAAGAACAAGAAATTAAACTTGAAATAGAGACTGAATCGAGCCAAGTGAAATACCAAAACTACCCCTCCACCCACTGCCTCCGCCTTGAATTTGACCATTTTGCCCCTCACAAGACAGCACTGAAAAGGAAGTCTCACACTTCACATCCAGAATAATGTCTCGATTTTAATACACCAAAACCCTTTAAGTAAATATATATATATATATATATATTTAAAAGGCCACATTGGTTTCATAGGTTACATCATAGAAATAATATAGTCATAGTTATTTTTTGACGTTATATACATGAATGACACAATCAAGTCTTGAGGTATTGCGAGGTTAAAGTTGAAGACGAGTGTGCAACTCTCAAACTCTGAGATGTTGTCAGGGTCAAGTCATTTGCAGAGATGTCCATTAACCAGAGTTAAAGCAAGTCAACTCCTGCATGTTGGAAGTCCATCATGGGTGCTGTGTTGGACACCTTTTATCCACTGCAAGCAATTTATTTGTATTATGTATAGGGTAATTTTTTTCTAAATAATATTTATATTTTAGATATTTCTCAATCGATCTCTTTTCTTTCTTTCTTTTTTTTTCACCTAAGAGAAATTTTTTATCAGTTTTAAATTGTTATGGTATTTTTATTTAACTCATTTATAATATTTTTTAATAATAGTTAACATGTTTTTATTAAGATATTATAAATATTATCAATACTATCAAGAAAGATATTAAGTGGCAACACATTGTTTATGATATAATATAGTTAAATTTATAATTGATTTGGTTAAAATTAGAAGTTCATTTGAATCATTTATAGTATTTTTAAATAGGTTTTAAGGTGTTTTTTTTTTTTTTGTTTGTGATGTTGTTTCTAAAATGTTATAAATACTTATCTGAATCCATTTGGTAAAATCAATGTTAAATCAAAATGAGAATATTTACATCAAGATGTAAATGTTACAAAATATTCTTTGTAATGAGGAACTCAAAGAGTTATCCACATTATATATATATATATATATATATATATATATATATATATATATATATATATATATATATATATATATATATATATATAGACAACACTGCCTCAGTGTGTATCCATTTATAGCTCTTCCAAGAGAGGACAAGTTGGATAGGTATAGGATAAAGAAAGTGGTTGTGAGTTTGGTAGCAATAAGACAAGGAGATCATTTTTATATGGTATGTAAGGGTGGTAATAAGTAAGATCCCACAATCACATTAAAATCATATTTTAGAAATAAGTCTTGTGTTTACTACTACTATTAGAAAACTTAAAAAGACAATTAATTACTTGTCAAAAAAAAAAAGTTGGATAACCTTATAATTATTTGTAATTTTTTAAAAAAATAATTACAAATAGTGAATAAAGATTCATATAATTGAGTTTACAAAAAGATTATTGTTTTATGAAAAATATATTTTTTCATATTTGAAATAAAAAAACCATTATATTATTATTACCATTGCATCAAGTCATAATTTCCATTTGGACTCCCTCATGAATTTATTATGTAGAAAGTGGATGCCACTAAATGATCAATAATTTAAAATGAGAAAAAAGATGTCAGTAATATTTATTATGGTATTTTGTTGTTTTTTTTTTTTTGAAGTATGGAAACATAAATGATGACAATTGCACCCTAATCCATCCTTGTAATAGAGGGACTAACACAACAAAGTATGATTAATGGCTCTCCCATCAAATAATAATTTCTTTATTTGTTCTAAGAAAAAGCCCAAAAATCTTGAGAAAAAAAGAAAAGGTCACCATGGCATCATTGCAAAGTTAGGTCAGTGACAGCATGAAAGCCCCACATTGTCCTTGGTAGGTGCACCAACAAGTCTAATGGCTCATTGTAGCCCCACCAAATGCTGCAATTATTAGTGAAAAGGACATGCCATTTGAGCCCCCTCCATTTGCATGCAATTAAAGATGAAAAGTGGCAGGACATAGGAACAATAACAATTGCATTTGGTGATTATGAGATATAGTTTCATGTTGAATTTTATGTTCTTGTATTATTATTATTATTATTTATTTATTTATTTATTTATTTATTTATTTATTATTATTATTATTATTATTATTATTATTGAGCTGCCCAAAATGATCACACACCATCTCCTGTGATGGGCTTTTAGGAACAATAATAATATGCTTACTTTGAGGGAGAAGGGCTTCAGGCAAGCTTTACAAGTGCAGAATGCATCATCATCATCATCATACGATTTATTTCTATTTTTCGTATGTATAGCTTTGATCAAGAATACCATTCCACTATATATACTCCTCTCCCTTTCCTTACTCTATTCATTCACCTAATGCATTTGACTTGTACAAATCCTTTTGATCCTGCTACATATTTAACGGTTAATAATATTTATATTATTAATTATTAATAATATTCATTCTCTTAATAATATTTGATAATTTAAAAATAATATTTAATTTTGAGATCATAATATTTAGATTGAATCATTTATATATAATGTAGGATTAAATCGGAGTGTTACATTAATATTATTTATATTGGTTAATAAGGCATTAGCAAAGAGAACACCAAACCAATGATGAGAAGAGACGGTGACGATGTGACTTGATTCGAAACCAACGGTCGAGATCCAAAGATCTTGCTTGATTTAAATAGGGCTCGGGCTCGGGCTCGGGCTCGCTCTAACCGACTTCTCCCGATCGACTTCGAGCCTTGTTTGGGTCTTCTTAAGGATCGAGAGAGGGACGGCATCACCGATCTGCTCGATCGGAAACGCTCGCGATGGTGAGCATCTCCTCTTCCGATTGCTCCAAGTCTCTGCAATCGTGGATTGATTTGGTCCCATCTTGCGCTTCATCGTCCGGTTTTAGGGTTTTTCTTTTCCGATCCCATTGGTCTTCTTGATCTCATGTTGTTGCGCTCAATTGCTTCGTTTTTGGTGGGTTCCACATCCTCCTTGTTCTAATCGGAGGTGCCGGTCGTGCGGTGGCGTCGCGATTAGGTTTTGGTTGGAGCAGATTTGTTTCGGAATCGAACGCCGTTTCTTTCTTGCTTCTTGTTGTTCTTTCAATTGCCTGCGTCGAATCAACGATGTTTCTGTTGTTTCTTTCATCAAGATCTCACCATGTTTCTTCTTTGATGAGATAATTCTGTTTCTTTACTTCGATTAACAGTTCTTTTTCTCTTCTGTGCATATATCTGTGTTCAAAAGATTTGCATATCCTGCTTACTGCTTTCAAGTGTAAGAAGATCTTCACACGCCTTGGACTTTTCGGTTTTATGGCTAGTGAAATATTTTGCCTGAAGTTGTTTCTTCTATCGAGATATATTGGCTGTGTAATAATGGGTTACGATTCTTTTTTATTTCAGGTTCTTCTGCAACCCGACCCGTTTCTCAATGAGCTTACGAGTATGTTTGAGCGCTCGACGGAAAAAGGATCCGTCTGGGTCACCCTCAAGCGCTGTAAGTTAGTAGGCTCCCTTTTTGTTCATCTGCTGCTCTTGTTCTTTTGTTGTTGCTGTTAGAAGAGAATGTATTGTACTGATTCTCGTGAAAACTTGATGTGGTTTTTTGAAATAGCATCTATGAAATGCAAGGCGACGAGGAAGAAAATGGAGACTGCTGGGGAAACAATTGAATATAGATGCCTTGTTCGTGCAACTGATGGCAAGAAGACCATCTCTACTTCGGTAAGCTCTCAGCTAACTGACATTGTTTTCTTTACCTTGGAACATTTTATGTTAGTGTGTTGCTATGGAAGTGAAGTTATTTAGATTCTCCCTGAGCGAATAGGGTAACCATTTTTAACTGTGTAAACATTATCTTCTATATCCTTTGCTCTCCAGTAATGTAATAATCGATTCAGTTTTAAGTACACCTGCGAGATAAACCTCATGCAGCGTTAGGAATTTGTAAAAGCATATTTTACTGGAATAAATAAATAAATAAATAGGCTGTTACTGTAGTGATATCTTTGTGATATATTCTGGTTGAGTTGTTGCTTATGCAATGAGCAGTAGGAATCTTGTGTGATTTTACATGTGAATGTGATCATGATGCATGTCAATGTGCATTGCACCTTTTGACTTCTAGTGTTACAGAAGTTCATGAGCCATGGTAAGATACTACAATATTTTAGTTGCAACCTAGTTCTAGTTAGGTATCGAGTTAGAAGTTGTAATTATGATATCAAAGTTGCTAGTGAGTCAGAAGGCTGTTGATGTTGGTTTGGGCCACAGGTATTCATGATTGTTTAAGGGTAAAATTAGCATGAGGTAATTATATAAGTTCTTTCTTAACATCTTTCATTTTCTTATAACCTTATATAGTAGTACAATTTGCGTGTGGTAATTATATCGGTTCTTTCTTAACATCTTTCATATTCTTATAGCCTTATATTCGTATGTTCTGGCTTAATTATGCTTGTTTTTACTGAACTTTAAAATGGAGATTATTAGTAATGTCACTGTCTATTTATGTGGAGTTTCGTTTTTTTTACTACATTTGATCTTCTTTTCCTCATTCCTTATATATCCACCTGAAATCTTATTTTTGCTCCTTAACAATCATCCTTGGTGCCTTTTTGTCCTCCTATTACTTTTCCCATCATCTTTTATTTATGCTTCAATTTCTTTATGTCAATTTTCTTCTCTTTCATTTTTTTTCTTTTTCTGCAATCTGTAAGTAATTTGCATTCTGGACGACCATTAGCGTGGTGCCACCTCGGAGCTCCATTTGAGCAAATGATTATCTACTAACAATGACCTTCATTGAGCATGTTATAGCTGTTTCAATATGGATGAATGGGGTCTCAATGAAGTGTGTAGATACAGTGATTTCAAGGAAAACTGTAAATATCTGTGAAGGATTATGATAAAAAATGACAAATGTCCTAGAGGAGGCCTAAAAATTATCTAATTTTGGCCAAAATCTCTCTAGAAGCTTGTGAAGTTTTCCCTTGTGCAAAAGGTAAGTGATGGGATGGATTTTGATGCATTAGATAAAGGCATGTCTGCCATTATGTCAATGTGGCCCCACATTTTGTAACCATGCTATATTGATACTTAAGTAATTTAAAAATTATGACTATTGTCTTATCTTACTTGCATCAGAAGTAGTAGTTTCATTGGCATAAACTATTTTATCTGATATTTTGACCAAAATATTCACCACCTAAGTTATGTGGTGACTCAATATGTCAATTAGAAAGACCTTTTCGATAATCTCATCAGTGGAACAATTGAATGTAGCAATTGTAATGGTTTTTTAGGCCATGTCATTTATAATAATAGCATGTGATTTTTCTTCTTGTACGGATCGCCATCTAATGTTATTGTGAACTCCCTTCTCCTGTTAATTGCAACTCTCATCTTAATTCATTTTGTGGATTGGCAAATCAGTCATATATTCTGCTTAACAAGAAAGGAATCTTAGTCATAGTTAAATCACTTGTCAAGTAACCTAACAGGCATAATCATGTTACATAATTGTTGACTAAATAAAATTGTCACTTGACAAGTTGCCCCTTGGTTATCCATGTTGCAAGGTTCACTGTGAAGGCCACCTTCAACTAGTATGGGAAATTCCTTGTAGAAGTTCCCACTAGTATGGGATGTAGATCTCTGGACCTGCACAATCATAGATTGGGCTACGAGTAATGCTGAAGCTTGTTATGGACAGCTCGATCCACATTACACCTCGACACCCACCCTCCCATTTTTTCCTTTCTGTGAACCTGTGGCATACTCTCACTCTGGTGGTGGTTTGATCATATGGTGTTTCTTTCTGAAATTCCATTTTTTCCTTTCTTGATCCACATTACACATCAATGGTCTGAATGATGTGTTTGATCATATGGTGTTTCCCCCTCTTCGCTCCTATCTTCCTTCTGTTTTCGGTTTGTTCTCCTGTTCTTGTTGTATTTGCCATGTTTTAATTGCTGATTTCAGACAAGGTCTCAACAAGATGGGATTTGATGAACTGCACCGATTGGGTTGGGACTAGCTTATCCTAACTAAGATTGACTTGAATGCTTAATATAGTGACAATGATGTTCATATCAACTTGAATGCTTAATATGGTGACAAAATGAAGTCACCAGTCTTCAAGTTGGCATCTACGCCGATGAATGTTCTTCTTTCGGAAAGTGTATTTATGAAGAATATCTTACCTAGAGGTAACTGTATGCATGATTTCAAAATACCATTCAGATGGATTGCCTTTTTTACCATAAATTTTGTAATTCTGATTAGGATTTAAAGGGATTAAAAGTATTATACATTTACCAATAAATGACTTGTTGAAAATATTGACATTCTGTATATCCTAGATTTGCATCAAATAGGTAAAGCGGACATTCCAAGGATCTGATCTGATGTGGCAAGAGGGGGAAAAGAAAAAGAGGGGTTGCGGAAGAGTACTAACCCAGGTGCATAAGGTTGCAAACTTTTAAGATAAATAGGAATGATAATGAGAGACCATGTACCATTAGATCATAAAGAATCACAGGGAAAAGTTTTAAACTTTCTGATGTTCAGTGTGCTTCCATCATTCTCTTGCTAAATCATCTTTTAGGCATAGAGATTTGATGGATTTTCACTCAATTAGTATAACGCCTTCCATTGTCTAGATAATTAAAGCATTTGCATTTGTCGTAGAAAGGGCAAACCTAGTGCACGAGATTACTGTCAAGATGGGACATGGGGAGAGGGTCAATATATTTCTGTCAATGCGGGGTTCTGAGAGTTCAGAGAGGATCAACGTATGTATAATTAATGAGATTTGTCTCTATGACTCAAATCCTTATCACTTGGATCATGAAGGAGCAAGCTTACCATTCTAGCAAGGCTCGCTCTTAGCATTTGTTTGTGCCATGAGGATGATTTTGATTCACACTGGAATTAATTTGGCCTGGAAGTAAAAGAACTAGTGGGAAAATAGATCTAGCAGTGCCGAGTTGTAAAATTGATGGCTGTGGTAGAAGGACATTGTTGAGCCCCCTCAAAAATATGTCTTTTAGTCGGCCCGGTAGCTTGAATCTAAGGTTCTAATATTCTCTCGTACCAGTGTGACCATTGACATACAATATACCACACATTACTGATGTATTCCAACACTTTTAAGTGTGTTTTTTTTTTATATATATTTTTTTAGTGACATACTACAGTGTATGTTATGTGTCCAAGAGGACATTGATAAGGGTAATTGGCCATGCATATAACCTATTGATTGTCACGGTTTTTCTTGTTTGTTTGGGAAAATGATCTTTTTGAATTGATGGCACTTTCTTACTCTTTTTATTTTGTTTAATGGTACTCATCATCTCTTCCTTCAGTTGTCAAAGAATTTAATGCATAACAATGAAATACATGCTACATGTGTCACAGTTGCTCCTGAATTCCCTTGTTAATAATCTGTTGTCGGTAATGTGTGTTCTGCCAGCTCTCTGCGAGGGATTACCAGAAATTCCAAGCTTCTTATGCGACCGTCCTTAAAGCCCACATGAACGCCTTGAAGAAAAGGGAGCGGAAGGATAAGAAGAAGACCGCTGAGCCCGAGAAGAAACAAGCTTCGTCGAAGAAGTCAGAGCCCTTCAAGAAGCCAGCACCACCCGCTTCGAAGGCCTCGCAATAATGACATAAAAGCACATTACATTTTTCTGCTGTTTTGGGAGACACAGAGGCAATTTGCGAAACATTAGAAAGAGTATTTTATTTATTATGTTCTCATCACTGATGATGCTATAAATTATCCTATCAACTGAAGTTAAAAGACTGGATTTTGGAATGTTAGATGACCTTAGCATTGCTCTTTTCTGTGTCAATCAAAAGGGAAATTTTATAGGGTGCTGCTGCCGTACTATTGAGTGATTCTTGCTTCCTTTTTTTTATCATTCTCTGGAATGTTGTATCCTGCAAGCAGCCAGAAAGAGAAATCGATAAGGACATCTGTCTTCTATCTTCATCAACCATCGACGGTTGTCTTCTATCTTCATCAACCTTTGCTGTGCTCTTTACACTATTTGATATATGGGACGAATTTCTCCCAAAAAAACAAAAAAAAAAGTTCTTTTTTATTTTTCTTGAGAAACTCTCCTCATTTCTAATATTCTTAAACAATAACATCACCCGGTGAATCGAATATATGGTTAGAAATAATTTAGGTATTTAGATAAATAAAAAAAAGGACCGTTGATTGAGAATTCTGAATACGAGGGATGCTTCTGAAAAAACACCCCAAAAAAATGTTTTTTCAAGAATATATAACATGTATTTTGTGCAAATAATATGATAAATTGAATATCAATCTCTTCACATTATTTGATCTATAAATATATCAATCTTCCCAAACATGTATTTTGTGGAGAGAGAGAGAGAGAGAGAGAGAGAGAGAGAGAGCGAGAGAGAGAGAGAGAGCGAGACGATGAATTGTTGTTCTTGTTTCCGCGGGTGCATGGCTAGTGGCCGGGGCCTCCGGGGCTCGGCCCCGACGGCAGCCTCGCCATCCACGCCGCCACAGCCGCTCTCGCCTTCTCGTACACGCTCGGGTGCGCCAAGTAGTTCTCTCCGTCGAAGCAGTCCGGCGCCGGCCTCGCCGCATCAACTCCTCCCCCAGCGCCCGTCATGACGACGGCCATGATCGAGACGACGATCACCAGCAGCATCGCGCAGGTCCTCCGATACCCCATGCAAGCAAAACCTTCAGCTCTTCCTAACACTGTGAGGCTATCTATAGGTCGAGCACAAGTATGGATGCATGGGAATGGGATCGAGGAGTATATATAGACACGTATCAGCAAAAAGTCTCACTGCATCGAAGTCTTGGTAAGGTATAAGTTATTGTTGGTGTTGACCGAGCCGAATTGACTGTCACGCTGCGAAGTTGCTCTGCCTCTGCAAGAGCTGATGAGATGGTGGTGACAGCAGCGTTGAATCCGTCTGCAGCAACAAGCAGCAAATTAAATTAGCCATTAGATCTATCGAAGGAATTGACTATGCAACCCCTTGATTTAGTCTCACAGGAGTAAAGTTTTGATTTAATCAAATCAAAGTTGAGTAAAGACTTGATTTGAAGGTTTGATGAGAGTATTACCATTAACTTAGATTTGGATGAGACGAAGATGGTTGATGAAGGCAAATGTCCACACTTGTTGGGGTTGGTGGAGGTCAAAGACGTGTGCACTTACTAGTTCTTGTGTTGAAGTAGTCAGTGATGCAGTGCGCGCGCGCGCACACACACTCTCTCTCTCTCTCTGCAGTTTTTATTAGCAGTCGAATTATGGATTGCAGTCAATGATAGATGAGGTATTGACCAGCTAAACTTCCCGTCCAAAGCATATGAACCGGTAAACTGTCATGACTCGATCCTGAGACATTTGGTGTGTGATATTGAGATGTTCTTCCGGCAAGTTAGTGGTATGCCAAATATCATGCTTGGAGAGATCATTCGAAACGATAGGATCTAATTAAATAAAATATATTATAAATATAATTAGATTGGACTCATAATAATTATTTATTCTCTCGTTTATAAATAGACATGACTGACTCGATACATAATGTTATATTATACATTGAGAGATTATAGATTCTCTTTCATTTTTCTTTAATCTTCTTCTCTCTTTAGACCTTATTCCATCGATTATAATGATCCTATAAAAAATAAGAAGAGAGAAGAATATAAGTTTAGTTTTTATTAGAGATTAACATCACAGCTTTTTTCCGATTTAACGATAACATACTTGTAGATTAGATAAATATTTTTTAATAGTATCAAAAGATATATAATCATAAACTTTGATCCATCATTATTTTATTTTAGGTTCTACTATTAAAGTTTTTCGTATAATAGCATAATTATAATTTTTATGCTTATGATTATCATTAGAGCCATGTTTTGAAATCAAATACCGTAGATTATAAAAATATGTCAGATGTAATTTGTATTTAGACCTACTTACTTATTGGCACCTTTCATTTGTCAAAAGGTGTTATTTGATTTTGATTATACGATGCTTGAATGATTCATTTATGTTATTGATCTGCTTTCCTATCTCATCTTTAAATCTATTCCTCTATATTCGTTGCCTGTTTTCAAAGTGGGTGAAAACATGACAAAATTATGTTGCATGTATTAGTTCAATTGGCTATTATCGGTAGTTTGCTATCATGATCAATGAGACTCGTGCGGCGATGATAACCATGCATGTGAGAACTGTTGCTCGTGGATATGGTGGAACACCGATGAAGGCTAGTCGGTAGTTGAGCATAACCATGCATCGCAATGATTGTAGGGTTTCTTCACTCTAACGCTAGAGGACAGGTGACATGTGCAGTAGGATGATGACGGAGCTATCGCCGTGGCAACCACAAGTGACGAATAACCATTGCACCACAGTGAGGACTCGCTCACATGGGCATAGTGGAATGCAACAGTGTCTACCAGAGAAAGTTATATTATGATTGAAAGTGATAATAAGATTATCTTGACAAGAGGACAGGTGAGGTTTCTTCACGCTAACACTAGAGGACAAGTGGCATGTGCAATAGGATGATGACGGAGCTATCGTCGTGGCAATCACAAGTGATGGATAACCATTGCACCATAGTGAGGACTCGCTCACATGAGCATAGTGGAATATAACAGTGTCTACCATAAAAAGTTATATTATGATTGAAAGTGATAATAAGATTATCTTGACAAGATAAATTACAAATATCATTTTAGATTATATTAGAAAGGGCTAATAATGATATAATATATAGAATAAAGTATGACATTGATGACATACAATCGCTATGACTTGCATTGATAGTCATAGTTGATGTGGTATTATTATATTTATTGAACTTATTGGCTTATTTTATAAAGATCACGTGCACAAGTAAAATATTTTTTTTAAAAAAATTTAAAATCAAAATAGGTAAATTTATTTTTAAATAAAATTTTATTTATTTTTATTTTTATTTTAAATTTATTTTATATCTTACTAATTAATGGCCCAATGAGATCCTATCTAATTAGGTAAAATATATCATAAATATGATTAGCTTATAATTATAATTATTGACTAATAAAAAGAAAATCCAAACATAATAATATTCTTTAATAGATATCCTCGATGAGAAAAACTCTACTAATTATTTATCATAAATCATATTCTTTCATTTATAAATAAACATGATTTCCTAAGACTTAATAGGTGATTGTTATAAATTGAGAGAGTACAAATCCTCTCTCATATTCTTTTAGTTCTTATTTCATCGTTTATAGTTAGCTTATGAAAAATAAAAAGAGAGGAAAATACGAGTTTGATTTTCCTTATAAAAAGAGAGGAAAATATAGTTATCGTTGTTTCCTTCAGATTTGATGATGGTATACTTATAGATAAAATATTTTTTTTTAAATAGTATCAAAAGATATGCCATCATAATCTTTCATCTTGATATTTGATTTTAGTTTTCAACATTAAAATTTTTTATATAATAATATAATTATAGTTTTTATATTTACACTTCCTACTATAACATAATGATGCAACTTGTGACTAAGTCTACCAAATTCACATAAGAGATAATAAGGTTTAATACAATAAATGATTAAAATAAAAAAGAAAATGGTAAATAATAATAAATCAATGAATCCTTATGAACTATTTATGAAATTAGGTGCACTTCAATGAACAAAATAATATCTATTATATATTTTATCTACAATAAATGATGAAAAATTAAAAAAGTAAAAGTAAAATTACAATTATGATAATATTATTTATATAACTCTAGGGAATAAAGTAACATTTAATATATTTAAAGCTAAAACATAATATATCATGAAGAAATACGAAAAATAAATCTCAATTAAAATTATTATTCTTTATACAAATTTAGCTCACATTATATATTTCAATGTATTTAGCATACTACAAATATTTAAATTAATAATTCAATAAAAATAATATTTGTGAAGTTAGGTGTACTTCAGTGAACACAATAGTATTTATCATATATTCTATACAAAAGAAATGAAGAAGAAATATTAAAAATAAATTTCGTTAAAGAATAATATTTTTACATAATTTTAGCTAATAAAATGTTAAATATAAAATAAATTATGGCCCATGCAGGTCTCGAACCTGCGACCTTCGCGTTATTAGCACGACGCTCTAACCAACTGAGCTAATAGGCCAATCGAAAATTGATAACATCAACACAAACTCGAGTTATTTCTTCTCTCATTTAAGAAAATTAAATACATAAACTAGATTAAAAAATCAATTAAAAATGATATTACCTCTCACTAAATCAGCACTCGAAAGACCATACACCATTCTCTATCCATCAAACAACATAATACCAAGCAGAGATGCCAAGGAAATCCCCTCCATTTTTCATAAATTTCATGCACCAACTTTGGGTATGGAAAACGACTTTAATTGCAGCAAATAAATGACATCATGAAGTCCCAACCTAAGACCACAATCCCCCCTTTGTCACTCTCATCAACTTCCCATTGCTACTCCACTATCAGTAATTCCTTGCTATCATAGTTCACATTCTTGTCAACATCTGTTTCATCTTTAACTTCAGCATTGCACTTTCCCCTCCCTCAACATAAGAACTGAACTACCTTAAACCATTTCCAGTCTTACTTGAGCATTCTGCCGCGACAGTACCCAGGCCTGTTGAAGTTGTACAATTAGAAGCTTCCATGTCTCTGCGTCAGAACACGGGTTCTATCAAGAACCATCGATTCCTCATCGAATTCAAGACATGTCATTGTGATTCTTCTACCTAAATCTCACATAATAATCAGAAAAAATTTTTTTTTTCCCCCTAATTAGCACAAATATCTCACATTCAATCGTAAACCCAAGCTAGATTGCTCTTGTCGGCGACTTCTCTACTCTTTTCGTTCGGGAAGACGATGAACGAAGTAACAATCAAGGTTCATGAACATAGAAAAAGATATCGATCTTCACACATGAAACTCCGAAATCCCCACAAGAGTCTACCGCAAGTACAATCGACAGAACCATCGATTCCACGTTCGATAGCAAAAGAAGAAAACAATTCCAGAAATGGGATGCATTACCTTCTAATCCACGATGGAAGGGAGGATGATCGGTCGAGATGGATGGGTTTTTCTTCACAGGTTCAGCCATCGTCTCTCCCTCTTCGCTTTGAGACGATGATGGGATGGGCGAGGAAGATAGCTCATCTATGGCATCCATATCCAAGGGGGCTCAGATCGGACGGTTGAGATCGTCTCACGGGACCTGATGCGAGATCGGGCGGTCCGATGGAGGTCGACGCACGCGAGACGGCGGATTCGCCCATAATTGTTCCCGCCAGTCTCACAGCTCGGCTGAGTTAGAACGGTTCAAATAGACAGCACGGGCCGCAACTCGACCTGGTCGAGCCGAGTCCACGGGCACTATTAGCGCACGCGCTTAGATCGCGCGGCTGATGTTGTCTCATAAGACCTGATGAGATATTGGACCGTCCGATCGAGATCGGCGCGCACGACTCGGAAGGATTCGCCCAAAATTGTCCCGGCCGGTCTCGTATGTTTGCTGCAATTTGATTCTGGGCCGAGTCAGATAAGCAGCAAGGGGCCGCAACTCGGTGTCGTTAGGCCGTGTAGGCTACCGAAAGGACTGAAGCACCCATGAAATTTTCACGGCTGATATGGCATCTTATTGACCGATCTTCCAAATCCAATCGAAGTGGCGGAGAGCGACGAGAAACCCATGAACCGTCCCGGGGTGATGTCACCGTGGACGCCGCCGTGCATAAGGTCCATAAGATATAATGGATATAATGGCGGGAAAAATTTTGGGCGAATCTTCCAACTCGCGCGCAACGTCCGCGATCAGACGGTCCAATCATTTTCATGGTTCGTGAGACGACAGTAGCCGTCCGATCTGAGAAATTGATGATATAGACGAGGTTTCTTCTCCCTTTTCTCTCTGCCCATCCCATTACCGTCCCGAAGCGAAGCGGGAGAACCGATGGCCGAACCCGTGAAGCAAAGCCGAACGATCTCGAATCGGTCATCCTCCAGTCTGCTGTGGATTCGAAGGTAATGCTTTTCTGGCTTTGTCGTCTTCCTTTTTAAGGGAGAAATAGTGGATGAGTCCTACACATGCTTTTCTGGCTTTGTCGTCTGCTAACAGTTCTTATTTCTTTGTCTGTGCTGATGAGTCCTACACATACAAATACCATGGATATGATATGATAAAAACATCAATGAAGCTTGGGAAGGTGCTAAATAAGCAAGGGATTTCTTCATTTGCTGAAAAGTTAACTTTGAAGAGTTGTGCTAATAGGTATGCTTTCTGTCCAAATTTATTTCTGAGTGTTTCAAATCTTTTGACAATTCTTTCAAATCGACACTAACCTAGAACATTATCATTTTGTCATGGAAGGACTGAGAAAGAAGCCAGGTTGCTGAAAAGTACTGTTAGCAGGAATTCATGAAGTAAATTAAGAAAAGTAAGCAGGTTGTGGAAAAGGAAGAAAAGCAAATGGGTCTTGAGCTTGAAAAGGAGAAATTACAGTGTCAGCATTTTCTTTTGCATGGATTGGCATGATCATGAACTATACACGTTTGAATAACTTGCTGTCTTGGATCTGAAGAACAGAAACATAGCTTAATTCCAGAAAATTTCATAGAAACATATTAGAAGCAGTTTAAATGGCTAAATCATGCCTGATTTAGCCATAAGTTCCCTTTAAATATTGACGGAGTCTCATTGAATGATTCAAAAAAATGATTGTTACTACTGTTTGAACACAGTATAATTCATCTTATACTCTTTTCTTCATTTACTGCTAAGATTATTCAGGTTATTTACTTCTTTTTCGCTAAAACTTTCTTAAAATTAAGGCGCTTTTAAGGCCTAATAATGGCCTTCGAACCGGCCGAGTTGCGGCTCTGTGCTGTTCTCTTTTGACCCGGCCCAACCCGGCCGAGTTGCGGGAAAGATGTGAGACTGGCGGGAACAATTATTGGCGAATCTCGATCGGACGGTCTATTCTTCCATCATGTCGATGAGATAACATCAGCCGTCCGATGTGAGATATTGATGATATATATATATTTGAGCCTTCTCCGCCCTTTCTCTTTCTCCGCCCATCACATCATTGTCTCAGGAGAAGCGATGGTTGAACCCGTCAAGAAATCCAGCCATCTCGATCATCCTCATTTCTACGGTGGATTCGAAGGTAATGCTTCCCATTTCTGCATCGTCTCTGGCTACGTTGCTTGTGAATGGGTTTCATTTGTGAAAATTGGTATCTTTTTCTACATCAAGAACCTTGATTGGATCTATGTTCGTCGTCTTCTCAAACGAAAAGGGCGAAGTAGTCGTCGAAATGAGCGATCTTGAAAGGGGTTTTAGAGTGGAACAACAGGTAGCGTTTGGATCTTCAGAACCCAAGACATCTTCTCTCGAATGGCGACTGAACCTGAGGAATTTGTGCCTATCACGGTAAGAAACCCCTCCAGATTTTGAACATTAGTTCTTCAGGAGTTGTTTCTTCCCATCTTTCTGTAATTGTGTGTGAAATTTAGTTAGATGGATCACAATGGCATGTCCTGGTGATATGGTTCTTGGCAGTGATCGATCTGAAGAATTTGATCTCCCCAAAATTGATGGGGACACCAAGTCGTCCAGGGAAATCTTTAGGAAATGTGGGTTCGGTGAGGAATTGATGGTTCTTGATCAAACCCTTGCGAATAACAAGTGGAGGACCCTTATGATAAAGATTTTTTATTGGTTGATCATTAATCCCAAAAAACCCTTAAACCCTTAGGAAAATATTCGGTGAAATATTTTAAATTAAATATTGGGTGAAATAGGGTTTAATATTGTGAAAGAAAATTTGAGAAAAGTATTTGACTTCAAATTCTCGAAGTCATCTCTTTCTAATGAGAAGGGAATTTACAACTACAATTGGTCATGAGGACGGACCTTAAGATAAAAATTTTTGATTGGTTGATCATTAGTATCAAAAGCTTACTCATAGGAAAGGATTGGGTGAAATATTTTTAATTAAATATTGGGTGAAATAAGGGTCCTAATTCATGATGTGTTCTGATATTATGAAAGAAGACTTTGAGAAAGGATTCAACATATTTATTAGCTCTGGGTGAAATATTTTTAATTAAATATCATGATGAAATAAGGAGTGTAATTCATCATCTATTCTAATATATGAAAGAAGACTTGGGGGAATTTGGATATGAATGTATTCGAATCCTCGAATTCTTCTCTTTCATATGAGATTGGAGTTTGCAGCAGAAAGCTTTCCTTCTTCTGTTGAGGTAGGGAGAAAGTGCAATGCTGAAGTTAAAGATGAAGTAGATGTTGACAGAGAATATTGATGAAAATGTGAATTATGATAACAAGGAATTGCTGATAGTGGAATAGTGTCAATGGGGACTTGATGTAAGAATGTTTTGAGTGTTGTAAAGAGGTGAAGGTTTGTGGTCTTAGGTTGGGACTATGATGATGGCTCATGTCATTTATTTATTGCAAGAAAGTAATGTTTCATTTCTAAGTATTTGCATGAAATTTATGATAATTTGAGGGTATCGCCTTGTCATCTATGCTCGGTATTATTGTGTTTTTTGTTGGATAGAGAATTGTGTATGGTATTTCTATTGCAGATGTTGATTTATCTAATTTATTTGCTTAAAGTTCCTTTAATGATGGTTAGATATATTTGTCAAAGATGTAGTCTTCCAATTATTGTAATTCAAATAAAATTTTAATTGGCCTATTAGCTCAGTTGGTTAGAGCGTCGTGCTAATAACGCGAAGGTCGCAGGTTCGAGACCTGCATGGGCCATATATATATAATATGTTATTCAAAATTTATTTAGAGTACTTTTTTTATTATTCATTACATATTTAGTTTAAATATAAAATATTATTTTATTTTATTTTTATCATCTATATTATTTTTGTTTGCTAAAGTGCATTTTTTCTAATGAAATGTCATCGTTTATTGTAATTTATCTTGTTTTCTTTTAAAAGAATTATTAGCTTGTTCACATGGACCATAAAGTATAGAAAAAATATCATTTAGTGAACATTTATTTCCTTTTTTTCCCTCAATTATCGTATTATAAAAATTTATTTAGAGCACTTTCTTGTTATTCATTACATATTTATTTTAAATATAAAAGTCTTATTTTATTTATTAAAGTGCACCATAAAATTTGAAAATTTTATTTATTTTATTTTATTTTTTTCATCATCTAATTATTTTTGTTTGCTAAAGTGCATTTTTTTTCCTAATGAAATGTAATCATTTAGTGAAAATTTATTTTCTTTTAATTTTTTTTGCATTATGTTAATCGTATTTTAGCTTACACTTTATGAAAATAAATATTATTTTGTTCATGAAGTGCTGTACCTAATTCCACCAATTGTCCAACGAAGAGTTGGTGTATGGAAAAGTGGTATCTTTGTCACTCTTCAAACTCTTCTACATATTTAAAATGATCATCCTATGTATCACATCCAAAATGTACTGTTCCACAAGTACTGATCATCCTATCTATCACACCCAACATTTACTGTTCCACAAGTATTGAATAAAAGACATGTTCCGATCATTGTTCTTCTGGTTATAGTCATCTTAAAATAGAAGTGTGTTAGCTTCCATTTATCAGAATTGCTGAGAAATCTGACACTGAATTCTCACTTAGCCTTGTTAATCTGAACAGCCACTGTTTTGGCCATATCTTTATCAACATGAAAAGAAAACCAAAGGTATGACGACATGTTCCATTCGTTGATCAACACAGATACTGTTTTGTCCACATTTTTATGAACATGAGAGAAAAAAAGAGGTTTTCTGTTTTTGGTTCTGAATAGTGCATGGTCTTGATCAGCATTATTTTGATTGCTTGTTCCTCTCATTTAATTATCCAACTACAAAAAAGAAATCTTCAATTTCTTTATTCAATATCATCTGAAAGCTTATTGTCATCAATGAGACGTGATTTTAAATTATGTTCTTATTACTTTCACCTCATGTATGTATGTATATGATTGGGATTTAATTTTTGAACAAAGGGTTTTCTGTTTTGATATAATTTTAAAATTTTTTATCAGCATTAATCTTTACATGAGACATAATCTTAATTTATATTCTTAAAAAAATGTAAAATAAAATCAATATAAACAAGGTTTGTAAATAGATAGATAGATAGATGGATGGATTCAAGGAATCGGTTCAATAGATAAGCACTATAAGCATATAGTTCCAGAAGTAATAATTCCAATACACACATCATCCAAGTAAAATAGTAGCGTAGAGCATATATGGTGTGGTAGAATGGGAACCATTCTCCCTTTCCTTATACTTGAAATGGCCATGGCCAGTTCTTGAGCTCCTCCTCGCCGCCGACCTTGGAGCTACGCCTCGCCGGGTCGCCACTCTCGACGTGGGCGTGGTACCGCAGCGCGAAGGCGAGGGTGAGTGCAACCCACTCGAGGCAGAAGACGGCGAGGCCGAGACTGCCGACCATCTTGAGGATGACCTCGCCATCCTCCTCACGAACGTAGGAGCGGAGCTCGGCGAGGAAGTCGGGGGCGCGGGTGAGGGCGAGGAGGGCGACGGCGCCCTGGAAGATGGCGGCGAGGACGGTGGAGGCCATGTGGGCGGCGTGCCAGCGGGGGGTGGAGGCGGGGGTGGTGGCGCAGGCGGAGGCGGCGGCGACGGCGGTGAGAGCGTGGAGGGCGATGAGGAGGAGGCCGCAGGCGGAGGGGAGGAGGCGGAGGGAGAGGGTGAGGAAGACGCAGCTGGTGGCGGCGCCCAGGAGGGTGTAGTTGCAGAAGAGGAAAGCCTTGTGGGTGTGGCAGTAGTGAGAAGAAGCGGCGGAGAGTCCACCCATTTTGCTGATGAGATGAGATGTGATGAGAGAGAGAGAGAGAGAGAGAGAGAGAGCAGATGGATTGGGGGAGAAGGAGAAGGTGGTGGCATTTTGAAGGAGCTAAAAATTCGAACGTTGGGAGCCAGCGAAGAGCGTTGAAGGGACTACGAGCCGTTAACACTAAGAAAGAAGAAAGAGATATGGGTGATCACGTGGAGAGCCGTTGGATTTTGGATTAAAAAATATTTGGCAATATTTCATATATATATATATATATATATATATATAGGTGTTTCCACATGGTGCGACATGACATTCTCCGGTTTGACCGAGGAAGGTATGAATTCTTTTTTTTTTTTTGCTTAACAGTTTTTGCTTCATACAGAAGTGCTGATACACATCTTAGTTTTCATCTTTCTAATGTTATTTCTTTTCATAATCTTCTTGCATATACACATCTTTTTGTTTTCATCTTTCTTATATTATTTCTTTTCATAAGCTTCTTTCTTTGCTGGTGCTGAAGATTCTTTACGATCATAATCAAAGAAGAATTTGCTACCGGTTGCTTCTTGGAACGATTTTTATATTAAGTAACCTAAAAATACATCTTACGACAATATATCATGCTTTCAGGTATTCTAATCTTTCTTTTCAATTTTAATATTCTCTTGTTAGATTTATTAATTGGAATATTTTTATTTGATTTTGTCCTAACAATTTGTAGGGGCAAATACATTATATTCAAACTTGAACCTCAAAAGTTAGATTTTTTTTTTTTTTTTGAGGTTGTGACTTCGTTAGGAGCTGTTTGGTTCCACAAGGTTTATCAATCTCCCCTACCGCTCAAATACTACAAATATATCAATCTCCTTATCTTATTATTAAATTATATAGTTCTATCTAATTAGGTAAGATATATTACGGATATGATTGAATTTTGATTACGGTTATCGATCAATATGATGAAAATCTAATTATAATAGGATTCTTTACGAAATGACCGATAGAATTCTCCTGATTATATGGATTTGTGACATGATTAAAAGATTATAGATTTTCTCTCATCTCTCCTTAGTTACATGAATCAATTAATGAGATATTGCATATATTTTCTCAATTTTCTTTTGTCATTAAATTCATCACTTATAGTGGTTATGTGAACGATAGGAAGAGAGAAGAAAATGAGTCTAGTTCTCCATGCAAATTAACATCATTATAACTTTTGTTCGATTCGATAATAGTACGCTTGTAGATCAAATAAAAACTTTCTGAATCATATCAAAAGGTATGCATCATAAACTTATATCTATTATTATTTGATTTTCGATTTTGACATTAAATTTTTTTTGCATAATAATAGTCTTTATGCTTAAAATTGATATCATAACTATGATTGTAAAATTAAATACTTTAGATCTATTTGGTAGTACATTTCACTCGCGAAAAGGTGTTAATTATTTTTTATTTATGATGCATGAATGATTTGTTTGTATTGTTGATTTATATTTTTATCCAATCCATCCTATCACCCGCTTGTTGGCGATATAAGGTTCCTCATGCTTGATTGATAGACCATTATTAACAGCTTGCTATCAATGATAGTATTATTAAGGGTTGCGACCTCCGGTGGTTGCCAACCCAATCGTGGGCAATGATTGTATACACAACACTATGGGGTGCAGTAACCCTGTGATGGTTGTAGTAGCGCTGCTACCTATGATAACTGCGGTAATTGTACACTATTATTGCATGCGGTAGCTACACCAACACCGTCATTGCCTGTAGCGACTGTAGTAGTTACGGTAATGTCATTGCGATGACATCTGCTAGCTGCGGCCAATGTCATTGGATGTTGAAGGCCAGCGGGGTCATTGGATGACGTGTGTGCACAATCGCATCGTAACTAGTATGGGCGAGGAGATTGTGGGTAAGTGGCTATTATGCACAGTGGCGACGACCATGCCTTGCGCAGCAACCACGGACAATGGTTGCAACGCCTCGAGCAAGCAATGATTGTGCCTCCCGCAGCGACCGCAAATGACGATTGCAATGCCTCGTGTAACGATCATAGAAAAAGATATTTAGGGTTTTTTATTTAAATTATAGCTTTACCATTATAAATTTATTCAATTCCAATTTATGTCATTTTGGTAGTTTTGTCCTTCAAAATTTAAAAATTTCTACTGTATATCAAAAATTTATAGTTTTACCCTTCAGAAATTTAAAAAATTTAATTTATGTTCTCAATTATAAAATAGATTAATTTGATTTATGTTAATCAAATATTTTGATTGGCCTTAATAATTACTATATTTTGATTGCTTAATTGGATTTATATTCGATCAATTAAGTCATGATCAAATTCGAAAAAAGCCAAATTTTGATTTTTTTTTATTTTGATTGATTTTAATTTTGATGGGCTTAATTGGGTAAATGGTTGGCCCAAATCTACGAGCTCAATTTGAATAACTTAATTCTTTAATTAAATAAGTTTGATTGGTCTAATTTAAGGTTTTATACGAAATTAAAAATATATATAAATTATGATTTTTTATCATTATCTCATGACATATTGATAAAATTTTATATGTGATAAATAAAAAATTAATTATTATTCTTAGATATTTATTTAGTTATTTATCTGCATATATTTAAAATTATGAAATAATATTTATTTTTCACATAAAAACATAATTTGTGATTTATCATAATTACAATTATGAGCTTCTCTTTATAATGATTAATATTCAATAATTATTGTGATTATTATTTTATTATTGAACTGTTTTGGTATAAATTATATTAAAAAAATTTAATGAATACTATTTGTAACTTATATACATAAGTTTTATCTTTAAAGTACCCGTGTAGGTGGCTTGAGATGATAAACTTGTGGGATGTGATTTACAATAAAGGTTCTATCATTTATATGATATTTTAAATTATATTTTAAAGTGGATTAGACTAATAACTTATAAAATTATATTAAAAATTTTAATTTTAAATGATATTAAGAAAAATAATATTAATAATGACATATATTAGGATATTTAGATAATCCTAAAGGAGAATATACTTCGAATAATTATGTGATTAGGTATGATGATGCTATTTTAGATATTCTTGTAGTTTATAGTTGTATACCTAAATGTAGCAATACTATTATATAAAGATGATATCAATCCTCTATAAATAATTTTGTATGAACACTAGATATGTTAATATTTTACTTAAAGATGAAATAGAGATGACATTAATAGTTTAACATTATCTTAAAAACTCAAAGTATTAATATTATATTATTATAATGATACTTTCTTCATTGTATTCATGTAAATATCCATATTTTTTTGGATTAAATTATTATAAATAGTTTGAGCATAAACAATTTAGATTGGGTGTGTTAGACTTTGGTCATATTAGTTGAAAGGATCACAAACTTAATTACTAAAAGTTTTATGGAACAAATAACTGAGATAATGGATCGAGAAAGTTATAAAAGACTTAGTTTTATGATAATTGCTAATAATATTTAGGCTTTATTTCAGTCTACAATTAGTACAATAAAATATTTTAAAATTAATTTAAATTATTAACGAGACATATTAATGAAAGAACTAATTAAAATTTAATATGATAGTTTTTAAGGAATTCAAGATTATATCCTTTATATGATTGACAAAACTATAAACTTATGAACATTAAGTATGAATGTTGTTGAGTTCTTTCTCCTATAATTTATTTTTACTTTTATTTCTTTCTAGTTTGACTCATTTAAAATTTACTATAACAAAATTAAGCATAAGTAAAATTTTAATGAGTTGATTAGCATACATATTTGGAAAGAATTAAGATTAAAATAGAAAAGAATCATAATAATTTAGATACTACTCAAGAGTAGATAATATAAACTTAAAAATGTTGGTGGTAAGAAGATAAGAACTATAAGGTTTAATTTAAAATAGAAAGATACAAGTCTGACATTTGTATATTTCAAATCAAACGTTACATAAATCTTTTTTTAACACTTGATAAATTGATTTTTACATTTCAACATATGTTCCTAATAATATATATGTATTTTAATATAAAAATCAAAAGAGAATGAAATATTCATTTTACTAAGAATCATTTTAAAACAAAAATAATTATAATTAATAATAGTCTATACATAATTAATATGAATCTTGAGTTTACAATGATATTATAATCAAATATTAGGATAAAATATACTTTCATAAATTCCTTGGGATTATATATGTTTATATCTACATGTCACTTCATATTTTTATTTTTATGAAAAAAATATTTTATTACATTTATAGATAATCTATTAAGATATAATTATATATATTTAATTTATATAATGTCTCAAGCTATTGACATATTTAAAGATATATAAATGAAGTTGAAAAATAATTAGAATAAAAAAAATCAAAATAAACTCTAATAAGATTGATAAATTTTATGAGATTTATGATAAATCCAATCATAATTATAATTCTTTTACTAGATTTTTTTTAAAAAAATAAGATATTTGTGCATTTATCATATATGTCACAATAAAATAAAATTAGTAAAATCATATTTTTATAAATATAATTAAAAATTTGATAAATTATTCTTTTGTACTAGAATCCGAGCAAAAAGCTCTAAAGACAATTATGTATAACATATTTATGCTTACACTCATTCCAAATAAAATAAAACAAACACATTGCACCAAAACAAACAACAAAGATAATACTCATAGCCCTGACTTACTATTACATGAACAATTATGGCTTAATATTTTTAATTACCATTTAAAAGTTTCCAAAGAATCCACACTGCAACTTGACAAAATCTAATCCAAGTTGACCTAACCATCAATTGGATCCAATCTGTGCTTTTACATGTGGGATGAGCCAATGCTTCAAATCTCAAACTTTCTGGTAGTACTTTGTATGTGTTATAAGTAGATGGTCTATCAACTAGCAACCTTCTCTGGCTGCAAATGCTATACACCCAAAATACCAACATGAGATGATTTAATTTACACATATAAATACAAAGATATATTAGTGTACTGATACAGCAACAAACTCCACCCCATCTAAGAGATCATAAAAGAGAAAAGAGGGAAATAACAAAAACATTATTTTATAAATGAGGTAACTTGACAACAAATAAGGGTGGAGTAAGCATCTGGAAGAAGCATAAAGCTCAAAGTACATTCAAATGACATGCAACCCCTCATCCGTGATTAGAACTCTGCCTTCAGAAGCTTTGATCTAGGTCTAATGGTGATGTAATCAGAAGGCCTCTCTTGGTCAACTTGAATAAAATCCTTTGTTTTCAGGACCTGCAAAGATGGACATTCATATCAAAGAAAAGAGAGACAAATGAAGAGAGAGAATAGTTTTAGTTAACTTATTAGAAGGATGGTCTCATTTCATGAATCTTGGCATGATTAACTGGAAGCTCATAGTTGCATTGTTATTGTAACTAGTTTGTATGTATCATTGCCGGAGCAGCCCTAATGTTTCGTGATGTTTCAGCCTTCTCATTATTTCTTCCGATTAATCATCCATAATTAAGAGACATTGATGTCTTAAAGTCTGTAATCCTATGCTAATTTAACCCGAGTAACCATTAAAGTGGTAAGGCTTGCTTCATGATGACAGATAATAAACATATAAGCATTCGCACTTCTAACCATTTGCTTCGGCAAAAAATCATTCAAACATAATAGGCCAATTTGCATTCAAAATGTCAGAAAGACGAGGAGAGCGGATTAGCATACCAAGGTTTCAAAGAACATTCTTGATGCTTCTTTGCGAGTTTTGCCTGCTATAAGCTGGTCCATAGCAACAGATTTTCTCCCACGCCCAAATTCTTCATCAAACAAAATTTTCAGGTACCGTGCTACACCTCTGTAACATCCACAGCAATAATTTTCTCCCTTTAGAAAACCACTGCCAATGTAACTAAACAAAAAAAATGTTGACCAAAGATTTACCTTGTCCTTGAAGACCAACGACTGTTTTCGAGTGATCCACCTTCAGCATTGGGCACATCGTCATCTCCTTCATGGTAATCGATTTCGTCATCTACATTAAGAAACTCTAACACAAAGGTAGATAAAATAAGGTTAGATAGATGCAGATAAATTTATGAATAATCTCCACTGTAGTCAGCTTGGGCACAATTAACTATCTTCTTAGAAATATGTGCACAAATTTGAATAGTGAATCAGTACACTGCATAAAAGATGTCAATCCAGTTCTTTGTAGACCATAAAACTCACACAACATAAATTATATAAGAAAATTGCAATTTTCAAAGTTCATGCCTATGTTTCAGATGACTAGAAAGTCACTGTAGCCCTCACATTGCTGGAAATACTTGCTTATAATGTAATATATATGGTAGGTAATCTCCTACACAATTCACCTACTCTCAAGCCAAGGATGTGTATCATCAAAGTGTCGTCAGACTTCTATAAACGAAAGCTCAGATACCTCTCACTGGTCATACAGACACCATTTTGAGGTCAAAAAGGCTGATTGCTACTGCTTCAAGTCTGTAACTTCCAAAAAATGAAAAAGACTTATCTCTATATCAGCCACTACAAAACTTAATAAATTTATGGATCCTTAAACCTGAAGCATACAGTATTTCATGATATCATGGGATGTTACTAAGGGTAATAGACATAAAGTCATGATCAAAGACCAGCAAAAAGGATGGAGGACCACTTGCAGGTTGCATGCAATAGGATGCTTGCATACCAAAGTCAGTACGCTTCAGTATCATCCTCTCATCAGAACAAAATTCTAAAACTACATTGGATCATATCTCGATCCAAGCAGGAGACTTTAAAGAACATAGATCAACCAAATAAGGCAATCAGTTTTAAGGGAAAATCCAAAATAACTGCAAGACTTGGTTATCTGTGATTATGGTTAAGAAAAACAAAAAGGACTGATTCTGCATTTATCAAGTGTAGCTCTCATAAATGGAGCAGAGGATTTAACATTAACTGATATAATATTCAAAATCACAATATCCAAAACTGATAGATGTTGCACTTACAGAAATTAAATAGAAAACTACCTGTATCATTGCCATCAATTGTGCTGCAAAAGTCCTGGACAAAAGTAGAAAATCAATTAACAGAAGAAAAATAAACAGAAGATTTGGGAGCACTATTGATGGCACATTTTGTTGTCACTAAATTGTAAAAAAAAAAAAGTTTACAATCACAGATAACTATTGCATCGGTATAAAACTAGTAAATGAGTCAGGATCTTACACTACACTCTTTTCCAGTAACCAAATCCATGGGAGTGCTTTCAACAATTATACCACCGTCTGGGATAAATTCCTGAAAGCTAGAGTTTTCTCTTATGGCTGATGGAACATTTCCACTCTCATTATTTATCTGACTCGGAGATAAAGAAACCGTCTCAAGCCTTTCAGAACATATAACATCACTTATAAGGTTTCCCTCAGTATGCATCAATTTCTCTTCATTCTCCACCTTTGCACCCACTATTTCTTCTTCTATAATACGATCATCAGTTCCAGGAACCGGATCAGTTACCAAATGTCCCTCCGATTCATGGTCAACATTATTGAGCTCAGAGATCAATGTCTCACCATTAGCCTCCACAACATCACACATATCTTGTGGGTCACTTGAGGTTATAGCATCTGGCGGCCCCATTCCTCTGTCCACAGTGGATGCATCATTGGAGGCATGAGCTTCTTCAACATGCATTATATGATCATCATCCGCAATTGCAAGTGCATTGTTATCAACCATCCTGTCCTTGGAATCACCACCAGCAGAAGCTAAATCTATTGTAGAATCATTTTCAGTGAAATGTTTTGCCTCATCATTCATCACAGAAGAACCATCTCTAGCCTGCTGCAAAGGATACGTGTGTATTGTCATTCTTCCAGGGAATAAAGCAGCTGGTACTATTAAAAGAAATCTCACCAGCTGTAGAATCGATGGCCATTACCTCATATTCACTAGAAGGTGCAGCTGAAGGCATGGGAGTACCAACTCCAGCATCTTTACCATTATTGATTTCTGTCGGCAACATCATACATGATCCATCATTACCTGAGTGCTCCAGCAGAGGCAGGAAAGGTACAGAATGCTTTTGATCATCACATCCGTTCTTGCCCGTGCTGCTCTGCACCTCAGCTGTTAAAGAAACATGAGATGGTCCTTGCATTTCACCATCAATATTTTCTGGCATGATTGAGTTTAGCTTAGCTCAGCCATTACTATGTTATTAGTTTTCCTAACAAATTGCAAGTTTTCAGAGATCAAATTCTTTAGTTGCTTACCACAGGAATAATTTCGGTTAGTTTCAGGATCATATCTTCGGGTGTGTAAGTCGTTCATTACGGATGATATACCTGAAAGTAGAAACACGAGCAGATTAAATAAACACTGGTTTGAGGATGCCAGAAGTCATTAAAGAAGTATTACAGATCATATTACCATCTTCAACAAGGAATTGATGTTTTACTAGTAACACAAATTGAGAGGAACAGTGAAATAGTAAAGGTTCTGGTAATCTGCAGAACAGTCAGAATAAAATGGAACTCAAGACAAGAGCCGAACATTTAAAGTTAGAACCCAGTAGCTTTATGTTAAATTAAATATATATTCTTTGGCATTTCCAGTATGCACATGGTGCCTGAAGTCTAAAACTACCCAAACCCATGCAGGTTTTACATTAATAAACCAGGTTTATATTGACTAGCAACCAAGTACAATTCAACAATGTCTCACTCGCCCTTTTTGGTCAAAGCTCCTTAAATATGTATCTCTGTGATGCTTGTGACTGTACCAACCATTTCAGTGTTTGAGCTTAATTTTCACCTATTTCAATTTCTACAATGGCTCAGAATAATATGTACAAGACCTTTCTACCCATGTAATCCCAGGCCTCACCTTCTTGACATGCTCTATTGGTATTTTATACTATTCAACTATTCTCTTGGTGTCACATTGGCAATCAACGCTCCCATGTCTAAACTAAAATAGCAACTTATATGCCAACTCTAATTAACAATAAAATTTAAAGAATGTGTCACAACTATTATTCCTAAATCATGATGAGGCCAACCCCAAGAGAGAAGATATAGAGATGCTCATAGGTCTCTCATCAAAAAGCATAAAAAATTTCACATATGGCATGAAAAAGAGGGGACGCAAGTACAATACAATGGGGAAAAAAATGAAAATATAGATGTCGGACTGAAATCACATATACGATGAGCAAGCTGCTCATGTTCTCCATCAGCTACATAACAGAAAGGATTGGTAGTGGATGGATTTAGAAAGGTATGAAAAAGTTCAAAGGTTGTGATATCTTGTCATCTTAAAGTTGCATCTTCTGGTTCTATCATGTGTATAACAGAAAAGGCACACTTGGCAGTAGTTGCCCTGCATTTTACAAAATAAACATTAGAATTCCATGATGAATTATCCCATAGGTTTTAGTTAGAATTTCAAATTGTAATGTGAACCAAAAATCAGACTAACATACTTTAAGACCGTTGTGTGGATCAACCACACGCTATAGAGTGTAACGTAGCATTTCAAGACCTAAAATTGGAGTTTAAATCTTCATAACAGATGAAACCAGACAATGCAATTAGAATTCTCCAGAAAACTGGCATCTCAAACAGCTGATGCAATGCAGGAAAACATCATATTCCACTTCTACCGATCTTTGATTGATCTGTTTACTCAGAATGCAGGTTAGTTTCAATTATATTATTCAGTTTAGGTTTCAATTTTTCACAAAAACACTGGAGAGACAGTAATAACCAAATTTGAATATAGATAATAGATCTACATCACAACTAAAAGAAGATGCTTCCAGTTAACAGCAATAGACCTTCACACCTTTCAGCAATGTTTAAATGAACATCAAACATCAACAACAGGAAAATGAAGTGGTTAAGATAATTAAGATCTTAATAAAAGCTGCAGAAAGTCTTTACCAGTCATTATAGGTTCATTGAAAATTTCATCTTCTAGTGAACTTTTCTGAATCATCCAAATTTCAGGACGTGTACATGGTGCCTTCTTGCGCATGCGTCGAATGTCTTCAGTATTCATTAGCTGCTGCCTTATTGCACTGCAAAAGGAAGAAAGAATAGATTCTTTCAATTGCACCAAAACTATTAATGGGCTAAGTTGAAATCAATACAGCTGAAAAAAATTCTCTATTTTTCCTGATTTGGAAATTTTTTATGGTTATGCATTCTTCATTGAAATGTTCTTAATTTGTACCACATGTTACATACTACTCCAACCTTTTGTACCAACTTCAGGATCAATCCAATTTTTATAGATAATAAGGTGATCACCGACAATTTAGTACCCCATGTATTACTCAATTGAAACATGAAATTTTTGTCTTGTCTAAGTTCATGCACACAATAGCATATATATCTAAATGAGTACTGATGACTGATCTACACGTTAGCTCTCTCATTCATGCTAGTTGCATATACTAGCTTTGTCTAACTTTATCATGGTTCCTGATAGTATCCATGAACTACTCAAAACAATATATATATATATATATATATATATATATATATATATATATATATATATATATATATATCTGTGTGTGTTACTGGAACAAATATCAGTATATAAAAGCATTATTCTTGCCAGAAGTTGGCAGGCTGTAAATGACTGTTGAAGAATATTTAGCCTAAACTTGCCCAGATAATCACACATGCACTTTGATTTTACATATAGCTTAATGTAAAACATATACCAATGACATAAACAATGTGTAAGAGACATATATAGTTATTGATTGCTTAAGTCAATAATGGTATGTATCATTCATCAACTCTTTTCATTTAAGACCCAACATCAATGTACAAATTATCATTCATCCACCATGTGTCCAAAATGGTTATACTCATAGTCAATTTTCTAATGAATGTCAAAGTCTAGAAACATATATAGTTCTTAAAAAGATAGAAGCAACTTCACATTAATTACATCATTTGAACTATTTACTAGGCATCTATTCAACCTCTTGGCTATTAGGCTAGGCATGGATTAAAAACTCAGCTTGTAGCAGTCTGTATGGGCCAGTATTTAATGGTCTGACAGCCAATTGAATTGTGGACCAGATTATTTCGCCTGATTCAGTCCGAAATCAAGCTTCCAGCCATGAACTCCCTGTAACAGACTTCCTGGACAATGAACAGACCGGTATTGAACTGTATTGGTGGTAAGCCTTCCATCAGAACCAAAATCAGGCTTTTATAAATTATGACAGCTGTAAATTATCTTTTATTTTTTTAAAATTTTCTTTGTCTTCTTCTCTTTTTGTATCAGGTTCTCTCTCCCCCCTCCACACCTCCTACTCCTCATCATCACTATCGCATTAACACCTTTGCCTCCTCCTAGCCTGGGCTGCCTCATGCTAGTCCGTTCCCTGCTTCTCCACCACCACCTCCTCTTCTTCCTGCCTCTCGTTTCACTTCCTCCTACTCCTCCCCTCCAAGTGTCAACATGCCACCCCACACCAGTGTCATATTGATCCATCTGTTGTTCAGTTCCAAGGTTACCCGGCTATTTGCCAATTAAATGTGCAACTTCCAAACAAATTATAAATGTCGAGAATGACACAGAAATTATGAGTCACTGCACAGAATGCCACTATATTGCATTTTTCTACTGTTTTTTTTTCTTTTCTTTTTTTGTTCTTTCTAAATATTATCAAGCAAAATGAGCAAAAAAACTTAAACAAAATAAAAACTGTTAATTTTTTTAATGTTATTAAGCTTGTCTGTCACAAAAGTACGGTTACAGATTGAAGATAATACTTGAGACCTTGATTATAAAAGGTGAGTCAGAAATCTAATGTAGACAAAGCTTCCAATAAAAGATCTAGTCAAGTATGGCTCTCAAATGGTTTCTCAACATTGCTTTAGCTGTGTCAATATTATTAGCATAACCTTCTCACTTATCTCCTTTCACATTCCCCTGTAACTCCCATCTCTTAGCTGGGAAGTGCATTTTTTAAAAAAATCCACAATGGAAAATGTCAGACATCAACTCATGACAACACAGTAAAATCCAAGGCATTTGTTTACTAAAAATCTCATAATAACTAAGGTCATCTTTCAACTCTTTCCCCAGTGTCCTTTTGGAGGCACATTTTCAACTAGTACCTACAAAGTAATGGGAAAAGAATAAGATATGCATTTCATGACAAGCCAGCAAAAACCAGAACATGTATTACCAAAACTCTAATAACAACTTTATGATGTTTCAGTTTTTTGAGATTTTCATATATGAACATATATCGATCTTCCACAAAACATTCTGTAAAATGTTCCTTTAGTATGGTTAAAGCAACACAAAAAGGATAATATAGACAAAGAAACATAAAGCAAGATAACATACTCAGCATGCAAGACTGTAGTATCATCCAACAGCACCTTCCTCTTTGGCATGCACAATCTCGGTGCCAATCTAGGACGTTTTGGAGAAGTTGCCTTATGGGGAGGTGTAGACCCTATCCTCAAAAGCGGAGTCTTTTTCCCAACTGACATAAACATAATATTGCTTAAGACTTTCAATAATGAGGATATGTAGTAATTCAGATGGAATTTTAGCACCATGTTTGATCTTTTGTATGTAGATAAACATAAAAATGAAAACATAATCCGGGCAAAACAAAAAATCATTGTTGTACCTAATATAGATGCCAACAAATCATCATCATCAGGAACATATTCAGTGTTTTTTCTCAATCGTGACCTTCCATATATTTTCCCTGAGCTACCATTTTGCAAAGCTGATATAGTCTCCATTGGACGGCGCTTTTTCCCAGAGAGACTTGTGATCCTGTTAACACTACCATCAGACTCTATGACTCCCTTTTCTTCAGTTACCTGGCTCAACTCATTTGCATGGTCAACATCTCCAGTAGAAGCTAAGAGCATCTTCTCAGGTTCAGGGAATTCAGAACTCAAAGAATAGGTCAACTGATTCTTTTGGGTGTCTTTTTGAGATAGATCAGCCAATAACTCATCTGTGTTGCTAACATCTACAGCAGATCCTGTCAGTACATCTTGGGGATTTTCCCTTACCTCCAGATCAGCATCTGTAGTGTTAGCACCATTAGAATCTTTGCCTGAAAAATAAAAAGAAACAGCTTAGACATCCATTCTTTACAAAATCAGAATATAGCATGTAAGAAAGAAATCAACATCTTACAGACCTCGTTCTTCAATCGAAACTCCACAATTGTTTTGTGCTGAAATCCTATCTTGTGCAGAGAGTATTTTGACTTGATTGATTTCTGAGATACAGGATCTCAAATGCAAATCTGAGCTAAGTGCAGAAGTATCTCCATTGAGGGAAGGGTTCACATCTTCTACATGTTCTGTACTGCAACAACCTGACGGCTGACCTTCAACCCCACATGAATTGCTAATGGCTACTTCAGTATCAACTTGAGATCTGTCCAAATGAGCTTTTGAATTTGATTCTTCATGTGAGGCATTGGAAGATATTAAACCTTCAATCTGAGCTACTTCAGGAGGCATGGCCTCTCCATTACCTTGTATTTGTTCATCAACTGTTAGGTCTTTTGTTTCGCTACAAACATATCCATTCTGCAAATCACTGGAATTCTTCTGTTGACATTCCATTTCAGTTTCAACAGTTGCAGTTATCTGTTCTTTATGTTCAGCTAGTTCTGAAGTAGGGGAAACTACTACTTGTACAATATTTGCTGAATCAGGGGCCACAGTTACCTCAGGCATGACACCACTGTCAGTCACTGAATCTGGATGTCCATTCTGCAAGTTAGAATTTCCATGCTTGAGGACTTCATCAAAAGATGATGAAGGTTTCGTCTGGGGACTCAAAGCAGGACCTTCATGCATGTTACCCAAGAACATCTCTTCCATCAAACCAGGAGTTGGAGGAGCATGAGGACATTCAGCCAGATCTGGTGTCGGGACACCATCAGCAATTGATCCAACAAAACTTTGACTTGGTGCTGCAGAAGGCCCTTCAACATGATCATTTGGACAAAAGACTTCATTGAGATCAGGAGTCTGAATGTTGTATATGTCATTCTTTTTCATATATAGTATACTTGGATGAGTATGCCTCTCATGCGAATTAGAAAGTTCTTTTGTTGCTTCAGTATCAATATCTTCAACTAAACCATTTTGGTCATGGTCAATATCCATCTGAGTTAGAGGAATAGAGGATGAAGATTGACCCTGGTGCACAGCACTGAAGCAAGACATATATACAATAATGAAAAACATGATTAAACATTTTCAAGGTCAAGCCACATGAAAAATATCAACCTTAAACATTAAGCAAAATTCAATAGCAGTCACATTTCCACTAGACCAGTATCTAAGTAAAAGTAAAACATCTTAAGTAAAAAGTACTGTATACATGAACTTCCAGTAAACCATTAAAGGAAAATCTGAACACATGAAAACAACATGAAGACGAAAAGAAAATACCATTTTGAACAAATTATTCAAAAAGAGTATATGTTATAACTTTAGCTAATTAACAAATGTATATCTCAATAATATAATCTATTATCTTACAATCAACCAGAAGATCTAAATGCACCTATAAAGGCTTCAAATTTGACAGATGAATCAATATATAGTAACATCAGTAGGATAGGACAGAACAAACAGATGCCAAGTTGCCAACCAATATTATGATAACACTGTCATGGACCTAAAGAAGGCAAAAATGTGAAAACAGGATGATTCATCAAAAAAGAGCAAGATGGAAGATGAAACTAAAAAAAATAGATTAATAAGTTAAGTACTAAAGGCTTCAGCAGTAGAATTTACCATTCACCAGGTGCAACATTACTTGAAGCAAGCTGAGAAGAAGGATGACTATCCTCCAAGAACAAGTCCTGCCAGCAAAAAGATAGCAAGAATATAATTGAACATCTTGTACGCTGTTTAATATAATAGAAATTTCTTCCATTTTTTTTTTTTAAAGATAGCAAGAATATGATTCATATGTTTTTTGTGTTTCAAATTTGTGCAACTTTAAATGAGAACAAAAGCAGTTTTGACACACTGAAAACATATTTTGATATGATTGATCATACAAAAGCATCAATTTGTTGAACTTTTGTATGCATGCACCAAAAAGCACATCAAACCCATAAAAGTTTCATTATCCAAGTACTTTTTCTGCAGTCCGTTTTGTGATAGACTAATTAAAATGCAGAAGGTCCTCAAATTACATAATTTCTTGTGTCTAGGAATTTCAAATGCTGTAGTTGACAAAACACAAACACAGGCAAGAGCCTATTGAAATCCTTTAAATGAACTTGGCAACATGCAACAATCTTCTACTTCCAAGTTAATATCGAAGAAACATATCGAACAAGAGTGATTAGATTGAAGCATAAAAAGAGTAAGGACCATCTTACTTATCCATATTCCAAATACTAAACACTAGAAATACAAGCACCTTGATATTAACAAGGTAATATGTTAGAAACAACAAATTTTCCACAAGGCATCCAATTGGCATAAGGTGAGCCATGGAAGGTACAGACCTGATTTTGCATGAAAAGTATATACATACACAATAACTCTATAATTTAGAGGAAATAATTCCAAACTAGGATTATGAAGCATAAAGCACTTCAATAATTAGCCACATCTGTCCTGTGTCACAATTTGTTCAGATGTCTCAAAACATATAGGACATGGCATATCATATACACCTTTTAGTTTATATATATTCTGTATTTGGCTTGAACTCTTATTCCAATGTAAGCAATTTCCTTACAGTTTTACATATGCATTTAAAATAACTATGATTGATTTTTATTTATGAGAACAGCCATTATGCTTATCCTAATTTACAAGTCATAATTATAAATATTCAAATTGGCCATAACTTCACATGTAAACAGTGGCAAGAAAAAGGCTGGTCAGTGCTCAAGGTGATTGGTCATGTGGAGGTTCAGGAAGGTAAATGTATTCAGACTTACCCTATTGTATCTTTTATATTGCATTATGTTGATCCATGTCGTGACTATGTCTATCCCCATTGCTTTATTAGGTTGTAACCAACTGATCAAGACAAACCAACTCAGCACATTTCTAACCAATTTAAGTTGGACACAAGACAACATATCAACCATTGGTATAAGTGCTTGTCAATCTAGAACTATTAGTAGGTCAATCATATTTAAATTAAAACAAATTTTCTGAACTACAGAAGCTAATCGGCTTATTCTCCAGAATAAGAGAATCCACCTCAACCAGCAAATTCCACCAGGGCTGACCAATCTGACCAGTTCATTGTATAGGCCAATTCTCCATTAGTGAAGATTGACATGGTGGCACTTCCCTCAAGGTTGACCGTAGGTAGTCTTACTACTTGACCTTGACCAATCAAACCCAGCCATTGTAAGCACTACTATAAAAGAACAAAGAATATGGTTCAGATCTCAACCCCAGCTATTACCAGCTATTATATAGATGACAAGATGAGAAAATTTTCTTGTTTGTATACCAAGCGATGAGATAGCCAATTTTCGTAGTTCTTTTGACCTATTAATCATCACATCACATGATGCACTCGAGAAGACTGCAACCTCTATGCCAGATTTGAGCCATAGAATATATGAAAATTTTAGTTGTCAATAGATGTTTACATAGATTTTGCTTGTAAGTGTTTACATGTACAAATAACCATTAAATCTTTACAATTTACAGAAATTATTTGCATTCACTCCACTAGGGTCCTCTTTGTATTATAACATCTAGCTCTAAAACCATATGGAATCATGTTTTACTTTATATGAGAGTAATGGCACTACCTAACTGGCAGCGAGGGGAAAGATCTACTTTTTTTCATCACAGTATAACCAAGATGGATGGGTGTTTGTGCAAGCAGAGACAGACATCCAAAACATGAAATTTACCTCATCAAGGTCTAAACGTATCTGGGAAGCATTACCATCCCCAAATCTTTCTGTTCGAAGAAAAAACAATAGAACTCCATTTAGTTTAACAGGAAATATGAAGTCAAATTGTACAACCCAATCTATTGAGATGATTCAGATGCAAACCATCCAATCCAAATTGCAATGTTGAATATCCCGAGCCATCCATAGTATCCTGAAGTGTGATCTGCTCTTTTGTACTGACATGGTGATCAACAAAATCACTGCCAAATCATCAAAGTAAAACTTACATTAACACCACAACTAGGATAAAGTGGGGATACAAGAATGCTTAGGAAAATAATTATGCAATAATAGGCACTATTTTGGTGTTGAAAGGTAAATGCAACAAGAATACAGGAAGCCAATACCGACCCTTGAGTTGCACTATCAGGCAGTTCAAAATCATCAAGGTGAAAAGTCTCTGGCAAAGTGATGGAATGATAAGGTGCAGTAGATTCTTCAGGAGGAAGATCCACCGCAGTTGATCTGAAAGCCTGTTTTATCTTAAGCAAAGCCTCACTGCAGTCATGGAAGAGATAGTTCACCTTCCGAGAGTATATTCTCACAACACCTAGGAGCAGATGACTTGATAACCGAAGTGCTATTGGAGCTTCAGGGAAAAGTATTGAATCTGCATTAAGGATTTTTAAGAACGAGATTGGAGAGACAAAAAGGATATCAGTTTATTGTAGTCAACATAACCAAAGTAAGTGTAAGTTGTTAAGGCTGCTAAAAATCAGTTTCTTAAAAACAGGAAAGCAAGCATAAAATTTTTTATGTATCAGTTATCTAATTAAAGAAGGATAACACAATAAAATACATAGCCAAAGTAAATGTAAGTTGTTAACGCTGCTCAAAATCAGTTTCTTAAAATCATCAGATAGTTGAGAAAATTAAAAGAAAAAACTTCCATCGCGATGATGTTTGTGCTCCTCAAGGCATTTGCATGTGCGACTTCTAGGAGTAAATCAGACTTTCAATCCCTTAACCTGATCCATCTCAGATAACTATACATCTCAGATAACTATACGTAAAGAATTGAATTTGCATCAAATACAAACAAATCTAAAAGTTCAGAGTGCAAAAAGAACAGAAAAAAAATAAAAGAAAACATCCAGAAATTTGTACAAAGAATTGTCATACTGGCCTTCCTGAAATATACTAATCAATATGCCATGTTTTATGTACCAGTGCAGGATTTCATGCTACACCAATGGGGTGGCAACACAACCACAGCAATGTAATTGGTCTTTAACGGTCAGCATAAGGACCATGTCCTACCATGCTAACCTTTACTGTATTGGTAGACAAAATGGCAATGGCACATCAAATGATATTTTGCCCACCCCTTCTGTACAGAAGACACTGCAATTTAACCTATGGTCGATTTTCTGACAAAGTTTACTCCAAAATTCCAACTAAGAGTATCACATATTTACTTTCTAATTCTGGTTTAAAAATAAAACATATAGACAAGTTGTTATTCAAGATGAAATAACTTAGATCTCTTAATGGACTGATTTATAATGGGAACTTATTTATTCAGTTCCTATTCACCATCCATGCTGACCATTCATCTTATACAGTTGGTAGAGTAACTAAAGACATCTAATGAGACAGTTTCCCTCTTTGGATTTTATTGCTAGAGGAAGTGATCTGAAGAAATTCCCATGAGTGTCATGACTTCTGGAGTAGAAACTTCTCTGATACTTTTCAAAGTCAAATCGGGAGAATGGGTGTCCAGAAGTAGCAGATGCTTTACTTCTGTCATTGATCTTGTCTAGATATACAATTAAGGTTTGTTGCAAGATGGACCTGATACCCAATAGAATCAACTTCCTGTCTTCTAATCATTTTGTCAGCTACATCCCCCTTATTGTTGATCAGAGAGAAAAAGGATAGCAGATGAGGTTGTGCACTTGCAGAAAGGGCATAGTGCAATATCAAAATGCAGTCCTTACGAGTTTAGGCATCTGCGTAAAATCGAGCAATCTGCCACATGCCAGCGGCTAAGTTTTCTCTCTATATATAATATATTTCTTTTCTTTACCCTGCACTAGGGCTCCTGACATGACTCCTTGCAAGGAGTTGCGAGTCTTCTTGTCACCACCCATATGCCATCTGCCCACACGCAATCCTGCTGCCTACCCACTGCCCGCATGCTCGTCACTACACACGCTCACTCCGATACAACTACCCCTCCTCTTCTTCCTTGTCCCTCCCTTGACAATATCATGGTATGTTCTAATTTACCAATACACAATGCACTAACACAGATCGGACCTATAGTGGTCCGGCCATGAACCAGCAAGGATATTGTAAGTGAAATTGAATTCTTTGATATTCATACCATAACACATGCTAGAAACACATATTCCTCCAGAGGCTGATTTGGACATCGGCATCAGGATCTTATTTTCATGTTTAATACTAAAGAGGTGTAAGTCTGTATTTTTACATAAGTAATCGGTATCATGGTTGATCAAAATACTTCTCTTGGTTGTATGTGCTTTCCTAAGACAGGTAATCAAACGTCTCCACGAAGATCTTCAAATTAACTATCGTTAAGTTGATTTTCAACAACAACTTTAGAGGTAATTCCTGTACTTTTTTACATAAATACTCAATCTAATACTTGGTCAACATTCTTCTTATAAATGAGTTTATAAAGCCATCAATTAGCTTAAGATATATCTTGTTGTCATTGTTAGGCTAATTAAAACTACATGGTACATCCATACATTCTAATTAAATATATGAAATAAGAACTATTTATAGGATCAATTATCAATCTTACAAAGCCAATGCAACTTTTAAACTTGACTCAATAAAATTATGACTAGAGATAGCAAGTTAGTGTTACCTGTTGGTTTCTGGTAAATATTGAAGTCCAACCTTATACCACAACTTTACTTGTCTTTATGTGTCGAATTACTAAAATTTTGACAAAAGTCATTGTTCCAGTAAATTCATTATAAACAATTAATGACTTAAGCATGTTAGGGTTGGTAAATATTTTAAGAGTCATAATTGGGTTTCAACTACTCGGGACGAGTTCTAATTAAATTCAAATTCCTTGACGGATTAGAATTTAGATTAGAGATTCACGTAGAAAGAGTCCTTAAAGAATTAAGATATGTTCTTATAAATACACCTTGAATTTCAAGGTTTTGGTGAGAGAGAGAAGCAAGACAACTTTGGTGCTTTGAGAGTTTCTCTCTAGTGAATATAGAAAGGGTTTGAAAGAAAGATCTTCAGGTTTATGTGAGAGGGTGTACAGGGGATTTAAGGCTTGGGTTTGGGTTAAGTCAAGGGAGAGTGATTCATTGTACCGAATTTTCTCATATATTGAAGAATTTAGTTTTTGGGTGCATGAGGGCTTTGGTTATGGGGAGAGAAATGATGATGGTGATATAATTTTGGATTTTACAACTTCGTATGATCTTATAATTATAAATACTCACTTTAAGAAAAGAGATGAACATTTAATTACTTATAAGAGTGGTCGCAACTATAGTTAAGTAGACTTTTTAATCACTAGAAAGATAGATAAAGTTCTTTGTAAGAATTGTAAAGTTATACCTAGTGAAAGTTTGACGAATCAACATAGGTTGATGGTATTAGATATTTATTGTTAAAAATGGAAGAAGAAGAAAAAGATAGTACAAAAAATTACTAGGACTAGATGATGTAATTTTTAAGATAATAATGTAAGCACTTTTAAGAATAAGATGATAAGGGAGACGATTTGAAACTTAGATGAGGATAATAATGATATTATTTGGACTATGATGGCTAATAAAATTAAAAGCTTAACAAAGAAAATTCTTGGTAAAACTAAAGATAGAGGTATAACCTTAAGAGAGAGAGGGTGGTGGTGCGAGGAAGTTTAAAAAAATATTTTTTACTAAAAGGTCATGTTTTAAAGATTGGCAAAATTGTAAAAATGAGAAAAAAATTAAAAGATATAATGATCTAAAAAAAGGCTAAAAAACGATTAGTATGGCAAGATATAAAGGTTTTGATAATATTTATAATAACTAAAGATTGTGAAAAGATATATATCGAATTGCTAAAGCTAGGGAAAGAAAGTATAAAGATTTAGGTAATATTAGATACATTAAAGACGAAGATCAAAGAATACTTATTAATGATAACAAGATTAAGAAAAGATGATAAAATTATTTTTATAAATTATTTAATGAATATTCCACACAAGACTTAGATTTAATGATAAAATAATAATGATATATTTAATAATAATAAATTTATTCGTAAAATTATAGTTAATGAAGTAAAAGATACACATTAAAAATGATAAAAATAACTAAGAGTGTAGGGCTTGATGATATCCCTATTGAGTTCTAGAAAAGTTTTACGGACAAGGGAATAACTTGGTTAACTAGATTATTTAACAAAATCATGATATTCGAAAGAATGCTTGATAAATGGAGAAATCGTTTTTAGTGCCAATTTATAATATGGTTAACATATAAAATTGTTCAAATTATAGAGGAATCAAAATCATGAGTCATATTATGAAATTTTGGGAAAGAGTTATCAAAAGTAGGTTAAGACTTGAAACAAATATCTCCGAAAATCAATTTGGTTTTATGTTTGGAAGATCAACTATAGAAGCCATTTATTTAATAAGACAACTAATGAAAAAGTATAGGGTGAAAAGAAAGAATTGCATATGGGTTTTTATTGACTTAGAAAAAATCTATGATAGGATTCATAGAGATTTATTATGGTGAATTTTAGAAAAGAAATGTGTATCCACTAATTATATTAATGCTATTAAAGATATATCTGATAATATAGCTACTAGTGTTAGAACCATATGGAGTATGTGTAGTGAGTTTCCTATTAGCATAAGATTACATCAAGGATCTGTATTAAGTCCTTGCCTTTTCACATTGATAATGGATTAACTTATTAGTCGCTTACATGATAGACCTCCTTGGTGTATATTATTTGACGATGATATTGTCCTAGTTGATGAGAGCCTACGTGGAATTAATTATAAGCTTGAGCTATGGAGGCAAGCCTTATAAACTAAAGGTTCTATATTAAGTACGACTAAAATTGATTATATAAAATATAATTTTAGTGATTCTAGAAATAAACAAGATAATATAGTTAAATTGGAAGGACAAGAAATCCCTTAAAGTAAAAGCTTTAGGTATCTCAGATCATTATTCGACAAGATGAAGAGATCAATAAAAATATTATTCATAGAGTAAAACATGATGGTTAAAATGACGAGGGGCATGTTAAGTCTTGTGTAATCATCGGATACCTTTGAAATTAAAAGAAAAATTTTATAAGATAGTTGTGAGACAAACAATACTTTACGGATCTAAGTGTTGTGCAGTTAAAATATATATATATATATATATATATATATATATATATATAATTTATGTTGTCGAGATGAGAATGTTGATATATAGATGTATGGAGTTACTAAATAAAAAATAAAAAAATACTTTTATTCGTGAAATAAATATTACTTTGATAAAAGATAAGATGAGAGAAAATCATTTAAGATGGTAGGGACATGTGCCAAGGAGACCTCTGGATATAACAGTTAAAATATGTGAAATAATTAATGTTAGTGGTACGAGGAGAGGTAGAGAAAGATCTAAAAAGACTTTAATGAAACTATAAATAAAGATTTAAGTACTCTGAACTTAACTAATCATATGATTTTTTACATATCTCAATGGCGGTAAAAGATAAATATAGCCAACCCTAAATAGCTAAGACTTACAGCTTTGTTGTTATTGTTGTTGTGAAGAATTTGGTTTTCTCCGTGGACCTCGATAGAGAGCTGTCGAATCATGTTAAATCTTGCGTCAACTTTATCATATGTTACTTATTTGTTAATCTTTGGGCATTCTTTGGTTTTTCGATTATCCTATCTCTCCCCAACAAAGCACTGTAAGTTTATTATAAACAATTAATGATTTAAGCATTGATTTATGAATCTAACAACTTTTAATCCTTTCTATCTTTAAGAAATAAGAGAAAACTACTAATTAAACATTAAGGGAAAAATAATGCTTATAATATGCTCCTCATCAAACATATATTTATTGCTATCTCCACCTTCAAAGATAATCTCACTGGAAACTGTTTCATTCAGCTTTAAAATCTCATGCTCAATAGTATCTATATGCATCATGGTTGGATAAATAGAAGATGCACCTCATACCATGCAGATAAGGCAATATAGTGGTCGTCAACCAAAGAGATATTCAAGACTAAGATGTATCAATATGACTCAGGTAAATATTCCTTATGCACCTGAAATTAATAGTCTCGAGTAGAAGACCATACACACCACTGGACCTATGTGCCTTTTCTAAGCATGATGTTCATGAATTTCCTAGTACATTTCACTAAATAGTAGTTCCACAGAGGAAAAAACACAAAAGAACTTCTTTTACAGAACTATACTGAAGATGATTCAGAAATAATACATGAATCCACTATAGCCATAGCTGAGAAGTAACTTGATTCCCCGTCTACTTCGCATACACCCATGAGAAAGAAATTAACCACCAAGGATACAGAATCATCAATTGGGATGTCCAATCACACTGATGCTTCAACACATTAGCACAAGTTATTTAAACTAGATGTACTTGTTGAACACTTGGCATATTGAAGAAGCAAAAAGCCAGTAATATGAACCCAAAGGTTGCTACCGCATCCACAAGAAGCTAACGCCAAAAATCATAGAAGAGAAGAAAAACGAGAAAATGTTTGAGTAGGTGATGAATTGCGAGATACCGACCTACAGAGACGCCAATATCAGTATCCGCCACCTGATTCTTCCGCAGCTTCCGCTCCAAATGCGCCGCGATCCATATAGTTCCAAGCGGCCCCTTCTTGGCCAAAATAAACTGAGAATAGAACATTTTCCAGTATTTCTCAGCTGCCACGAAGAACCTAGAACCCCATCAAACACAAAACACTACCCAAACCCTAAGCAACAAATTCCCCACTGAAACGAGCCTCGAGATCCGAAATTTCCAAAACCCAGCTCACCAAACCACCACCAAGCACTCGAACCCTCATCCAATTACTCGATCTCCAGCTCCAGCAACGAAATCCTCAGGGGAGCAGCATCCTCCAGAGAACACACCGCAACTCCGAGCTGTAGAGCCCCAATCCGGAACCAACTACAGGAACAAGCCCTCAAAAAGGTGGGATTTTGAGCGGGCGAAGAAGGTGGACGAGAGATCCGCACCCACTCGACGCCTGAGAGGGTTGGAATCGAGCACAAACGAAGCTGAGGAATGGGAAGGCAGGAAAAAGAGAGTCACCCGAAGAGGGGGTTGGAATTTGGCGTGGCGTCCGCTTGCCCCTCTAAAACATCGGGGCGATCCGAAGCCTGAAGCGCCGGATCGAACGGTTCAAAAGTGGTTTCGACGCTGCGAAGGTGTAATATTGACCGTTGGATATGGAGTTGACGAATTTATCGCGATACGACGACCAACGCGTCGAGGGTGCTACGGACAGGGGTCAGCTCGGGAGGGTGTTTCGGTCATTTCGGTACGGGGTTTTGCTCCACTGGATATTAATGTATGGGAAGTTGCGGTGCCGTGTAGGAGTGAAGCACAAAGACTGTGGGATCCGTTGGCGGAAATAGGTATGTGGCAATAGGCCAATAAAAGAAAGAAATAGGGACCGAAAAAAAGCAATATAAGCCAAAAAATACCCAAAAAACTATCCAAAAATAAAATGATATTTCATGTTTATCACTTCAAGTCTACAAATAATGTGTTTCTTTCTTTAAATCCGATATTATATTGATAACGAAAAATACACTACTCTAATCCTCTGATAACACCTAATCAGAGTCATGTCTTCAGCATCAAATTCTCTTGGTTTTCCTATGTCTATCCGTCTTTACTGGTTCCTAGTATTTTGATTGTGTAATTCATCTTTTGATACATCAATAAAAATCATGATAGTGTAGATTTGTGATGATAAATAATGAACTATTCAACTTTATCTATGGTGTCACTCTTCTACTAAATGTCTTTCTAATGTTATGCATCATTCTTTTGTCACTGAACTCCATATTCATGAACCTAAAACAACAAACTCAATCGACTCCATTTTAGACAACAACCTCATCCAATCATAAAGATCTCCCATCCTATACTTCCATATATATCATTTAAATATTTAAATCTTTCACGTCATAAGATAAACCTAATAACTTTATATCATAATTACTAATATTTTAAAAATATATAAAAATGAAATTTTAGAAAGGATAGCTATAAAATTAATTTGTAGGAATATAAATATATTTTTGATAATTTTTAATATCATTTGAAATTAAATATGATGATATTAGTGGTCAAAATTAAGTATGATGGCATTTACTTAAATGTGGAGATTTATATACTCGAATTTAGAGCGATGAATACTTAAATTACGAATTTTGAGACATACATATATATAATTATGCTAAAAGTAGTAGTGCACTAAATCGGCACCCACATATGGCTTACACACACGCACGTACCTGCCTTTTGATTGGAAGAAGCATGGGAGCCACCTCGGTCATTGCTCCGATCGAAAGGCAGGTACGCAACATGTGTACGTGTGATTGATGATCAAACAAAGAAAACATTTTAATACACGCACAAAGATCTGATGTCGTCATTCCCATCTCACAGCGCTGACCTTGTTCCCACATCACTCGTTGACTCACACGATTCATATATATGAAGTAAACATGCCGTGCTTATCGAGTCATGTTCCATAGAAATCACATCATTAGGTTGACTGCAATGATGATAGCACACCATTAATTTCCATTTACTACGATTAGATCTGAAGTTTCTGTTCAACACATGGATCTACTCAAACGTGTCATCGGAAGCAGACATCAGTACTACGTGAGTCCGCATGCAGTCTTCAACCTCACTTTCCTGGTACTTATATATGTAGGTATGTAGATCAGCTCAAGTTCATCGTCATATGCAGCTCGGCGGCACGACGAAGCCCGAGGTAGTGCCATCGGCGTGCTTGCACGACGACTCTGCCGGCCTGTTTCCATACGTGAGCTTGATGTCTTGCAACCCGATTCCCGTGCACGGGTTGCTCGCGCTGCAATCGAAGTTCACCGCCACCTGCGAGGCTGACGATCCATGGATGTCGTTGTACCTCACCTGACTGATTTTTACGCCGGAATTCTGCGGAGAATGCGAGCCGCAGAGGAGGTTAGTTCTGATCTTGATGGCTTCTGCGGAAGGGATAGGGATGAGTCTCTGTACCTGGTCGGGGCATCCCTTGTTGTCGGGGCAGTAGTTCTGGTCGATGATGATGGGGTTTCGGACGTTCTGCATCACGGCGTGCTCGAACACCACTCCCTTGACGAACCCCTCGCTCGGCCTCCCCCACGTCTTGATCCTCAGCCCGTTCTCCGTCCCCGTGAACACCGTCGTCTTCACCGTCACGTTCTGCACCCCCTCCTCGTCGTATCCCTTCCCCAAGCTCCCTATGCTGCCACCGCTCACGAACTGGTTCAGTGGGTGAAAAGCTACGTGGTGGTTGTGCATGTACGTTCTTACCTTATGCCGTGCCCTGGGCCGCAATTGACCTGTTCGATCCACAGGTTGGTGGTGCCGGGGCCGATGGAGATGCAGTCATCGCCGGTCCTGATGACGGCCCCCGTGATGGTCACGTAGCTAGACATCTGGACGTGGATGCCGTCCGTGTTGGGGCTGTTGCCCGGCGCCATGATCCTGACGCCCTGGACCGTGACGCCCTCGCAGTCGTTGATCACGACGTGGTACAGCTCGCTGTTCATTGACGTCAGCCCACTGATCATGATGCGCTTCGAGTTCCTAAACGTCAGCGACTGCATGCACGCGTCGCGAAGAAGGCAGCGATCAGTGCAGTTCCAGTTAGATCAGAGTCACGTTTTGTGGTTGAAAGCTCACCGTGGCGCCGCCGGGACACCTCCGTCCGGTGGCCTTGCAGGTCCACAGGGACGCGCCGCGGCCGTCGATGGTCCCGCCGTACACCGACACCCCCTCGACGTGATCAAACACTATCCACTCACCGACCCTGCCGAGGTCGGACGCCACCACGAGAGTGCCGTCGATCCGGATGACGATCTTGCTGCTCTTGCAAGGGCCATTGAAGGTGACCTGACGAACCAAGAAGGATCCAGCCGGCACGTGGACGGTCGACGGCCCCGGCGAGCCACATGCTGCCTGCCATGCACCGAGCAAGGGTTTGGTCGAGTCCGTCCGGCCATCGGACTTGGCGCCGTACTCGGCGATGTTGTACACTTCATTGGCGGATGACAAGAGGTGGGTGGAGATGAGTACAACAAGGAGAAGGATGATGGAGCTGTTGAGTTCAGCCATGTAAGCTTGAGAATAGGGCACTCCGGTTGTGTTGGCTGGTATTTATAGGGTTTGTGCGAGGGTTTTAGTGTTGGTGGCCGAGAAGTAAAGCAAACTCTGCCGAGATTTATGAGATGACACACAGAGACCTGAGCATAGGGAGGGAAATGGGCATGGCATGCATGAAACTGGAAGTTTTCATGCAGATGGCTTCCATGCTTTGAAGTCAATTGAGGTAGGAAGAGGTTGAATCTATTTCAGGTTGTGCAATCAAGATCTTGACAACGACTGCTTGTGCACCAAGGATTGTGTTCCAGGGATGCAACCTTTCTGCCAAACCCGTTCTGAAACTGGTGTGCAGTTTGACTATTGGGTTTGCGTTCCCAAGATCAAAGTTGCTATTGCATGGTTAAGTTCTGTAGGCTAACTTGATCGGTGGAGTTAAAAGCGGAGGAGAAAGCGGCACTGATTTGGGTTCTTATGACAATATTCAGTCAAAAAGTATAAGTAACATTCCATCAATATGGAAGTAGTATAGAGTCTTAGTTGACCATTGCAAGTTAGTTCTAAGGCCACCATATCATACTTCTTCTCTTTTATCTTTTCTTTTCTTTTCTTTTGATCGCGCATCAAACCCATCTAAGAGGTGAATGAACAATGGATGTCTAAAGCACCAAAATGAGATTTCAAACCCTCGACCTATAGGAAATAGACCAGATCATACACCGATGTACTTAAATCAAGTACTTAAGATTATTCTAATATTTGGATAATGTTCTTTCTTTATTAATGATCTACAGATAATAAAACAAGCAAAGATCAACTAATGTGATGTATGGCTTGCTTTCATGTATTAGTTGCTGATTTTTGCTAGGTGTTCTTTTCTTTTCTTTTCTTTTCTTTTCTTTTCTTTTCTTTTCTTTTCTTTTCTTTTCTTTTCTTTTCTTTTCTTTTCTTTTCTTTTCTTTTCTTTTCTTTTCTTTTCTTTTCTTTTCTTTTCTTTTCTTTTCTTTTCTTTTCTTTTCTTTTCTTTTCTTTTCTTTTCTTTTCTTTTCTTTTCTTTTCTTTTCTTTTCTTTTCTTTTCTTTTCTTTTCTTTTCTTTTCTTTTCTTTTCTTTTCTTTTCTTTTCTTTTCTTTTCTTTTCTTTTCTTTTCTTTTCTTTTCTTTTCTTTTCTTTTCTTTTCTTTTCTTTTCTTTTCTTTTCTTTTCTTTTCTTTTCTTTTCTTTTCTTTTCTTTTCTTTTCTTTTCTTTTCTTTTCTTTTCTTTTCTTTTCTTTTCTTTTCTTTTCTTTTCTTTTCTTTTCTTTTCTTTTCTTTTCTTTTCTTTTCTTTTCTTTTCTTTTCTTTTCTTTTCTTTTCTTTTCTTTTCTTTTCTTTATGTATTAGTTGCTGATTTTGCTAGGTGTTTGCTTAAATGTCAGGCATCATAATCCACCTAGTGGACAGAAGCAAACTGCAAGAAGGGTTGGTGGATTGCATGGCATTCTTTCATCTTTTTGGTAAAGCCAATAGAAAGAAACATACTAAAGACTAAGTTTAGGCTAAAAGAAAGGTGAAAAAGAGTACAAAAGAAAGCAAAAAATGGGTTTAAATTAACCATATAAAAAAGATGGATTCGATAATTTAGCCATGATTATGTTGATCACATATGCTATCTACAACCTGAGGAAATATTATGATGGCAAAGAGCGCTAAAGGTCTTGATTCTTGTCCAAGCATCCATCTCTATGGCACTCTAATCTTTGGCACCAGTGGCCCCTTCAGGTGTGACAAAGTGATAAGCAGCTGTGTTCATGGATGCAAGGGTGCTTGTTTCATGGCCCTTGTCTTAGGTAACATGGGGAGTTTGAGCTTGACAGCAGCTGCGGATAAGTTCATGCTTGTTTCTTCTGCCTCTGACTGAGCATGGCGAAATGGGGTAACACACATGACCTCATCCTGCAGACTAAAATATTGGAAGAAGTTGAAGATAAGTTTCACGAGCAGGAATTGGAGATTGGAGTGTGAAGTATGAAGGACATAGGAAGATAGAGTGGCAAACATGACCTCATCCTACGGCAGCAACTGGAGATTAATTCTACAGACACCATTCCTTTTGGCACATACTTCAGCAAGCAAACCCTCAGAAGTGAGTATGCCATGTTGATGTCTCAATCTCTCACTGTATTTAGGAACTGAGAAGCTACTAATCCCTCTTGTATCCTAACATAATGTAGGGGAGAACATCTTGATACCAATAACAACAATACAAAGAATCAACAATAACATATAGATAAAGAAAACAACGAATATAATATTTACTTAATTTGATCGACTCTAAAATTGAAAGAAAAAAAAAACTTGTTAACCCTAACAAATATACACTTTACATGCATGGTTTTCGTGAACAGTCAAGAGCAGCTGCAGGTATTGTTCACGCTCAACTTCATGAATTCTGGAACTGCAAACTGATATCCATCGTTCTCAGGGCCTACAAACATAAAACATAAGACATATATTGTGCCAAGGCCATATGCACAGGTTTTGTGTCTGATATCACATGACCATCGACAGACTTAAGACTTAAACATGGAGAACAAGGTTAACTTGAAGGCCGAAACAACGGCAATCTTGTTGTTGGAGGATCATCACATGCTGTCACGCCGCAAGTTTAGTAGATGGGGAAGGAAATGAGCTTGTCAAAAGGATTCTTCCTGAAGAAATGGATGGAGTTATAGGACTTCCCATCTTGCAAGCAACAACATAAATTAATGAAAACAAGTCACAAGCAAGTGGAAGGTTTCTTTTTCTTTATATCATCACATTCTCAACTTAAGGAAACAAGTTCATCATCATCTCTTTTCTCATTGACTAAAGTATTCTTTCCAAGTGTTGTGCTTTAGAATCCAGTTCATTTATACAAATGGAAAATGGAGCCTTCTTTCTCTTTTCTCTTTTCTTTCTTTCTTTTTTTTCTTATAACATTACAAACAAAAAGAACAGACTCTTAAAGCATTTTCTATGGCCATCTTGAATTTTTTTTTTCACAAAGGATAAATGATAAAAATAAAATTCAATCCAAGATTTTGTGATATACTATCAAGATCTTTACCAACTAAGCTAGTTGACACATTTGTATTAAAACAAAAATTAAGTACTATTTTAAGGAATCCATAATGAGTGTAAACTTCAATGTAGTAATATCACATACATAATGGTCATTTATGAGAATTATCGCTATTTATCAAATTAAAACAATTTGTGTATTTGATGCTTAAATGAAACTGATATCCATCGTTCTCAGGGCCTACAAACATAAAACATAAGACATATATTGTGCCAAGGCCATATGCACAGGTTTTGTGTCTGATATCACATGACCATCGACAGACTTAAGACTTAAACATGGAGAACAAGGTTAACTTGAAGGCCGAAACAACGGCAATCTTGTTGTTGGAGGATCATCACATGCTGTCACGCCGCAAGTTTAGTAGATGGGGAAGGAAATGAGCTTGTCAAAAGGATTCTTCCTGAAGAAATGGATGGAGTTATAGGACTTCCCATCTTGCAAGCAACAACATAAATTAATGAAAACAAGTCACAAGCAAGTGGAAGGTTTCTTTTTCTTTATATCATCACATTCTCAACTTAAGGAAACAAGTTCATCATCATCTCTTTTCTCATTGACTAAAGTATTCTTTCCAAGTGTTGTGCTTTAGAATCCAGTTCATTTATACAAATGGAAAATGGAGCCTTCTTTCTCTTTTCTCTTTCTTCTTTCTTAATTTGTGTATTTGATGCTTAAATGAAAGAAATCTGATTCTGCTAGTTCTGAAATCGATATATAACTACATTTCTTATCAGCATTAATATTTTCAATCACGAAACAGTTCAAAGAGGTATGAAACGCTATGTATGACTAAACATGTCAGGTTATGATCTGATGATTTGAGATGGAGTGTCTCGATCATGAAGAAACTATGAAACCTTCTAATTCTTTTCATGTACTATGTTTTATGTCCTCAAAGATAACATGGAATACATTGTGGCCCAAACTATGGCAGTTGCAAAAGCCTACTATCAATGGGTATGAAGTAAATTAGAAATGACAAGGTTGTGACAGTACAAGATTCTATGCTATTTGGCGAGTTTGATTTGTGTGTATGATAGAGAGAGAGAAGAGAGAAAGAGAGGCATGAAATTATAGAGTTTAGTTGGGTGATCAGTTATTTCAAAGGATTAGGTTGTAGCAAAATTAATTTAAGGAAAAATAGAGAAAATGATAAGAGAGAGAGATGTCACTTTTTATGCTTATATATATATATATATATATATATATATATATATATATATATATATATATATATATATATATATATATATTATATATATATATATATATATATATATATATATATATATATATATATATATATATATATATGACATATTATAGTGAAAGGTTGTGTATAGTGTCTACTACTAGAAGATGGTCACCTGGGTAAGTATAGAGAAAGATACTACTTTGCATACACATATATGTATATAAGTGTATAAAAATGTGCTAGGTATAGTAATATTGTGCAATGTTATATATAATGTCTTCTACTAGAAGATGGTCATATAGATGTGTTTGATGGATTAAATTCTTATTACTGAAAGAAAGAAGAAAAGAAATCAAGAGAAAGAGATGGTCACATGGATAAGTATAGTGGATGATGGACACATATATGTATAAAAGTGTATATAAAATGTATTTGGTATATTATTATGAAATATTATATGCATTGTCTTCTACTAGAAGATGATCACATAGATATGTGTTCGGTTGGATTGGTTGAACAGCCTTTCCAAACCTGTCCTAATTTTAATTCATTTCAAGATGCACTCAAATCAACATATCACACATTAGAGAGAGAGAGAGAGAGAGAGAGAGAGAGAGAGAGAGAGAGAGAGAGAGAGGGAGAAGAATATGCTTAATAATATTAGGGAATCAGTGATTTCAGATTGAGTTAGTGTCGGAGAATTTGGTACCCAAAATAGCTAAGTGTATGCATTTTTCCAAAATAAAAGAAAAAGAGAAAAAAGTACGTGTGGAAGGTTGAGACAAGTCTTCGGCACTTCGCGTTGACCGCAAGCTAGCTTCCACTGTTGACTTGGTTCGATTTGGACTTCCATTTCCTCAATTTGAGCAATATGGTTCATGTTATAGTCGATGGGGACCTCAAATTTCAATTATTCGATGTTTATAAATTTTTTTACGCATTTTCACATATTATGTATATATATATAATTAATTAAAGTAGGAAATTAGTGAAGAAGACATTTTTGTTTTTGTCCAAGATTTTATGATGACATTGAATCATAATTTTCATGCTCCTATTGACTAAGGAACAAGATATTCTTTTACATTGTCCATATCCCAAGTCTTCCATGACTAAATTACAAGGAGACAGACTTGTTATAATGAGAAACATTATGGGGGGAGAAATACTTGCCACAAATCAACAATTTAGATTCCTTATTATCATAGTATTTTTTGGACACACTAATTGCCATCACACATGGGTTGAGAGTGGATCCCACTCCACCAACCAAATCATTATTGTTGTTTGTAGACATGAAGTTCTATAAGTTTATAAATAAATAAATGAATATATATGTTTAAAAAAAAAACATATCTTCAAACACTAAAAATTACATACATGTCATTCTAATATTCATAGGCTATTGTTAGTTAATTGTTAGATGAAAGTGTAATTTATGTTGATATACTTTAAAAGTTCATTGTGATGCTAAAACTAGTAGGGGCATTTTAGATTAATTAGATTTTTATATACTTCTCTAACATAAAAAAAGATGAATGCTAATGGCAGTGACATGTGTAGTATCTTAATATATGGAAGCATACATATGCTTTGTTTAAATTTGTAGTGGCAATGTGCTATTTTTTTTCAACTTCAAAAGGTACTCATATAAGATTCTCTTTATTTAATAAGCATATAGAATTAATATAATTTTTTGGATGTTTGGTCTCAATACAAAGAATCTTGATCAAGTGGTCAATGACTAAGACTAGGAGACATTTAATTGACATAATAATATTTTTGATAATATTTCCAAATTATTGTGTAGAATAGATAAAGGAAGCATGCAATGAACTTTGAAGCTTACCCACCAATAATTTAGTAAGTACATGGCCTGAATGATTCCTTCTTACTATGGTTTAACAAAGGGAACCATGTCATGTGTTTATGTACATTATATGAAGAATGTCCCACTTATGTCTCTCAAAGATCAAGCATATTGTGGAACATGGTGACCCACATAAAAATATATAGTCTAAATATTTAATATGATCGTGTGTCATCATGTGATCTTATGATGTTGGGGTTGACTCAAATGCTTATACGAAATGTTCATATAGGATGAAGTGCGTTTGATCATCCGATCAAATGAGAAGATTATATTTCAAGGATTCTCATAGAAAAAATATATTTTATTATCTCGTGATTTGGTTCGAAAAATAAACTACGCACATGAAGTAATAAATAAATAAAAAATAGTGTAGACATCGATATAAAAACCGAGATAGATATTGACATGCCATATTGTGTATATGAACTCTATGGATGAAAATGATTGAAATATATGATAAAAACCCTATCTCACCTAAAATTGACATGGCTATTATAATGAGTTGATGGATTTTGCTTCTTTAGCATATTTAATGGAATTATCAATGGAAATATGTGGATATGGAAAGATGCGAAAACCCTGAGCCATCTACCAGCAGCAAAAGATAGATAGTACTGAACCATCATGAGGAGTCAAAATCCAACTCAATTGTGATCTTGCGGGGTCAAGTTCAAGCTTCAAATGCTTGTGATCCAAGCCAAAACCACTTGCTTGAACTCGAGTTCTTTTACCTCTTTCTTTACCGTACCTTCTGCAGGCAATTTGAGGCCGAATTAAGATCAAGTGTGATCGTTCTCGTTTGCACCTCAAATTACGGTGGATGATGATGTGCTAAAAGGAGTCTCGGTGGCCAAGTCAAGCTGGTTAGACTAAGCAACAAAAGATGCGACATCATTGGTTTTAATCGGTCAAACTGTTGCTTTTGATTTTGGTAGTTGCAATGCATCATAAGCGGATCGAAACCTCGTGATCATGACATTGCTTTTCATGGTTGTAATCTATGGGGATCGAAGCTGAGAGTTATTTGGTTCTCTACCTCTTCATGAAGTTGGGAATAAGCGATTCAAGATAATGCTTCTTCTCATGAACATCATATAAATGATGGTCGATGATGCAGTGCAGATTTTGGTGGTTGTAATATATATATATTATATGGAGATGAAAGCTGAAACATGAGGTTCCCAAGCTGTTCATCTGCCACATGAAGTTGGGAACTTTGTGACGTGAAATAAATGATTCGAGATACTGCTTCTCATGAAGATCGTATAAATAATGGTTGATGATTCAGTGTAGATCATATTGATGGTTGACTATATTTTCTCGAGAGCCAAACCTTATGTTTCGTGCAAGTCTCGGGTGGAAGGAAGTCAAGCCATGCTTCCGATGACATCACTAAGTTTGGGTTGGTCAAAATCTTGCTTCTCATGCACATTACGATGGTTGGCGATGCAACGAAGACTTGGATAGTTGCAAGAATGTCATAAGGAGCACAAAGCTGAAACATTTGGCTCCCAACCTCTTCATTTAAAGTACAACCTTTTTCAACTTGAGGTAGTGTGTAAAAAGTCAAACCTTGTGGCCAAACATTAATGATTTTTCATGTACAAAATAACAAGTCGTAATATCGATTTTTTATTTTTTTTTAAAAATCATAATATCTCAATTATTTTTGTAGAAAAGAAATCTATATATATATATATATATATATATATATATAGTTAAAATTAGGATTACTTTTTAGATCTTCTTTTACCTCTAGCTATAATAAATCTCCTTAGAACATTGCTTCATAAGTACATTTAATATTACAAAATTAAGTTGGAAAAATGAATCATAGTCATCTTTGCAACTATAAGCTAAAAAGTTGATCTTAAGCTAATTAGACACCTATATATAAAGAAAAGAAGACACAGTTTGCACTCAATTTCCATCACAATGGATAAGAACAACAGCTGCAATTTAACATATCCTATTAAACAACATTTGTATTTTATGCAAAAGGGATTTGTTGTCGGCAGATGATAAAGGCAAAATCCACTGTTAGTTACTATCTATTTGAATAAGACTACATTTTGGGATGTCGCCTTTCTGATTGATCTACATGGATGAAGAACATGCCTCGATTGATTAGAAAGTCTTAAATAATAGGAATGAAGTTAAAAAAGATAATCCAATCACACTGCCAAATTGATGATGACAATGGTCATATTTTACTTGTAAGCATTAACATATTTATGTGATAGAGGTTAATCGAATGAAATTGTGATCTATAATGAGAGAGAAATCTTGTAAAAACATTTTCAAAATTACAGTGTTTCTTATAATCATTTTGTTGTTCATTATGAAAAAAGAAAATTCATTAAAATCTCTCTCTCTCTCTCTCTCTCTCTCTATATATATATATGTCTATAAATCATTTAATTTAATTTAGGATCTCTAATAGCATCTTAAAATTTCAATTAGTGACATTACATCTATGTATATTTGACTGCATATCTGATTAAATGGGCCCTAAAAAGTATTTATCTTTCCATAAATATACTTAAATTACTCACAGTGAGAAACATAAAGAAAAAAACAAAAAAAAAAGATATTTGCAAAGATACACACACACACACACACACACACACACACATATTAAAGCGGTAAACTCTGTTGGCCTTCACACTACAGTGGCCACCTTTCCTTGCTCTCGCCGGAATCTTATCTGTCACTGGTTTTGCTTTGGAGTCTTGCGCCTGCAGTGTGCCCCCCCCTCCCCTTGTTTGATGTTGATGGCAATAGCCGCCATCATTCCCACTCTCTTTCAACCTACAGGCCCGGGCCAACCAAATTCTGGTTTGGCGAAGTGGTGGCACGAACGCTGAGGCCAACGCGCACCATTACTACGCGTCAAGCAATCGTTTTGCTCGTTGAACACAAGGGTGAATGATCGATGGGCAGGCGTCTCGGTGCTTCTTTAGCTGCTTTAGGTTCTGTTCTGGAAGCACGAAGGTAAAAGGAGGAGAGTAAAGCGAAAAAGAAGGGTTCTTGGTTGCCCACTCTGAGTCTTCTTCTCAGCTACTATGGTGAAATTTCTGGTCGCCAGAAGGAAGTGAGCGTGATTTTTCTGCTAGAAATCCGATAAAGGTTGGATTTCTAGCTTTATTCTGGGTGTGGGACGGAAGAAAGGAGGTATTTTTGTTTGGTTTGGGGCTTTTGATGCGGGCTAATAGGGTTTTCGTCTTTCATGATTGGGAGATGTGTGTAAGCGATTGATCCGAGCCCTGTTTCAGGACATCTGATGTGATGATAGCTGAGGTCTGAGGTGAATTTGTAGATTTCTGGTAACCGAAATTTGAGCTGAGTGATTGGTGAGATTTCTTCTTGTTCTGACATCTGATTTGGATTCTTGAGAGGAAAGAAGAATCATTTGCCAAGCTAGATTTTGTGGCCACAGTTTTTCGTCTGTGATGTTCTTGGTTGTGAGATAGAAGAAGGGGGGTGGGGGGGAGGAAGGAAAACTCTTTTCTGCAGAATCCTTTTGGCTTTGGAGATGGAGAAGCAGTCGAGCCTTCGAATTGGAGCCTTGGAGAAATTGCAGAGCTTTCGGCTCGGGGTGATGGAGAAACAGAAGAGCTTTCGGATGGACAAACAAAGGAGTTTTCGATTGGGAGATAGACAGCAAAGTTTCAAAGAAAGGAAGAACAAGGAGAGCCCTGGCAAGCGTGGGGATTTGGAGCTCCATCTTGCTGCTAGGGCTGGCAATGCAGTGCGTGTACACAAGATACTCTCGGAGTGCAGTGAGACCCAGTTGAAAGATTTGCTTTTCAAGCAGAATCAGGATGGGGAGACGGCGTTGTATATTGCTGCAGAAAAGGGTTATGTGGAGGCCGTTCGGGAGATATTAAAAGTTTCAGACATTCAATCAGCTGGCATCAAGGCCAATAACAACTATGATTCATTTCATATTGCCGCTAAGCAGGGCCATCTTGGTAAGCCATTAATCCCGATCACAACCTTTTTTTGTTATTCCATGGGTGTAAAATATCAACGATGGTAGATGAATAGATAAGTACATACCTTATGAAACAACTACCCATAGATGACATCAATTGTTTACTTTATTGTGGTTGATATGGTGTTATTATTCCTTGTACTTTGAAAGAAGAATTTTGTTGTTTTGATTACTGTTGGCTAGTCTATTGGTGTCACCGCAACCATGAGACTCATGTTGGATGTGAAGATTAGTGAAATAATGTGGTGATTTCTAGGTTGTCGCAATGAAGATGTTTGATGATAAAATAATGTAGACTTTTTCCTTTCCTCTATCTGATGTCAGGATCTCCTGATTCCTTTTATCAATCACATTGTTTAACTTTTGAAACCTAAAAGGATGAATTCATAGAGTTGGTAAAGGTTTTCAAAGTTACATATACAATTGACACTTTTTGCCCTGTTAGTTATCTGGAAATTTCTTTTCTGGCATTTACTTTAAACAGCCTTCGCTCAAATTCTGCTTATTTTTGGTAATTTACGAAGATGCTAAACAGCCACATATAGGAAAGATGTAATAGTTTGATCGAATATTCGGCAGCTTTGTTGACCCAAGGATAGTAATCGTTCTTCACTATATAATATTTTTGCTTCCTATGAATAGTGTAACTTTGTCTTCAATAAATCCCATGGATTTTCCTCACAATAATAAATCTATTTGTTTGTTCCACTTCCTATCTGATCACTTGTTGAAACTATTCTTATTGAGTTCCTTATCTGATTTGATTGTTGGATAATTAATCTGTCTTTGCTTGTATCTTTGGATATGCAGAAGTGTTGAAGGAACTCTTCCATTCTTTCCCTGCACTGGCCATGACGACAAATTCATTGAATTCAACAGCCTTGGACACTGCTGCAACTCAAGGTCATGTTGATGTCGTCAATCTACTGCTAGAAACTGATGCAAGCCTTGCTAAGATTGCCAGGAATAATGGAAAGACCGTCTTACATTCAGCAGCAAGAATGGGTCATGTGAATGTGGTGAAATCTCTATTAGATAAGGATCCTCGCATTGGTTTAAGGACTGATAAGAAGGGACAGACAGCATTTCACATGGCTGTGAAGGGCCAAAATGTTGAGATGGTGATGGAGTTGCTGAAGCCTGATCCATCAATAATCAATTTAGAAGATAATAAAGGGAATAAACCATTGCATATTGCTACAAGGAAGGGCAATCCAAAGGCAAGTTACTATATCTTAAAATTTAATTTGGTATTAGCTGTTTGCAAGCTCTACAGGTTGCATGTTTGTTTTTCTGTGTTTTTGTCTTCTGCCATCTATGGCATACCCTTCTGTTCCATCAACTTTTAAGATTGAAGTGCTAGATCTTGTTGTTTGCAGGTGTGAGTTTGTTTGGTCTAAGGTAGCTACGCATGCCTGATTTGTTTTAATTATCCTTTTGCTTGCTTGATCACCGATAACTCTTATGTTATCCCTTAAGTGACCTTTCTAACAAGAAATTACTGTGACAATCTATTTGTCCCAAATTGGAATTAGGAGGATTTTGACGATATATAAAACTAGATGTGTTCAGTATTAACAATGCAGGCTTAAGCATTTCGGGTCATCTGGTTATAGGCTCAGTCTATTGAGTCACTATGCCAGGGGACTAATCAGGTCGGGTCATGATATCTGGTTATTTATTGAAAGTTATTTGTGAACTACTGTTTGGCACCACCTGTCTGTAATATGTTTCTAGTAAATTTACCTTAGCGGTCATACTGAAAAGCTAAGAGAGATGTTTATATAGGCAGTACTTATATTATTATGTATTCTTTAGCACACGGGGAGTACTTGCTGTCTGCAAGAGAGATCAATTGCCCGAAGCGCAACATGCTTTGGTATAATCTTCTTGACTGTTGACCTTTAATATTTATCTTGAAAGCATTGTATATTTCATTCTAGAATTTGCAGTGTTAGGACACTCATGTGCTGGACTGCCTTATCATCTATGTAATTCATGTCAATTTGCTAGCAACGAGTAAAATATCTGCTTTATGGTACTGCAGATTGTACAGGCTTTGATATCAGTTGAAGGAATCGACATCAATGCAGTGAATAGAGCAGGTGAAACAGCCCTCAGCATTGCGGAGAAATGTGAAAATGAAGAGATTGCTGCCATTCTAAGAGAATTTGGTGCAGTTGTTGCAAAAGAACCAGCAAATACAATGACTGCTGCTAAGCAACTGAAGCAAACTGTCAGTGACATAAAACATGATGTTCAGTCCCAGCTCAGACAAACGCATCAAACCGAAATGAAGGTCCAGAAGATCAAGAAGAGGCTCCAAAAGCTCCACCTGGGAGGTCTCAATAACGCCATCAATTCCAACACTGTGGTTGCGGTTCTCATCGCCACGGTGGCCTTTGCGGCCATATTCCAATTGCCTGGCCAGTTTGTTCCGGATGCTGAAGATGGATTTACTCTTGGACAAGCCTATATCGCGAAAAATGCAGCATTCATCATCTTTTTGGTTTTCGATTCTTTGGCTCTATTCATCTCATTAGCAGTGGTGGTCGTCCAAACTTCCTTGATAGTCGTCGAGCAGAAAGCCAAGAGGAGGATGGTCTTTGTGATGAACAAGTTGATGTGGCTGGCTTGCCTCTTCATATCAGTGGCCTTCATTTCCCTGACATACATTGTGGTGGGCCACCATGACTTGTGGCTGGCTTGGTCAACCATGGCTATAGGTGCCACAATCATGCTGACCACCTTAGGATCAATGTGCTACTGCATAATTGTTCACCGAATAGAAGAAAAGAATATGAGGAACATAAGGAGGAACTCAGGGAGCAGGTCCCGCTCGTGGTCTATTTCAGTCGGTTCCGACTCAGAGATACTAAATAGTGAATACAAGAAGATGTATGCCCTTTAGGATGGATATGCTTTACACTTCAGTTTCTGCACTAAAAGAGCTATTCATAATCCTCGGTTACAGTTCGTGTATATATATATATATATATATATATATATGACACGGCTTGTATTGGCCACATTCCACCAGATGAAATGATTGAGGAGCAATCTCGAAGGGCACTGCAACTTGTAGGACATGAATGATCTACTGAAGTTGCCTTGAGCTCAAGATGTCAATCCTAGTGGGTAAAGGGTATCCTCCATAGAATGTGATGGATGTTCATCTTCTATGTTTAAAGATGGAATCACACTACTATATAATATTTTTAGAGGAATTTGCATGGAAATATGTCTCATCCATGTACATTTATATCTCATTAGAAAAGGTCACCAGTATATCTCTGGAATCAGCATTGATGAGATTTAACGTGTGACTTCAAATTGTTACTGCCAACTGTGGAAGAAAGAAGCTGAAGCACAGAACAGGCTGAAAGCTTCTTCTATAGCAACGAGGAAGAAGATGCTCAAGCAATAATAAGCATTGAGGTACACTGATATGGTGAAATGGCTAATTAATTACGTTTCACTGAGACATTAAATTTGTCTGGTGTTGTACTACACATGGTTTTTGGAGTAAAGGTATGGAAATAATTGAGTCAAAAGGAGCAGGAAAAGGAGGATGCAAAAGCCACAGCCAGCCATGGAGATGCTATGTGGGACTGATGGGGTTCAGCAGTTTCCCAGGACATGCCACATGCTGCTACTAAACTCTTTTGTCTTCCTATCTCAATCCTCAGCCAAGAAAAAAAAAAAGAGAGGCTATTAGATTAGCTTATAATTAGCAAAAAATCGTGCTTTTTTAGGTTGATCTGTCTATTGTAAGCCTCTCAGAGATCACATCACTTGAAAAAAGAAAAATTAATTAGGAGTAATTATGTGGGCATCGGTGGAAAAAAAGTTAATATGAGCTCATACATGGTATGAAACCTAAAACAAAGGAATGGGACCAACTTCTTCTTATCAGCAACTTGGGGTAGGGAGTTCCTCCTTCTAGGGTTTCTAACTTGATTATGATATGAGCATGATGTGCAGCACTTCTGAAGTTAAACCTTTTCAAGAAGTGGCCTATGCCTTCAAAAAGTTCTATTGAGGACACACATATAGTTGGCAATAGGATAAACACATAAAAAAGTATTTAAGATCTAAAAATAATATTAGCAGTTTTACATATATTTGATATATCTTTTATCAATTTTTTTATATTTTATAATTCGATTATGTTGGTCGGGTCAAAAATTGATTTACCGATCGGTCCGATTTTAAAACTATTATCTTGACTCATCTCACAAATTATATGTTTTGTGTTATTGGTCCTACTTTTGTTCCAATCTAATAAATACCAAAACCTAATATTCCATATGGAATTTTACCTAAGTGATATAGTAAAATAAAGTGACTAATTTACCCTTGCCAATTCTTCAATTGTTTGGCCTCTCATGCAGAGTGTGTGATTCATATAAGTGGTCCAACCTATCCATCAAACCAATAATTGCCTAAAATCCAATGGATTATATAATTATAGAAAGGATGACTGATTCATCACTACCCATTCTTTTGCATGCAGTCAAGCCCCACAAGTCCTTTCCTCACACAGAGAGATAGAGAGACAGAGAGAGAGAGAGAGGGGGGGAGAGAGAGCTGTGTTGTGGCAACCCAAATCATCACATAGTAAAGTGTCCCTCTCAGACTTAATTATGATCTTTCCCATTCCCTTTCTTAAAATCATCATATAATAAAGTATCATGCATTATCTTAATGTTTCTTTTCTTTGGGCATAAAGGTAATCAAATTTTTTAATGATTTACTAATAATTGGGACAACTTGTTAGGTAAGAAATCATCATCTTCAATTACCACAAAGCATATATAAACAATATATATATATATATATGTATATACAAATAAATATATATTTATTTATGTCTAAAGAACTTAAAAACTAATAAAAACTTATTATAATCAATTTATTTAGTTGAAGATCCAAGTGACATTAATACCTTCAGGAGATATACTCCTACAAATTAGTAAGTTTTTTACTTACTACTTTAAATTCAAGTTTATAATGAAGTATTTAAAGGGTATTTTAATATTTGCTAAACTCATTAGTAACAATGACCAATACTGAATTAACATGAGTTTATTGGATAGGTACCATTGGGAGTGACACATATGAAAGATTCAAATATTTGAAGAGATATATATAAGATGTAAAATTTGGAGGGTTATATTAAGTAGTACATAAGATTTTGGAGCAGCAAAAGTATTTTTATATGTTATTTTCTTTTTAGTATTTGGGGTAGTAGATATATATTTAAATATATGTATGTATACCATATGATAAATAGAATTGCCTCTATATGTGTTTATATGTTTTCAAAAACATAAAATAAATACTTGAACTGACGTTTCTAAAATAATTAAATCAATATTTTAATGGGAAAAATACAAATATCATGAAAAAAAAATTAAAATCCACATTATCTTGTCTACTAATGATCAACAATTTTCATCCTAATTTAGACAAAATATGAATGCAATCTAATTTCGGTTTTGGAAAAATTATTTTTTATTCCCATTTTGTATCTACATACATGTATATATATATATATATATGTATATATTATGTGTGTATTTGTGGGTATCATAAAAATATTTGTATGTTATTTTTTTGTATTGGGGTAGTGATGCCTCTAAATATATATGTTTAAATAATTACTTGAAACTCTATTTTTTAAAATAATTATATCAAAATAATAATGGAAAAAATAAAAGATAAAGAAAAACACTAAATTCCATATTATTTCGTCTATTAAATTAATTATATTGTCTCTAAATATATATGTATTGCATGTGTATTTGTGTGTATATTATATAAGTATTTCTAACTTGATAAAAAAAAAGAGATTTGGTGTTTGTTATATATGTCGGCTAAATAAGGCATGACAGTAAAAAGGCGTGACTGTGCTGTGGCAGACGAGCAGGTAAATCTGCTCTCGCTCTCTCTCTCTCTCTCACGCATTCTGCCTGGCCACCAATCCAAGGAAGTGAAAGAAGCATCCAACACAACCATCACTACTGCATTGCCCACGCAGAGATCCACGAGCAAGAAGCTCTGCCCATCCCAGAACTGCCCCTCGACTCCTCTCCCTCTCTCTGATATCTGCAACTTTATCCTTTTTTATATTCACATCTTAATTGCTGCGTTTTTGTCTCCATCCCTTATTAAAGAGATTCCTTTCCTTCGTTAACACCCTTCTTGTCTCTGCATCTCCTCCCTTCCCCTGGTCTCTTCGCTCAATCCCTTCATAATATCCCTGCTGCTGGAACAGCAAAGCTATCAGCTTCAGGTTGTTCTTGTACTTCTTATTATTCTTCTTCTCGTCAGAATGGCGCTCTTTTCCTTGCATTTCTGAAACTATCAGTTTCTTGCATCGAAACCAGATCTTGGTTCCACCTCTTTGCGTCCTGGCCATCTGCATTGCTCGGAGTGCTATAAAAATCGCTCCTTTCTTCTCATAATGCCGCTGGCGGTTGGAAGCTGGGCTCGAGAAGTCCTCCTCTGCGTTGGGTTCCTTGCTTGGTTGTTCGTGTTGGCATTCGGTGGAGAGCATGACGGCGTTAACATCTGGCCGATGCCCAAGTCGGAGAGCCATGGCTCGCAGACGCTGTTCTTGAGCAAGGATTTCGTGCTGTCGACGCGGGGAAGCAAGTATGGAGACGGTTCCGGGCTGCTGAAGGAAGCATTTGACAGGATGATTGATGTGGTTGAAGTGAATCATATCGTTGATGGCCGCACTCCAACCTCTTCGGTGCTTGCTGGCTTAAATGTGGTGATCTTGTCACCTCAAGATCAGGTATTTGTTCTTCATTGTCCATAATTTGGCCTTTACTTAATGGATTGACCATCTTTGGGGAGACTATTTATTGTCGCCATAAATTTGGAGAAAATAATTGCTAGATTATCATGATTAGTTTTCGATCAGTAAGATATTGTTGTTGTTGTTGTGTGTTTCGAATTACATGAATCATGACTCTTTATATTATTATCCTTCACTGATTAGTACATATATGTGAAGTAGTGACAAATTAATGTATGCAAAAAACTTGTGAAATGCTGCCAAAATTCATTCTTGATATAATTAGTATCTCTTCATATGTTTTATTCGAACATAGATTTCTAGAGTAAAAAGTTAATCCTGTAGAGGCATTCCTTTGATGGTCTACTGATACAGTTTTTTTGATTTTGCAGCTGAATTTTGGGATCGATGAGTCCTATAAACTGGATGTTCCTGCGGCTGGGAAACATGCATATGCACGTATTGAGGTAGATGAAGCAATAACTTCTTGAAATAGTCACTAAAGAGTCCAAACAATCCATGTGTTTTCCAGGAACATCATATGTTCAGAAGTGCATATTCCAATTTTCATGAAAATTTGAGTTAGTTTTTAGCATAGTTATCTGGAATTTTGTTTGGTTCTTCTTAAATTCCATTTTGTCCTCTGAACTACACTTAAATTCTGTTTTGTCACTGTGGAAAATTTATTTTAGTCCATAATAAATTTGTTGAGCATAACAAGAAAATAGAGATCATCTTCTGGACAAATTGGTCTGGTTGCAAAATTTAGCAGAAATTAGTAGGTCTGACACAAGAATTTTTGTTGTTTCGCTTTTGATTTTGGTCTCAGTGGAGTCTTTTCTGCATTTGTCTAGTTTCAATGGGATTGATAATCTTTTAGTTACAGATGTCTACAAAATGTACATATTGGCTAAGGATTGGCAATTGAAATATTAAAATCCTCTACTGAAATGCACTTCGATAAGGAAAAATGCCTCTGTTTCTGTTGATCAAGATCAGGATTGGCCAATTTCATGACAAAATATTGGTCTGAAAGAGGAGGGGAGTCATAAGATGATGCACTTATAAGCTTACAAGGATGCCACGAAGGGATTTGTTGTTCATTACCTCATTTGGTTCTTTTATAGTTCTAAATAAATGCCAATCAACCATGTTGTCATAATCTAATGCAAAACGATTTCTCATCTCAGTTAATTATTATTTTTAATCAATTTGCCATCATAACTTTTGCAGGCACAAACTGTTTACGGAGCACTTCATGCTTTGCAGGTAAGTTAGGCATTACGAAATTGGATTTCATTTGTAAAATATACTGTAGTAGATCTAACCAACAATTTGATTTTGTTTGATTTTGCAGACTTTCAGCCAACTGTGTCATTTTAATATCTATAAGAGAATTGTTGAATTACAGTTGGCTCCTTGGTATATTTTAGATCAACCAAGATTCCCATATCGGGGACTTCTTATTGGTAAATACTATTCCTTATAGATTTTTTTTTTAGTGTAAATTTTTAGATCAACCTGAAAGGATAGAGAAGTGTGTACGTAGGCTTCTTATAACCAAGTTGCATACACATAAATGGACTAAGTTTGCATTAGAAACTTTTAAATCTACTATTTGTTATTTGTGTATGATATTCTCTTTGCTATTTTTGACAATTTCTGATAATTATCTAACAATGGAGAAATTAATAACTTTATGGAAATTTTCCTAACTCCATGTGATGATTCGTGATAGTCTTCATGCATGAGTGAAAAAGTATCTGTTACAACCTATTACTGTGTATGTTGCAGACATTGCGGCCTTGTATATAATATATCCTATTAGCTATCTTAAAAAAATTCTGATAAATAGTTAACAATTGAGAACTTCATGACTTTATTGAAATTTTCTTACCTCAATATGATTGTTCATGATAATTGTCATGCATGAGCAAAAAAGATTGGTCACTACTTGCGATTGTCTATGATGCAGATACATCGCGACATTACCTACCCCTCCCAATAATAAAAGGTGTTATAGATTCAATGGCCTATAGTAAGTTGGTATGTTCATCTTTTCTTCCTTTTATCATACACTTTCCTTTTATAATCCTTCTATCTGCGTTGCAGCTCATGCTCAAATTTTCATAGTACAGATTGTGTCATGTCTCTTTAATAATGATTTCAAATTCTCAGTATCTTTTGTCTTTTTTGTGTTTGTTTCATCAATTCTAGCTTACTGTCATACAGAATGTGCTTCATTGGCATATCGTGGATAAGCAATCCTTCCCCTTGGAGATACCATCATATCCAAGACTGTGGGCTGGTGCATACTCCTACTCTGAGCGATATACTAAGGCTGATGCTCTTGAAATCGTACAGTAAGCAATGAATGGCTACTTAAGCATCCTTTTCAAGGTTGTGATATGTTTGTTCTTGGAGATTGTCACACTGGCCTAGCTCTGATCATTAATCAGCCATCTGTACCTAGCTCTCAACAAGAGATGGTGAATATGCTAGGGTTATACCTAGATCATTACAGGCATATAATTTTTTAGGACAAAAAGTTTGCATACAGATATATTTGAGTGTAACAGACATCTGAACTAAGAAGAAAGTAATTATTTTTTCTTATGTGATGTCTAGTTTCCTTTCATCAGTTGAAATATTTTTTCTTGCAATGTATGACCCATATAATCTCCATCACACTACTGTTGTCAGTGTCTCTGCATCATCCCCTCATGCACATTTATCAGTGGCACATATGATCAGACTTCTTAAAATATACTTAAGTTTTAATTACATGCTAAGCAGGCCTACTTCTTCTCTGTGCTCATGCACATATATTAGTGGCACATATGACCCTCTGCTCTGATGAACATTGAACAAACCCCTAAGAATATACATTCTGGTGACAAGAATTGGGACAAAAGCTCCTGTATGATGCCTCACATGCATAAATTATCATCTGCACTTGTGTATGTTTTTGAATGGTTCATATGTGTATACCTGTAATTTATATATCAGTATGAGTTTTATGGTACTTCTTAGTTTCTTCATGACCGAATCTTTTTGTACTTCTAATTCAAACATGAATATTTTCAGGTATGCGGAAAGAAGGGGAGTAAATGTGTTGGCTGAGATTGATGTGCCCGGCCATGCTCTCTCATGGTAGACAAAGTCCAAAGGCCTTTCAGCTCTTATTTTGTTGTATGGATTTAAAAATTCTTGAATTTTTAACTAAAAGAAATCATGTTGTTATTATATTAACTCATACTGCTCTTGGTGATCAAAGTCTGCATCTTCAAAGATGTCTTCTTTTCTGCAACGCAATATTATTTTTCAATTTATTTGATTTTTCTCTCTGAATTGGGAGTGATTACACAACCCAGATAAAACTCTATAAATTATCTTTTGTAGGGGTGTGGGCTATCCTGATTTGTGGCCCTCAGCTGAATGCCAAGAGCCACTTGATGTCAGTAAAGAGTTCACATTCAAAGTAATTGATGGAATTCTTTCTGGTAAATTTTCTTCTTCTTACTGTTTGCATTTAATACAATACAGTTTCAGTGATTTATATGTTAACAAGACTAGCCACACATAATAATCAGGTTCCCAGAGGCACCTGACAAATAAAGCCAGAACCTTCTACAAGATTAACAGCAGAGTTTGTTCATATCTGCAATTGATAATATTGGATGAATACAATACAGTGAATTGATACTTTTGATGTGACTTCTTTTCTAAGAATTTATTCTCAAAGTTCATGTTATCTTTAGTTTAGAAAAGCAAAGTTAGATTATCTTTCATGATGGTTGTTAGATGAATGACTAATTCCTGAGTAATGTTTCAGATTTCACTAAGGTTTTCAAGTTCAGGTTTGTCCATTTGGGGGGTGATGAAGTTAACACAAGTAAGCTCATACATTTCCTGTTAATTGTAATAGCACCTCATTTGTTTATGCCTCAACATGTTCTTTTTAGTCATCATGGTCAGTGGTGGGCAAACTTGAAACTTCTAGAGGCAACGGAAACTATCAAATACTACTTCACTGATTTAACTGTGGGTCATTTCTTGACATTTGATCTTTACAAAGTCACTTTTCATGTTTTCCTTTTGGTCTTTCTTTTTCTACCATTCATGTTTCATTTGATGTCTCATACAATAGCAAAAGATGGCTTTAAGAAACAATTGTTTTAGAAGTTTAGATACTTCAAATCAAGGTTTTAATTTTGGTTACTGGACCCAGACATATCGAGTTTCGAAAAAGATCTGAAAAATAAGAGAAAGGTTATTGTCATCCTATGCCAGCTATATTGAGCGGTACAAGCCATGTACCACACATACCATCCGGTTTACTCTGGTCCACGTGCTAGTAGGTTATGGAATTGGTAAATACCGCTCATACCAAGCCACACCAAATGATATTTTTAACCTTAATTTAATTTAATATTTTGAAGTATGCAAGTGTTTCTTTTTTCTTTTTGCATCATATACTGCTTTTTTTGTGGATTTCAGGCTGCTGGACCAACACTCCTCATATAATTGAATGGTATGTATCCTTACAAACCCAAATTTCCACCTTTATAGAATTTATTCAGGACATAGATCATAGTTTCTTCTACCTCTAATAGTTTTTATCAAGACAACTTCATTATTTATCTACATTCATTAGAATGTCCATGTCTTTGGGACTTCAATTTTATAGTAAATTTTCAGCCTTTAATTTCCATTCAAATTTCATATCGGCTTTGCCCACCTTTCTTGAGGAACAAGTTGATGATTACACTTAAGCAACTTTTCTTACTCAGTGAATGTATAATTGTTTTGGAACAAAAACTTATTAAATATCATGAGAGAAGGGTTTTTGAAGTTTGAAAAAAAAAAAGAAGAAACTTAGGTTTCACTTTTTCTAAAAATTATCAAATATTTAGAATAACTTTGAAATGACTAACATAGTTCTAAATGATCATCATTTTTTTAAGATATCAAAATAGGTGTTTTCATAATTTGATTCCTTTAAATTTTGAATTTGTTTTATTTATCTAATTTTATCAAATTTAAGCTAAATTTACAACTACTTCGGCCAAAAAATCACTTGAATATTATCTTAAAAGGTTTTCTGAATTTTTATCTTTTTAAAACCTGGATCATACTATTTTTAAATGAGATTATACTATCTTTAGGTTCCTATTAAAGAAAATTTAACCCCATTAAATTTTTTTTAAGGAAATTTAAAAAAATTATAAGCTCAAATTACTATGTTTCTATTTTTAGTCTTAAAAATAGGTATTTTCACTTATTAAAGCCCTTAAAAGATTGAATTTGTCATTTTCTAAATTAACCTAGTTTAAGGTGAATTTACAACCACCTTGCTCTAAAAAACCAGTTAAATATTATTTGTCTGAAGTTCTATTAAAAAAATATTTTCGAGACTAAGAGTTATATTATTTCTGGAGTCATATTAAAAACAGTGTAATCTTATTAAAAAAGAATAACTCATGATCCACTTTTCTCAAAAACTATCAAATTTCCAAGATACTTTGGAAATGACTTACACAGAATGATTTTTTCTATTTTTTACCCTTAAAATGATGAATTTGTGTTAATTTTATAAATTTGGCCAATTTATGATGAATTTACAACCACTTTACCCCAAAACCACTTGTATATTATTAGAGAATGTTTTTTCAGTTACATAGTTTTCAAACAAGGTATATTGTTTTTGGAAACCTATTCTAAAATAGTATAATCCTAATAAATAAAGTGTAATTAAGATAAGTCTTTAACATTGGTATTTTCACTGATTTCGATCCTTAAAAGGTTTAATTTGTGTATTTATTTAAGTTTGGCTAATTCAACATGAATTTATAACCACTTTGAGCAAAAAAAACATATAAATATTGTTAGAGAAGATTTTTCGAAGTTGAGAGAAAATTTTTTGGAGACCTATCTTATGTTGTTTTAAAATGAACAAGGTCACATTATTTTTTTAGTCATATTAAAAAAATGGTGTAATCTCACTTAAAATAAATATAACTCAGATATCACATTTTTAAAAAAATCTTAAAATCTCAGAAATCCTTAGAAATGATATACAAAGGCCCAAATGACCTCTTTTTGGACAAAATTACACAATTTTTAATTTTATTAAAAAATAGTATAATCCCATTAAAAAAGAACATAACTTAGGTGCTAGTTTTCTTTTCTTTTTTTTTTGAAGTTTTATGAAACTATGGAAATAATGTAGAAAGGTCTAAATGGCCACTTTTGGTTTTTAAGCTTTTAAAATGGATGTTTCCACTATTTTTAGCCTTAAAATATTGAATTTATCTCATTTTAAAATTTTGTCCAATTTAATGTGAATTAATAACCACTTTGGGTCACAAAAACTGAATATCATGAGATTAATGTTTTGAGAAAATAATTTTGAAGTCCTTGCTTATATTATTTTTGAGATTTGATTTACACGATTTTTGAATATGATTGCATTGTTTTTATTATTGAGTTCAAAAATAGTGCGACTCAATTCAAAAAATTTATAACTCAGATCTCACTATTTCTATATTTTATGAAATTTTAGAATTCCTTTTAAATGACTTACAAAGGCCTATATGTATTTTTTTCCTATTTCTAAGTCATTCAAATAGGCATTTTCACTGATTTCAATTCTTAAATGGTTGAATTTATATCTTTTTTATTTTTATAAAATTTGAAGCCAATTTAAACTATGTTGGGTATAAAATCACTTAAATTTTATTGAAAAAGTTTTTATAAAATAATAAAAATAAAATTTTGGAGACTCAGAGTTACATTTTTTAAATCTAGGGTTGCATTGTTTTTAATCCTATTTAAAAAAATCATTTAATGTCATTCAAAAAGACTATGAAGACTATAAAACAATTTAACCTCATCCAAAAAGCCTTTAAAATAGGTATGAATATTTATTTTAACCATTAAAGCAGTTCATTAAAATCCGATTCCAAATAAAGTTCATTGTACTTTTATTTGATCCAATTTGAGTACCGACCTAAACAAAAACTCAAGATCACGATTATTAGTATACAAGTATTTTTAAATTTTTAAGAGAAAATTATTTTTTTAGATCAACTATTTTTAAATATGGTCACACTGTTTTTTAGTCCTATTTAAATATAGGATAACCTCATTCAAAAAGAGTAAAAGTCAGGTCTAACTCTTTTTTATTTTCTATTTTTTAAGAACATAAAAAACTATTTACAAAGGCCTAAATCATCAAATAAGTATTTCACATATTTTTAAGCTTTTAAAAGGGCCAAGAGTCATTTTTTCAATTTTGACCAATATAACATGAATTTACAACTATTTTGTACTAAAATCACTTATATGTTATTAAAGAACGTTTTCTAAAGTTTTGAAATAATTTTTTTTGGAGACAAAGTTACACTGTTTTCAAATTTTTAGGTTTTTATTCAAAAATAGTGTAATTTAGGTCTAACTATTTTAGAAATATCCAAAATTTCACAAAACCTTGGAAATAATATATAAGACCCAAATGATCATTTTTCATTTTTAATATTTTAAAATATTAATTTTCATGTCATTGTTGAGATAACCTAATAGTTAGTGCATTGTTGCAATATTAATTGATGTAAGGTTCGACTACATGTTTGAGTGTCTTATACATTGTTTAATGTAATAATTTTTTAAAACATGTGGTTATTAATTTTTTAAACCTTTGAAAAGCTCAATTTGTACCTTTTTTCAATTTTGATATTTAAAGTGAATTTACAATTACTTTAAGCCAAAAACTAGTGAATATTATCGCCGTATGTTTTCCAAAGGAGTTGAGTTACATTGTTTTTGGTTCTCATTTACAAACAATATTTCTTCATTAAAAAATAATGCCAATTCAGTCAACTATTTCAAAACGATCCAGGATTTAATAAAACCTTAAAAACATTTTATAAATGCTTGAACAATCACTTTTTCTATTTCAAACTTTTAAAATAGATATTTTCAACTTTCAAAATAGATATTTTCACTGATTTTAGTCCTTAAAACATTTGTGTCAATTTTTTAGTTTCGACTAATTTGAAAAGAATTTACAATCACTTAGGCCAAAAATCACTTGTAAATTATTAGAAATTTTCTTTCTAAGTTTTAATTAAAAAATTGGATACTTGAATTACAATATTTTTAAATAGGATTGGACTATTTTTTAGTCCTATTATAAAAAATGTAACATCAGTTTCACTCTATTTTTTAGTCCAATAACTTTCAATTATATTTCATCTCTTGTTCCTTAATCCTTCAGTAACTTTCGTTGTCTGAAAATTGCATAAAAAAAAGGTGTATCTGTCTGAAAATTGCAAAGAATTTTGGTGAACTTCTATGATTCATAGAGGTTTATCCATCACTCTTCTCCTAATCTAGCGTACAAAGTCATAACTCATATATGAAGATCTTACTCATATACAAAGAATTTAGTATGACTCTAGATAACACCTTTTAACACTAACTCAGATAAACTTTAGATTATCTTCCAACATTATGTAATTTCTTTTACAGGTTGAATAAACATGGAATGAATGAATCTCAGGGCTACAAGTATTTTGTTTTGCGTGCACAAAAAATAGCATTATCACATGGATATGAAGTCATCAATTGGTATGAATTCTACATCTGGATGAATTGTATGTCCTCGGTTGTTTCTGCTCTAAAACTTGTGTTCCTTGATGAACAGGGAAGAGACTTTCAACAACTTTGGGAGTCAACTCAGCCCAAAAACTGTGGTTCATAACTGGTATTTTTCTTGATCTGCCATGTTTGTTCTAATTGGTATCAAGCAATACATATTCTTTCAAATATGTCAAATGTAAGTTCTCATCATTAATGATAAAACACACATCAAATGTTGATTTTTTGGATAATAAATGTGGTCATTAACAACCTCATGTAATCAGTGATACCATGATGATACGTTGGAACAGAGACCATCCATCATTCATCATACTTGTAGTTGATGTTGTAAAATGTCCAATATTAGTCAAAATAAACATATTTATAAACTTTGACTATGTATATATATATAGTAACAATTTGCTTTTTCAGCATCCATCTTTTGGTCAGCATGGCAAACTGAACAAACTAATGCAGCACAAACTTATCATCCAGTGAGATCAGATCATTATTTCTTATAGAATGTTAATTGCATTATGCTCTTGATGCCATTTTTTCTTTGTCCAATCTGTCTTAGTCAAAACAAAAATTATGATGATACACTATCTTGCATCATTCAGAAACCTCATGTGTTTCCTCTCCCAGATCCTCACCAAAAAAAAAAAAAAAAATCAGAATGCAAGTTGGAAATTTGGATTTGTCGATGTGTACATCGATCCGGATCGATTGTGTTGGTGTCATCACTGTCATAAGACAATTTTCCTTGTGTGCTTGCAGGCTTGGTGGTGGAGTAGCACAGAAGGTGGTGGCGGCCGGACTGAGATGCATTGTGAGCAACCAGGACAAGTGGTACTTGGATCACTTGGATGTCCCATGGCAGAAGTTCTACATGAATGAGCCCCTTACAAACATCTCCACGCCTGAGCAGCAGAAATTGGTCATTGGTGGTGAGGTGTGCATGTGGGGAGAAAGTATTGATGCCTCTGATATCGAGCAAACCATCTGGCCTCGTGCTGCAGCTGCTGCAGGTAATACTGGCGAAAACTAAGCATTAAAATCTCGGTTAGATATCAGTTTCCATAACCTACCCAACCAATATAAGACCAGTATATATATAATTGAATAAAATAGAAAAACAAATTAAAAAGTAATGGTATTGTATCGCTATCGAACTATATGTTCCAATATCGGCATTCAGTCAGACAGCAAACATCAGTCCATGCATATTCGCATACAGATCAATTGAACATTTCAAAATGGTAATATCTTTATTGGTCTGACACTAGATGTGTGCATTGACAAATTCACAAACTCGGCATGAGTCCACCATCTTTTATACATCTGAACTTGCATGTTTGTAGAACAAGTGATATCTTCTTGTGCATCCAAAGTACTGTGGTAGTATAGAATATCAAACTTGCCAATAGAGGTAAATAATTCTACTTAATTTTTTCATATAAAAGATTCAAGAATAACCAACCTGCACCAAACCAGCCGAGTGCTACCTCTGCTGTCTCCTTACTTCGACAGAATCATATTATCAAGTTGTCTTCTTCAACATATGCTACTCATATCTGAAAAATGTATTGTGCAATATCAAAAGCAGAGATAAAGATCAATACTTGTATAAACTGTTTGTCAAAATTCACGCCATTGTTAATTAAGTGTTTCTGATCATCTTTCGTGAATCTACTGAATTCTGCAATCGGTTTGTTTTTTCCAAAGAGAGGTTGTGGACTCCTCTTGACAAACTAGCGAAGGACCCAAGGCAAGCCACAGGAAGATTGGCTAGATTCAGATGTTTGCTCAACCAAAGGGGGGTTGCTGCTGCGCCGGTAGCAGGACCTGGTAGAACTGCTCCATTGGGCCCTGGTTCTTGCTACAAGCAGTGAACAGCCATTAAGATCATCGACAGCAGTGCTTGCATGATGCTTAGAGAGGATCAGCCATTGTTGCCGGCCTCTATGGGGGGTAAATTAGTATTTATATGACAATAGTTAATCAGTTTCTGCTGAAATCTTGCTGATTATTGTCATTCAAGCAAACCCAAAAAATAAAATTTCTGCTGTGGAGCAATGTGACATAATAATGTTTCTTTTTTGTCGATCATTGACATGTTTAAGATTAACAAATTAGTTTTCCTGATATCTGAGTTCTTTGCATCTTCTTCTTATTTAGTTCTATGCTGTTAGCAACAAAACAGTTAAAATCTCTCAGCAGTCAGATTTCTCATCTCTTTCCTATCCTTTCTTAGTTGTGTTTCTGGAAGCTATAGAAGATTGTCCTGTTGTGTTATTGGAGCAATACAATAAGAAAGCTATGGTATATAGTATTTATTCTCAAGCAGTGTGCATATATTCCTTACTACCACACCAAACTAACGCTATATGCATGCTTGTCTCGGACACTGACACAGAAATGCATACCATGATAAGATCCATCCATGCTGATCAAGCATGACCACCTCTTTCATCACAGCAGAGTCGAGCAAATCATCTCATCTCCCCGGTGATCGTCAAAGTCATAAAGAAGGAGACAAAATGGTCTCTCTGTACACCCAACCATACACCAAAGAACAAGAATTCACAAGCGACGGCTAATCATCCCATCTTTTGCTGCTTTCCGGAAGCAAAACATCTTGCATTAGTGATCGTTTCGATTGATCGACCACGAGACATCATTATGCAACAACTCCTGGTGCTGTAGGACAATGAGCCGAGGGGCAATGGGTGTCCATCTTCGATCCCTACTAATATAATCTGATTCATATATATACCCCGTAATTAAAGGGAAAGAGTATAAAGATACTCTAGAATTTAATCCGACCGATATCATGACAACATTTAGTTGCAAAGAGTCCAATAATAATAAAAATAAAGATAATGAAGTATATGCCATGAGAATAGAATATTTTTGTTAGACCTACAACACCTGTTTTATCAAACAAGTTCTCATAAAATAAAATAATAATAATTTTTTGAAGACCTAAGTTCCATTTTTTGAAAACTAGGGTTGCATTGTTTTTTAATCCTATTTTTAAAAAGAATTTAATGCCATTCAAAAACACTATAAAACAATTTAACCCCATCAGAAAAGACTTTAAAATAGGTATTAATATTTATTTTAACCATCAAAAGGCAGAATTTGTGTTAATTTTCTAAAATTGATCAATTTAAAGTCAAAAAATGAATCCCCAGTAGTGAACAAAATAAACTTTACTGTCGAGTAAGGATGTGTTTTTCCTCTCCTCTACCACTAGCACTGAGAAAGCTCTACTGCTGTGCTCCATAATAGAACTCATTAAAGCTTGATTGGAAAATAAAGTTTATTGTACTTTGATCTGATCCAATTTGAGTATCTCTGCCAGATAAAAACTCAACAGATAATTGAACACCACTTGATTATTAGTATACAATTATTTTTTTTTGAATTTTTGGGAGAAAATTATTTTTTTAGATTAACTATTTTTAAATAGGGTCGTATTGTTGTTTTAGTCCTATTTAAAAATAGGATAACCTCATTCAAAAAGAGTAAAAGTCATGTCCAACCCTTTTATATTTTCTATTTTTTTTAAAAAAATCAAAACTATTTACAAAGGCCTAAATGATCAAATAAGTATTTTCATATATTTTTTTTAAGCTTTTAAAAGGCCCAAGCACCCTTTTTCCAATTTTGACCAATTTAATATGAATTTATAACTATTTTGGTACTAAAATAACTTATTAGAGAACGTTTCCTAAAGTTTTGAAATATTTTTTTTTGGAGAAAAAGTTACATTATTTTCGAATTTTATTCAAAAATAGTGTAACTTAGGTCTACTAACTAATTTAGCTAAAATTTCCCAAAACCTTGGAAATAATATATAAGACCCAAATGGTCATTTTCTGTCTTGAATATTTTAAAATAAGAATTTTCATGTATTTGTTGAGACATCCTAATGGTTATTAGCTCGTTGTTGCAATATTAGTCGATATAAGGTTCGACTACTTTGTTTGAGTGTCTTACACATTGTTTAAAGTAATAATTTTTTTTAAAAAAAATATTTTTATTAACTTTTAGACCTTTGAAAAGCTCAATTTGTTCCTTTTTTTTTTTAAATTTTGATATTTAAAGTGAATTTCTAATTACCTTAGGCCAAAAACTAGTGAACATTATCATAGTATGTTTTCAAAAGGAGTTGAGTTACATGTTTTTTTGGTTCTCATTTACAAACAATATTACTTCATTAAAAATAGTGTCAATTAGGTTAAACTATTTCAAAGCCATCAAGAATTTAATAAAACCTTAAAAACATCTTATAAAGGCTTGAACAATCACTTTTTCTATTTCGAACATTTAAAATAGATAGATATTTTCACTGATTTTAGTTCTTAAAAAAATTGTGTCAATTTTTTAGTTTTGACCAATTTGAAAATAATTTACAATCACTTAGGTCAAAAATCACTTGTATATTATTAGAAATTTTCTTTCTAAGTTTTGATTAGACAATTGGATGCTTGAATTATATTCTTTTTAAATAGGATTGCACTATTTTTAAGTCCTTTTTTTTAAAAAAATGTAACCTCAGTTTCACTCTATTCAAAAAATTAAAACATTAAAAAGTCATACAAAGGTCTAAACAATTAATTTTTCCAATTTTAAGCCTTTAAGATAGTTACTTTTCCTAAGTTTTAAGCTTTAAAAGTTCAATTTGTGCGTTTTTTAATTTTGACCAATTTAAGATGAATGTACAAACTAACTACTTTGGCCAAAAAGTAGAATATTCTGAGGAAATGTTATTTTTTATGTTTTGAATTTTTTTTTTTTTTTTGAAGAACAGGCATATACTGTTTTTGAACATAGTTTAACTATTTTTGACTTCCTACGAAAAAATTTAATAGTATAACTCCATTGGGGATCATCCAAATTTCACGAAACCTTTAATATCACATATAAAGATATAAATAACTATTTTTTAAAAACTTTTATACATCTAAATTTGGTATTTTCACTAATTTCATCTTTTCAAAAGTAGATTTTTTTTGGGGGTTAAGTTCTCATTTTGGCTAATGTAAACTAAAATTTCAAACTACATGAATATTATATGAGAAAAATCTGATAATAAAAAATTATTTGAATTTAAGTATTATTATTATAATTATTATTTATAAAAAAAAATAAGCGACGAAGACGGCGTCGATGTCACGGTGTCCTTCTCCGTTGCCATGTACGCGTGCTCCGCCCCATTCTCCTTAGATCACTCCTCCATCCTCTGCACCAGATTCGGTGCAATTCCCCTTCGCCTAAGGATTAGTATTAAAGACAGCGATTAGAGCGATGGGAGAGAGGCTCGCACGCCGCCACCGCTCGGCAGCCGGGGTCCCCCACGCCTTGTTGAGTCGTTCACGGGTGGGAGGGATCACGGGACCTGCGGGACAGGGCCCACGCGCGGTCGTTCACGGTGGGAGGGATCACGGGATCACGGGCGGAGGGACGGCGAGAAAGGTGCCGAGGGGCGGCGTCGACGTCACGGTGTCCTTCGAGGGTGAGAGTAATAACAAGGGGGGTGCCTCAGGCCATGCACCCGCGGACAAGCCCAACGATCTCCTTCTCCGACCCGTTAACCATCTCCGCCACCTTATTAGTATGATTGTGCTTCTTCGCATTCGCATACGCATACTTACTGAGGAGAATAAGATCACAAAAGGATATCCAAAGTGCGTTTAACTCAGAAACAGGAGATGATCGGAAAGAATGGAACACAAAAAAAAGAAAGAAAAAAGAGAAGGAATACGGACGAGCATGAGGAAGGAAGGGGAGTGGCGGACATGGCAGCGCCGCTGTACCCCACCTCGCACATCCGCTCCCACCGGTTCCCGCTACGCGTCGTACCCTCTGATCACCACGACCGCCGTAGACTCCACCATTCTAATATGGCGGCCATTATGACGGTGACGAAAGTGAGGGATGATGCAAGTGTTTCTTCCCTCTGTCCTCTCACTATGCTCGATCACTTAGTATGCAGCAAGCAAAATAAGAACAAACAGAAACACGCCGCTACAGCTGTGTCTTCAGATAGATATGTATGTCTTTCCCAAGTAAGGGAAGTGTGCCAGATATATATATATATTATGTATATATATATATATATATATATATATATATATATATATATATATATATATATATATATATATATATATATATATATATATATATATATATATATATATATATATATATATATATATATATATATATATATATATATATATATATATATATATATATATATATATATATATATATATATATATATATATATATATATATATATATATATATATATATATATATATATATATATATATATATATATATATATATATATATATATATATATATATATATATATATATATATATATATATATATATATATATATATATATATATATATATATATATATATATATATATATATATATATATATATATATATATATATATATATATATATATATATATATATATATATATATATATATATATATATATATATATATATATATATATATATATATATATATATATATATATATATATATATATATATATATATATATATATATATATATATATATATATATATATATATATATATATATATATATATATATATATATATATATATATATATATATATATATATATATATATATATATATATATATATATATATATATATATATATATATATATATATATATATATATATATATATATATATATATATATATATATATATATATATATATATATATATATATATATATATATATATATATATATATATATATATATATATATATATATATATATATATATATATATATATATATATATATATATATATATATATATATATATATATATATATATATATATATATATATATATATATATATATATATATATATATATATATATATATATATATATATATATATATATATATATATATATATATATATATATATATATATATATATATATATATATATATATATATATATATATATATATATATATATATATATATATATATATATATATATATATATATATATATATATATATATATATATATATATATATATATATATATATATATATATATATATATATATATATATATATATATATATATATATATATATATATATATATATATATATATATATATATATATATATATATATATATATATATATATATATATATATATATATATATATATATATATATATATATATATATATATATATATATATATATATATATATATATATATATATATATATATATATATATATATATATATTTATGTCTTCAGATATATATTACTAATCTTATTGATTATATTGTGATAGGTCACAGATAAATATCAAAGACGTTATCGTCGCGCGACAACCGAGAGGGATTCACAGGAGCAGGAGCAGGCGAAAGCGCAAGTAGGACAAGTGCGCCTGCCCTGCAGGTCCCGTGATCCCTCACACCCCTCTGAACTCCCACCCGTGACAAGCAGAGACAGCCACCACGAGACGTCCACATCGTCGCGCGACAACCGAGAGGGATTCACAGGAGCAGGAGCAGGCGAAAGCGCAAGTAGGACAAGTGCGCCTGCCCTGCAGGTCCCGTGATCCCTCACACCCCTCTGAACTCCCACCCGTGACAAGCAGAGACAGCCACCACGAGACGTCCACATCGTCGCGCGACAACCGAGAGGGATTCACAGGAGCAGGAGCAGGAGCAGGCGAAAGCGCAAGTAGGACAAGTGCGCCTGCCCTGCAGGTCCCGTGATCCCTCACACCCCTCTGAACTCCCACCCGTGACAAGCAGAGACAGCCACCACGAGACGTCCACATCGTCGCGCGACAACCGAGAGGGATTCACAGGAGCAGGAGCAGGCGAAAGCGCAAGTAGGACAAGTGCGCCTGCCCTGCAGGTCCCGTGATCCCTCACACCCCTCTGAACTCCCACCCGTGACAAGCAGAGACAGCCACCACGAGACGTCCACATCGTCGCGCGACAACCGAGAGGGATTCACAGGAGCAGGAGCAGGCGAAAGCGCAAGTAGGACAAGTGCGCCTGCCCTGCAGGTCCCGTGATCCCTCACACCCCTCTGAACTCCCACCCGTGACAAGCAGAGACAGCCACCACGAGACGTCCACATCGTCGCGCGACAACCGAGAGGGATTCACAGGAGCAGGAGCAGGCGAAAGCGCAAGTAGGACAAGTGCGCCTGCCCTGCAGGTCCCGTGATCCCTCACACCCCTCTGAACTCCCACCCGTGACAAGCAGAGACAGCCACCACGAGACGTCCACATCGTCGCGCGACAACCGAGAGGGATTCACAGGAGCAGGAGCAGGCGAAAGCGCAAGTAGGACAAGTGCGCCTGCCCTGCAGGTCCCGTGATCCCTCACACCCCTCTGAACTCCCACCCGTGACAAGCAGAGACAGCCACCACGAGACGTCCACATCGTCGCGCGACAACCGAGAGGGATTCACAGGAGCAGGAGCAGGCGAAAGCGCAAGTAGGACAAGTGCGCCTGCCCTGCAGGTCCCGTGATCCCTCACACCCCTCTGAACTCCCACCCGTGACAAGCAGAGACAGCCACCACGAGACGTCCACATCGTCGCGCGACAACCGAGAGGGATTCACAGGAGCAGGAGCAGGCGAAAGCGCAAGTAGGACAAGTGCGCCTGCCCTGCAGGTCCCGTGATCCCTCACACCCCTCTGAACTCCCACCCGTGACAAGCAGAGACAGCCACCACGAGACGTCCACATCGTCGCGCGACAACCGAGAGGGATTCACAGGAGCAGGAGCAGGCGAAAGCGCAAGTAGGACAAGTGCGCCTGCCCTGCAGGTCCCGTGATCCCTCACACCCCTCTGAACTCCCACCCGTGACAAGCAGAGACAGCCACCACGAGACGTCCACATCGTCGCGCGACAACCGAGAGGGATTCACAGGAGCAGGAGCAGGCGAAAGCGCAAGTAGGACAAGTGCGCCTGCCCTGCAGGTCCCGTGATCCCTCACACCCCTCTGAACTCCCACCCGTGACAAGCAGAGACAGCCACCACGAGACGTCCACATCGTCGCGCGACAACCGAGAGGGATTCACAGGAGCAGGAGCAGGCGAAAGCGCAAGTAGGACAAGTGCGCCTGCCCTGCAGGTCCCGTGATCCCTCACACCCCTCTGAACTCCCACCCGTGACAAGCAGAGACAGCCACCACGAGACGTCCACATCGTCGCGCGACAACCGAGAGGGATTCACAGGAGCAGGAGCAGGAGCAGGAGCAGGCGAAAGCGCAAGTAGGACAAGTGCGCCTGCCCTGCAGGTCCCGTGATCCCTCACACCCCTCTGAACTCCCACCCGTGACAAGCAGAGACAGCCACCACGAGACGTCCACATCGTCGCGCGACAACCGAGAGGGATTCACAGGAGCAGGAGCAGGAGCAGGAGCAGGAGCAGGAGCAGGAGCAGGCGAAAGCGCAAGTAGGACAAGTGCGCCTGCCCTGCAGGTCCCGTGATCCCTCACACCCCTCTGAACTCCCACCCGTGACAAGCAGAGACAGCCACCACGAGACGTCCACATCGTCGCGCGACAACCGAGAGGGATTCACAGGAGCAGGAGCAGGAGCAGGAGCAGGAGCAGGAGCAGGAGCAGGCGAAAGCGCAAGTAGGACAAGTGCGCCTGCCCTGCAGGTCCCGTGATCCCTCACACCCCTCTGAACTCCCACCCGTGACAAGCAGAGACAGCCACCACGAGACGTCCACATCGTCGCGCGACAACCGAGAGGGATTCACAGGAGCAGGAGCAGGAGCAGGCGAAAGCGCAAGTAGGACAAGTGCGCCTGCCCTGCAGGTCCCGTGATCCCTCACACCCCTCTGAACTCCCACCCGTGACAAGCAGAGACAGCCACCACGAGACGTCCACATCGTCGCGCGACAACCGAGAGGGATTCACAGGAGCAGGAGCAGGAGCAGGAGCAGGCGAAAGCGCAAGTAGGACAAGTGCGCCTGCCCTGCAGGTCCCGTGATCCCTCACACCCCTCTGAACTCCCACCCGTGACAAGCAGAGACAGCCACCACGAGACGTCCACATCGTCGCGCGACAACCGAGAGGGATTCACAGGAGCAGGAGCAGGAGCAGGAGCAGGCGAAAGCGCAAGTAGGACGAGTAATCTTTGATAATTTGCCTTGACTGTCATCAATATAATTAATAAGATTAATAATATATAAAAAAATAAAAAGAAGACTCGTTGTCCTTCTCCGTCTCTCCGTCGCCATGTACGCGTACTCCGCCCTCTTCTCCTTAGATCACGCCTCCATCGTTTGCACCAGCTTCGGTGCGAGCCCCCTTCGCTTAACGATGCCACTCGATTTGATTAGATTAGATTAACCTGAGGTGCAATCCCCCACGCCCTGTTACGGAGTTCACGTGCGGGCGTTCACGGGTGCGTGTTCACGGGGGAAGGAGGGACGGCGAGGAAGGTGCCGAGGGAGGGCGGGTTGGCGAGGACGGCGTCGATGTCACGGTGTCCTTCTCCGTCTCTCCGTCGCCATGTACGCGTACTCCGCCCTCTTCTCCTTAGATCACGCCTCCATCGTTTGCACCAGCTTCGGTGCGAGCCCCCTTCGCTTAACGATGCCACTCGATTTGATTAGATTAGATTAACCTGAGGTGCAATCCCCCACGCCCTGTTACGGAGTTCACGTGCGGGCGTTCACGGGTGCGTGTTCACGGGGGAAGGAGGGACGGCGAGGAAGGTGCCGAGGGAGGGCGGGTTGGCGAGGACGGTGTCGATGTCGCGGGGGAAGAACTCGGTGGCGGCGAAGCGGCGGCGGTACAGGGCCTGGGGATCGGCGGGGGTGAGGCGGAGGATGGCGACGCGTGGGGGAAGGGGAAGGCGGTGGGGGCTAACACCGGGTGCACCGGGATAGCGTGGGTGCGGAACTTGGAGTAACCGCACCGCCCAGTGAAGTGGCGGAAAGACGACTCGTTGTCCTTCTCCGTCTCTCCGTCGCCATGTACGCGTACTCCGCCCTCTTCTCCTTAGATCACGCCTCCATCGTTTGCACCAGCTTCGGTGCAATCCCCCTTAGTCTAAGGATGCCACTCGATTTGATTAGATTAGATTAACCTAAGGTGCAATCCCCCACGCCCTGTTACGGAGTTCACGTGCGGGCGTTCACGGGTGCGTGTTCACGGGGGAAGGAGGGACGGCGAGGAAGGTGCCCCATATATTAGTATTAAAGACAATGATTAGTGCGATGGGAGAGCGGCTCGCACGCCGCCACCGCTCGGGAGCCGGGGTCCCCCACGCCTTTTTGCGGAGTTCACGAGTGGGAGGGATCACGGGACAGGGCCTTTTGCGGAGTTCACGAGTAGGAGGGATCACGGGACCTGCGGGACAGGGCCCACGTGGTCGTTCACGGGTGGGTGTTCACGGGATCACGGGCGAAGGAGGGACGGTGAGGAAGGTGCCGAGGGAGGGCGTCGACGTCACGGTGTCCTTCTTCTCTCCGTCGCCATGTACGCGTACTCCGCCCCCTTCTCCTTAGATCACGCCTCCATCCGCTGAACCAGCTTCGGTGCGAGCCCCCTTCGCTTAACGATGCCACTCGATTATATTAGATTAGATTAACCTGAGGTGCAATCCCCCACGCCGGAGTTCACGGGTGGGAGGGATCACGGGAACTGCGGGACAGGGCCCACGCGCGGTCGTTCACGTGTGCGTGTTCACGGGGGAAGGAGGGACGGCGAGGAAGGTGCCCAGGGAGAGCGGGTTGGCGAGGACGGTGTCGATGTCGCGGGGGAAGAACTCGGTGGCGGCGAAGCGGCGGCGGTACAGGGCCTGGGGATCGGCGGGGGTGAGGCGGAGGATGGCGACGCGTGGGGGAAGGGGAAGGCGGTGGGGGCTAACACCGGGTGCACCGGGATAGCGTGGGTGCGGAACTTGGAGTAACCGCACCGCCCAGTGAAGTGGCGGAAAGACGACTCGTTGTCCTTCTCCGTCTCTCCGTCGCCATGTACGCGTACCCCGCCCACTTCTCCTTAGATCACTCCATCCTCTGCACCAGCTTTAATGCGAGCCCCCTTCGCTGCCACTCGATTAGATTAGTATTAATAATAGTGATTAGTGTGATGGGGGAGATTAACGGGTGGTGAGAGTCACCGGCAACAAGGGGAGCCGCGGAGGTCCACAGTCTTGATGCACCCGCGGACAAGCCCAACGATCTCCTTCTCCGGCCCGCTAACCATCTCCGTCACCTTTATTAACATTATGATTGTGCTTGATTGTGCTTCTTCGCATACGCATACTTACTGAGGAGAATAAGATCACAAAAGGATGTCCAAAGTGCGTTAACTCAGAAACAGGAGATGATCGGAAAGAATGGAACACAAAAAGAAAAAGAAAAAAGAGAAGGAATACGGACGAGCATGAGGAAGGAATGGGAGTGGCGGACATGGCAGCGCCGCTGTACCCCACCTCCCACAGCCGCTCCCCCCGGGTCCCGCTACGCGTCGTACCCCCTGATCACCACGACCGCCATAGACTCCCACCATCCTTATATGGCGGCCAATTATGACGGTCGCGAAGGTGAGGGATGATGCAAGTGTTTCTCCTTCTGTCCTCTCACAAGGCTCGATCACTTAGTACGCGGCAAGCAACACAGAGAGAGAGAGAGAGAGAGAGAGAGAGAGAGAGAGAGAGAGAGAGAGAGAGAGAGAGAGAGAGAGAGAGAGAGAGAGAGAGAGAGAGAGAGAGAGAGAGAGAGAGAGAGAGAGAGAGAGAGAGAGAGAGAGAGAGAGAGAGAGAGAGAGAGAGAGAGAGAGAGAGAGAGAGAGAGAGAGAGAGAGAGAGAGAGAGAGAGAGAGAGAGAGAGAGAGAGAGAGAGAGAGAGAGAGAGAGAGAGAGAGAGAGAGAGAGAGAGAGAGAGAGAGAGAGAGAGAGAGAGAGAGAGAGAGAGAGAGAGAGAGAGAGAGAGAGAGAGAGAGAGAGAGAGAGAGAGAGAGAGAGAGAGAGAGAGAGAGAGAGAGAGAGAGAGAGAGAGAGAGAGAGAGAGAGAGAGAGAGAGAGAGAGAGAGAGAGAGAGAGAGAGAGAGAGAGAGAGAGAGAGAGAGAGAGAGAGAGAGAGAGAGAGAGAGAGAGAGAGAGAGAGAGAGAGAGAGAGAGAGAGAGAGAGAGAGAGAGAGAGAGAGAGAGAGAGAGAGAGAGAGAGAGAGAGAGAGAGAGAGAGAGAGAGAGAGAGAGAGAGAGAGAGAGAGAGAGAGAGAGAGAGAGAGAGAGAGAGAGAGAGAGAGAGAGAGAGAGAGAGAGAGAGAGAGAGAGAGAGAGAGAGAGAGAGAGAGAGAGAGAGAGAGAGAGAGAGAGAGAGAGAGAGAGAGAGAGAGAGAGAGAGAGAGAGAGAGAGAGAGAGAGAGAGAGAGAGAGAGAGAGAGAGAGAGAGAGAGAGAGAGAGAGAGAGAGAGAGAGAGAGAGAGAGAGAGAGAGAGAGAGAGAGAGAGAGAGAGAGAGAGAGAGAGAGAGAGAGAGAGAGAGAGAGAGAGAGAGAGAGAGAGAGAGAGAGAGAGAGAGAGAAAGCAAAAGAAGAACAAACAGAAACACGCCGCTGCAGCTTGTGTCTTCAGATATGTATTTATGTTTCCCAAGTAGGGGAAGTAAGTGATGGCGGTGGAATTTCTCTCTCTCTTCAGAAAAGAGTAGTTGACATGAATTGAAGGGCATCAATGGTGGGTTGAGAGAAAAGAGATGGGAAGGGTAAGGTATGGGGTTCAGTCAGTAGTTGGGAAGAGGTGTGGAGGTGCGGTTACTCTCTCCCTCCCTCTTTTTATATATAGCAGCAGCTTATCAGTCACAGAGAAAGAGAGAGCAGTGTGCACATACATACATAGCTGTAAGAGAAGCACAGGAAGAGGGGTTGAATTTCCAAATGGAAATAGCAACTATGGCTGCGTGGTCCCTCCTGTCTAAGCAGAGCAGGGCATCGTGGCACGAATAGCGCCATATATTATGTAATTTAGATGCGAGCTTCGCCCAACAAGGGAGCTGTGTGGACGGTAAGTATGGGTAATGGCGCATCATCATCCTTATGCGGCAGATGTGTCACGCACCACCCAATTAATGATGGTGATGGTGGGTGCACATCGCCTGGGTGATGGTGATGACGGCGAGATGTAGGCAGATGCGAATCATGTAGCTTTGGGTGTACCACCACGGTGGAATTGGCCCATTTCGATCGACTCCCAATGGTGGTACCTCCGAGTCCCACATCTTTCCACCAATTAGAAGATGATGTTCCCTGGTAGGTGCCTCTATCGTGACGACGGTTGTTTTCGTGTGGGTGAGGCGGCGGATGGCGACGCGTGGGGGGAGCGGAAGGCGGCCGGCTACCATGGGGTGCACTAGGATCGCCATGTACGCGTACCCCGCCCCCTTCTCCTTAGACCACTCCTCCAGCCTCTGCACCAGCTTCAGAGCGATCCCCCTTTGCCTAAGGAAGCCACTCGATTAGATTAGTATTAAATACAGTGATTAGTGTGGTGGGGGAGATTAACGGGTGGTGAGAGTCACCGACGAGAGGGGGAGACGCGGAGGTCGAGGAGGTAGGCCACCTCCCCATAGATGGTGGCGGTGTGGTGCAGCAAAATGTTTACGGGTCACAGTAATTTCAGTACACCAATATTCTTCGTTAAACACTATCAGATAGTGTCACGAGTTAAACACTATCTAAAAAAACTATATTTTTAACCATTATAGGCAAAACACTATCATCGAATAGATGGGAAGACAAAGTCCTATCTCTAGAGTGTTATAGGATAAGCAAAATGACACGGGCGTGAAGTCAAATGGACGCTGACAAGGTCAAGGGACTTGAAAACCGAACTCGATCACGATGAAATACTTAGCTCGTAAGTAATATAGGAGTAGTGCACTCATCACTAAATCATAGTCATGTGAGTTTTTTTTTATTTTAAGTCTCGACGAACCTTTGTGTTCACGAGAACTACCTCCCCTAACAAAGGAGAGGTTCGGACCTCCTCCGCTCTTCGGCTGTTGAAAGGCGGAGCGTGGACCTCAATCGTCTAACGACCAATAGATCAAAAGAAGCCTATACCAGAAATAAGTGATCACAATCTGAGGAGAAAGAGCAGAATGGTGGTAAATCGATCTGTTGTAGAACTGACACTAGGACTATAAGGGACTCGAGAACTAACTCACTCTATAAGAAATCGGGACAAATTAGAGAAGAATTCTAATAAGGCCCTAGAGGCTCAAATGAAGGAATAAGCCTCACCCACATGATAAGAGGGTCTTTTACCTCTTTTGATTATTCACGGCTACATTCATCTCGAGTTATTAACTTGAGTATCAAAAGGGTCAAGTTAGAAAACCTCTCGTAATCTCGATTTTCATGTTAGAAACACCTTATGAGCTCGACGTTTTTACGTTGGAGACACCTAGAATAACCTTACTCATACGAGTCCGGATCACGTCGAGCTGACTAAGATGTCAACGACTCTTTATCTCAACACTTATGAATAAATAGTTTCTTGTATAGGTAATTTTCATATAAATATTTTATTTTGATGTTATTATATTGTTTTATTAAATGATAGATATTCTTGGTTGAATAATAAAAAATTTAGCACAGTAAAATAATCACTTTCTCATAAACCTTTTTCACCTCATTTTTTTTTCAAGCTCCTTTGATTTTTTTACTCTATACCCAAAAACACAAAACCAATCGAGATGTGGAAAAGAAAATGTGTCACCACACCGTTACGAGAAGTGAATTCCAATTTTGAGTATTTGTTGCATGCTTCTTTGTCAAATGTTAATAGGAAGGACATTGTAGAATTGTTTATCGAGATAAAAAATTTTGTTTTTGTTGCTCCAAATACAAGTGATGGGATACATTTCAGCTTATCTTCCTAATAAAATCAACATGACATTTTTAATCTTTTCTGTAAAAAAATTGAGATTGACCAGGTAGAGTATCTATTTTAACAATTGAAACAAAGAAAAATATATTTTTAAACAACTGAACCATGAACAATAATATCCCTTGTACAAATTGAGTGATCAAATTCAATGGTAGTCTTAATTGATCACGGGACAACCTTTTACAATAACCCCTGGTGCTGTAGGACAATGAGCCAAGGGGCAATGGTCGTCCATCTCCAACCCCCACCAATCCGGTCCATATATACCCCGAAATTGAAGAAAAAGAGTAACAATAATCGTCAAAAAAGTTGCTCCAGAATCCAATCCGGCTGATAACACATAATTATAACGTGCCCACCATCCTTTGAACCTTCGGAAGACAAAGTAGTTAAATATCAAACCAGTTATGAACCATGACCAAACGTTAACCGGAGTGCCAGGAGGCACGATGGTACCAACACTGAATATAACCGGCCAATTAATTAGTTTTATCCATGTTTTTTGTGGGTATACACGCGACAACATCCACACTCCCACCGGTGCAAGGAGTCCAATAATAATGAAGATGAAGATGATGGAGTATGTGCCATGAGGATAGAACATTCTAATTGGACCTATAACACCCCATGTGACTCCTATCGCGAATGACCTTCTTTCCCAAGGGCATGTCCAAGGACTTCCCTTGGGTAATAATTCTGGATAACATATATTCTTCACCGACTGTAAGGTCCACCATCCAACACTGAAGCTTACCACACATGCTAGTATATTACCTAGGATCTACATACAAAGAAAAACATATAGGATGGTAAATATAATACAATAATATTAGCAAATTCAAAATCTGGATTTGCAAAAATATGTCAATATATGGTACATAAATTGTGATGTATCTTAATGTAACAAAGTGGTCCAGAAAGAAAATACCTGTATGAAGAACATTACTTTTGGAGGAATCTTCATGTAATATGCTCTCTTCATATCCATAGTAAAATATTTTGCCGTATTAATTGCAGTAGAGCCGTATGTTGTGAATGCAATATTTGCAATAGGTTTACCCGACTGCAAGTACCCAATTAGGATCTCTAATAAAAGTTTTATTGAAAATTCCTGCAATATAGTAATTATAATTGTTATATTAAGCTGGATTAGAAGAAAAATATTGACAACGTTGGGCTACAACCAACCATATACGAGTATACGATGACTCGATATTCATCTTACCGAACTAGTAGTAGCCATCATGACACCTTCTGGAAGCAAAAATATGAACACCAAGGCACAAGCTAATACAACTCCCCAATAGCGAAGTTGAAGTTGATCGCTAAATATTTCACATACCAAGATGGCAAAACCAATCATGGAGAAGAGTAGAGAGTAGAACCACCACCGGGGAATAGACTCATAATTTTGTTTCATCAACCTCGTGTGAACATCTTGCATTTGACACTGATATGAATTGACAAATTGTAGCCATAGTGATCTGCTTAACACCAGAAGAGAACTGTCAGCCAACAAGATTATAACACGTAACTAAATCAGGAGTAAGGTAATTATTTCAACTATAAAAACAATAGCACGCTAATTGTACCAAAAACAAACATTACAATGAATACTTATATTTACAAGAAAAGAAAAAAAATTACAGTTACAGTTCCTACCTCCCATAGAAGAGAGCAACATGAGAGATGCTTGACGTAAAACTAGCTATGGTAAAACCATAACTATATATAAGGGAGGCACTGAAGTATAATTTCGAATAACTGTTGTATGCTTCTTCGTTGAATGTGAGTGACTTCTCATCTAAAACCCGGGACACATTGTAAAATTGCCCATCGATGTCAAAAATACTTGATGAAAAAATAGGAAAGCGTTTGGCATCGTAAGCATTATTCCAATAAGATAATGGTATTAGAACATAAAGAATAAGAATGAATCCGGCCATCATGTTGACCACCACAAATGCAGGAACTGCCAGAGGACTGTCCAGGTAGGATGACATGGTTATCCAATCCAGTGCAAAGGACCCGATGCCTAATCCATTGAATCCAGAACCAATTTGCTGCGCGGTTATCGAGTCTTTCCATATCCAACAAACGAACGATAGAGCCGTGACAGAAGGAAAAAGGTAAACGGGAACAATGCTGTAGGTAAATATTACAACGATGACTATGATAAAGAACTGATATCGTGACAATTTTCCCTTGACTCTTTTCTCCGGCTCGTGTAACGTTCTGCGAGTGAGTGAAAACAACGAAGACATGTTAAATAAATAAATTAAAAAGCCTCCTGTCTTTTTTGCATTGTTTACAAGGAGAGGCACGCCACCTGTAGAAGGATACGTCTACCAGAGTCGAAGGCCACCACATATAGGGCGAGTGCACTAGCAACTTCATGAATATGCCGGCAAACCCATATCCGAGAAACTACACACCATAAGGGCATTTTAAGTTGTCACTTCTTCAAAGGAAGTAGGGAAAGATCAACTAGAATTAACTAAAACATTCGAAGAATTCAGCACCATATTATTACTTTTTCTAAAGAATAACTAATGATTTTTTTTTTTTTAACACCGATTTCATGATAACAAAAGAAATCACCTGAACCGATAGCACCAGCAGCATGGCCGGCAGTAACGGGATATCCTTGTGGTAGAAGACCTTGGACATGGTTAATATTTCAAAGCCGGCAGAAGCACTTGCCGTGCCTGCCAACATGGCGGTCACCACATGTTCTTTCAAGTTGAAGGGTCCCGGATTCAACGAGAAACTCCAGTTTGTGTATGGCATTCTTATCACTTTGTTCGGTAGCATGTTAGCCATTAGTTTCCCAGCAATGAACACCATCATGTTGATGCAGACATGTGAAAAATAGAACATTTGCTGTCGGTAAAAGGATAATGCATCACTTACGGACCCGAGGATGCAAATGGGGATTCCGATAAGCCATGTTCGGAATGTCAAGACCTGCAATGTGTTATCATCTGTTGGTGGGACTGTCAACCGAACTTGCTCGATCGGAGAGTCATCCAGAATCGAACCTGAAAGAAGAGGAGAGGGAGGAAGAAATTGAAAAAGAATCTTTTGAATAAGGATGACAGTAACAAGTCAAAACGAAAGATGTCAGGGGCATATCACCTTCTTCATCGGCCATTTGGTAGGACTCCTCCTATTAGAGAGAATAAGCTGTATATTGAGCAGATATAAAGGATCAAAGCATCTCTAAATATAGTGGAAAGGATTAATTGTCCGACCATTAACAGAAACAGTTGTGATTCCGTTGCAAAATATACTTTTATTAGTTTTAAAGGTGTCGGTGTGGCTGTGATAGTTAAGGAATTAAATCTGTCAGTGATCCCAAAAAAAATATATGTAAAAAATCGTGAACTGGATAGTGGGAATATTCTATATTAAGTGGATTGGCGTTGGTACATTATTGCTTTCAAAATCTTTTTTCTCTTTTTGTCACCTGGTTATTGATGGCAACGTGAACACCGGAGGCCGGCGAGGAAGAAAAGTGATAGGGCATATTTTAGCATACATGTCACGACAGCATCCATGGCAGCATGGCCAACCAGGCCCCACCACCTTAGCCTCCTTTCCAGGCTGGGGTCGTCGGTCACGACCCCACTCGAGGAACCTGGGTCGGCGCCATCAAGATCAAAGCCGATCATGAGAAATCAGGACAGTGTCATCAAGTACAAAGCCGCCCCCAGGAACTTGGGATGGTGCTGCCAAGTACAAAATCGCCCCAATGCAGACATCGACCGCACTGAAGGTGCAAGCTAGCCACGTGCATGGGTCAATAGTCATTAAACAAACCCTATACGATCAATCCTCGTGCGCAAGTATAAGAGCCAACTACTTGGCTATGACAGGAGGTGGCCTTTTTCCCGAACAACTTGGGAGAGGACTTTGAGTGAGATCCAACCCCACTAACTTGACCTTCAGAGAGGTCGGGTTGGGAAAATATCCCCCCGACTTCGACCTGTGTGCAGGGCCCGATGACGATGAAGCAAACGATGACCTGCTCCGCTCGACCCGACCCGACGACCGGCCCAAAGTCTTCGTGGGCGCCTCCTTGGATATCCGGAGCCGAACTAAGCCATGTTGACTCCCCGGCCACGGTGTAAAGTTCACTAACACTTTGATGCCAGAAGGAGGGCTCGATGTCACAAGGACGCCCCTAGTAGAGTCACCTTGTAGAACGTTCCGAAGAAGAGCCACCCCTGCCTCACTCGACCTTCGGGCTGGGGGGACAATTTTCACCCCCTCCGAGCTTGGAAGGGAATGCCACTAGTGCAACTCCGAGCCACTACTGGCAGCTGTTCAGCAATCCCGGGCTGACGCCTCCCGGAACCACCATGGGACAACCTCACGCACCAAGTCCAAACCTTAGCAGGGATGATGCAGGCCATCATTCCCCTCATTCCCCAGTTCACGCTGCAACCGACACCGTTCCAACCACCACTTCAGTCATGGGACCCACCAACCCTTGCTCCTGCACCACAAGCGCCATCCCCGGCCGTTCAACAACCCCGAGTAGAAGGTGCTAATCCGCCGCACGAGGGGGGTTCGAAAAACTTGAGGCCGATCCTGGAACTCAGTTACCTGGGTACCCGACGTGCCGCCCCAAGCCTCCCAGAGCTCGACACCTTATTATCCGACTCGGTGGACTCTCTCCGAGCTCAGCTGCACTTCGTTAACTGACGTCTAGACGAGGTTCATAAGGAGTTCCATAAGTCCAAAGAAGAGTTCAAGGAACCCTTTGCAGTAGGATCCCCCTTCATCCTGAAAATTCAGGACAAACCAATCCCTCTGAGCTTCCGCCTCCCCATACTTGAAGCATATGACGGCGACTCCGACCCCGCGGAACACGTTGCTACTTTTCGGGCTCATATGGCCCTATACAACATGTCTGATGCCTTGATGTGCCGGGCGTTTCCAACCACACTTCGAGGATCAGCTCGGATGTGGTATACCCGACTCAGGTCAGCCTCCATATCATCTTTTGATTAGCTCGCAAGGGAGTTTGAGCTCAACTTCCTAGCCAGCACGCGGCCAAAGCCATTGACGACTATGCTCCTTGGCCTAAGTCAAAAGGATGATGAGTCCCTCTCTCAATTTGTCACCTATTTTTCCACTGAAATCCGAGGAGTCCCAGACATGCACCCTTCCTTGATCATGCAAGCATTCTTGATGGGGCTGCGTCCATCTCACTTTTTCTGGTAATTAGTCGAACGGCCGATGGCAACGGTCCTTGAAATGCTCCAACGTGCAAACCAATACATTGTCGCTGAAGCCATGGTAGCAGGGAAACGTGAGGAACACAAGAGGCCTCGCACGGAGCAACCCCGAGGACAACCCTCGGGCCCGCCAAGGAGGAAGCTCGACTGGCTCGAACCTTTGCTCCCGAGGCCACCCCCTTGCCCTCTAGGCTCATCCAAAACTGAGATCTTCCTCCAAATAAGAGAAAAGGGGCTTCTAAGGGCACCAAATCCGATGAAGACTCTGTGCGAACTCAAGGATCACTCCAAGTATTGCTGGTTCCAACGTGACTATGGCCATAACACTAAGGACTGCCATGACCTGAAAAACTAGATCGAGGAGCTTATTCGTAGAGGACACCTCACCCGCATTCACCTAGCAGACTTGTCAGAAACATTCCATACACTAAGGAGGTTTGACATGCGTCTCAACCTTGCCAAATGTGTTTTCGGAGTCAGCTCGGGCAAGTTCCTCAGCTTCATTATTCACCAACAAGGTATAGATGCAAACCCCAAAAAGATCTGAGCCATAACGGAAATGTTGCCTCCTCGATCGATCAAAGAAATACAATGCCTCATAGGAAGGCTGGCCGCCCTCGCCTGATTCCTCCCTCGGTCAGGAGACAGATGCATACCCTTCTTCCAATCCTTGTAAAATCCCAAAGATTTTCAATGGACAACAGAATGTGAAGAAGCCTTCAAGAAGCTCAAAGAACATCTCACCCGGTTACTCCAGCTCGCCTCAACCGCCCTAGGTGAACCCCTCTACATCTACTTGGCTGCTTCCGAAAACGTGGTTAGTTCAGTCCTAGTTCGAAATAAGGAAAAAGAACAGCACCTAGTATACTACACTAGCCATATTCTGAATAGACCCGAAGAACGGTACCGACCAATCAAGAAGCTGGCATGAGCTCTGGTACACATGACTCAAAAATTGCTCCCATACTTCCAGGTCCATACAATAAAAGTGGTGACCGACCAACTAATTCGCCAGATGTCCAAATTCGACGCATCAGGGTGCATATTGAAGTGGTCAATAGAGCTCAGAGAGTTCGACATTCAATACGTTCCGAGGATTGTCCATCAAAGAACAGTCAATTGCTGATTTCATCTCAGAATTAACTCCCCACCAAGAAGACACCAGCCAGGACGCCGAGCAACGATGGACGCTATATGTCGACGAGTCGGCCAACATTGAGAGAGGTGGAGTCGGGCTAGTCTTGAAGGGGCTGGGCGATCAACTATTAAAGCATGCGCTGCACCTCAAATTTAAAGTTACGAACAATGAGGCCGAGTATGAAGCCCTACTGTTTGGGCTCTGCCTAGCTTTGGAGCTACAAGTAAAGAATATTTAGGTTTTCACCAACTCTCAATTGGGGGTTGGAGATGGATGATCATTGTCCCTTGGCTCATTATCCTACAACATCAAGAGTTGTTGTAGAAGGTTGTCCCGTGATCAGTTGAGACGATCACTAAATTTTATCAGCCGATAGGTGACTACCATTAATTTGTTGGAAGGATGTTATTATTTATGGTTCAGTTATTAAGACAATATAATTTGCCTTGTTTCAGTTGTTAAAATAGATACTTTGCTTGTTCAATCTCATTTTTTTTAATACAAAATTAAAAAAAATCATATTATTTTTATTAAGAACATAAAGGATCCCATCACTTGTATACGGTGCAACAAAAATAAAATTTTTGACAAAGAAGCATGCAATAAATACTCAAAATGGAATTCACATTCTCCTAATGATGTGGTGACAAAGAAGCAAGCAATAAATACTCAAAATCTTATTCCTCTAATCCTGTCCTTTTTTTATCTGACTTAACCTATCAGATCTCATATATATGAGGGTTAAATTAGAAATGCATATTCATAAATCTCATCAAGTTTAACAATACAATGTTTCACCCATTCCATATATATGAGGGTTAAATTAGAAATGCATATTCATAAATCTCATCAAGTTTAACAATACAATGTTTCACCCATTCCATATATATGAGGGTTAAATTAGAAATGCATATTCATAAATCTCATCAAGTTTAACAATACAATGTTTCACCCATTCCATATATATGAGGGTTAAATTAGAAATGCATATTCATAAATCTCATCAAGTTTAACAATACAATGTTTCACCCATTCCATATATATGAGGGTTAAATTAGAAATGCATATTCATAAATCTCATCAAGTTTAACAATACAATGTTTCACCCATTCCATATATATGAGGGTTAAATTAGAAATGCATATTCATAAATCTCATCAAGTTTAACAATACAATGTTTCACCCATTCCATATATATGAGGGTTAAATTAGAAATGCATATTCATAAATCTCATCAAGTTTAACAATACAATGTTTCACCCATTCCATATATATGAGGGTTAAATTAGAAATGCATATTCATAAATCTCATCAAGTTTAACAATACAATGTTTCACCCATTCCATATATATGAGGGTTAAATTAGAAATGCATATTCATAAATCTCATCAAGTTTAACAATACAATGTTTCACCCATTCCATATATATGAGGGTTAAATTAGAAATGCATATTCATAAATCTCATCAAGTTTAACAATACAATGTTTCACCCATTCCATATATATGAGGGTTAAATTAGAAATGCATATTCATAAATCTCATCAAGTTTAACAATACAATGTTTCACCCATTCCATATATATGAGGGTTAAATTAGAAATGCATATTCATAAATCTCATCAAGTTTAACAATACAATGTTTCACCCATTCCATATATATGAGGGTTAAATTAGAAATGCATATTCATAAATCTCATCAAGTTTAACAATACAATGTTTCACCCATTCCATATATATGAGGGTTAAATTAGAAATGCATATTCATAAATCTCATCAAGTTTAACAATACAATGTTTCACCCATTCCATATATATGAGGGTTAAATTAGAAATGCATAT
>CM017193.1:1490286-1496723 GCA_004837865.1 Musa balbisiana
AGATAAACTCTTATTTGATTGTAATGCTATCGCTAATGATAATGTAGCAACAATCACCAACACAGAAATTTCAAAACATTCTCAACAAAAAATGAGATATGTTATTTATGATGATTTTATGTGTAATATTTACCAGAATCTGATAAGAAATCAAATGATCTCTCAAAGTTTTTCACAAGTTTTGACAAAGCAAGGATTTTAAATGTGGTACGATGCAATAAAGAAATTTAAAATCAATGACTAGAATGATATTTGAGAACTCGTCGAATTATTCAATAACTATAAAAGAGTCTATCACTATAAATATAACTCCAACGAATAATGTCAAACGATATTACTGGTTAGACTTACGATCAAAGATTTTACTTATAAAGAATGCCTCAATCATAACGAGATATCTTTTCTAGTTTTTGTAAATACACACTGTTAAGAATGATCATGATTTAATAAGTTATTATGATTTTGAGTTACATTATAAGAAAATAAATAAATAAAATTTTTAATTCGGATTCATAGAAAAAAATAAAGAAATATACAATTTTAAAAATCTTTTATTCATCTTTAATAATCTCCAGAATATCTAATGTCAGTGATGATCACAAACACAATCGAATCCAGATCGATGTACACATCCATAAATCCAAAATTTCAACCAGTGAACATAATGAGGTTTCTGAATGATGCCAGATAGTCCATAATCTAAGCAGTAACCTTTTGTTTTGACTAGACCGATTGGAAGTTTGAAATAATGCGCATCAAGGAGCATAATGCAATTAACATTCTTTAAGAAATAATGATATGATCTCATTGGTCGATAAGTTTTGAGTGTGGCGTTAACCTTAGCAATTAGCATTGGTACGATAATGATCTCATTGGTCGTATGATCTGACTCTCATTGGCGATAATTGATCTGATCTCATTGGTCGATAATGCTAATTAGCATTTTTAAGCAAAATACTTACTTTATCATAAACCTTTTTATATGAAATTTTGAGTTGTAGGCGTTAACTTTAGACCTCACCTCAGTTGTTCGAGCTCCTTTTATGTTTTACTCCATACCCAAAAATGAGATTGAACAGGCAAACGTATCTGTTTTAACAACTGAAACAAAACAAATTCTGTTGTTTTAACAACCGGAAACATAAACAATAACCTACTTTCGGACAAATTAATGGTAGTCACATACTCGCTGATCAAGATTTAGTGATCATCTCTTAATTGAAATATGGAACAAACATTCTACAACAAACTCCTGGTTGCTATTGGGCTTAATGAGCCAAGGGGCAATGTGTTATTACAGCTCGAGATTTAAGAAAAAGAATAACAAATGGTTCAAACATAGATGCTCCAGAATTCTCAGTCAATTGATAACACATACTTATAATTTGCCCACCATTCTTTGAACTTCGGAAGACAAAGTAGTTAAATATCAAACCAATTATGAATCATGACCAAACGTTAACCGTAGTGGCAGGAGGCATAATGGTACCAACACTAAATATAATTGGCCAGTTAATTAGTTTTATCCATGTTTTTTCTGGGTATACACACGACAATATCCATACTCCCACTGGTGCAAGGAGTCCAATAATGATGAAGATGAATATGGAGTATGTGCCATGAAGATAGAACATTCTAATTGAACCTATAACACCCCATATGACTCCTAATGTGAATGACCTTCTTTCCCAAGGACATGTCCAAGGACTTTCCTTGGGCAATAATTCTGGATAACATATATTCTTTACTGAGTGTAAGATCCACCATTGGATACTAAAGCTAACCACACATGCTAGTAGACTACTTGGAATCTACGTGTAAAGAAAACATATAGGATGGTAAGTATAATATAATAACGTTATAGAATTCAAAATTTGGATTTGCAAGAATATGTCAATATGTGATACATAAGTTGCGATGTATCTTAATTTACAAATCTATTCAGATAGTAGCTAGATGAGGATATAACATAGTGATCCAGAAAATACCTGTATCAAGAACATTACTTTTGGAGGAATCTTCATGTAATGTGCTAGCTTCAATTTTATGATGAAAATTTTTGCCGTAATTAAGTGCAATAAAGCCGTATGTTGTGAATGTTATATTTGCAATAGGTTTACCTGCAAGTACCCAATTATGATCTCTAATAAAAGCTTAGTTGAAAATCCCTACAATATAATAATTATTTTATATTAAGTTGGATTAGAAGAAAAATATTTACAACGTTGTCTCAATAGGATGTGATTTTTTTTGCTCCAATTCTGAAGCCAATTGAGGGCTATAAATACTCCTTACTTCTCAGCTGATTAAGCACAAAGAAGTGATAGGATTGGAACCGAAACTATAGTGAAATAACTCGTAAAAGTTGAGAGTTCACTTCCATTGTTTCTAAGTGTAAAAGTGTGTAAAAGGAGAATGAGCCACTTGTGAAAGTTCTGTAAAGGGGTGATTGATCGTTGCCCTTCAAGAAAGATCAATAGTCGAAGCCGATAATCTCATTGGAGGAGGTATCGGGAGTGGACGTAGGTCAAATGATTGAACCACTAAAAAATTGGCGTGTTCTCTTCTTGGTGCGTACTTTACTTTTGCTGCATTCTACTTTACTTCATTGCAAACTATCCAATCCCCTCTTCTCTACTCACTTACAAACTTATTCAAGTCAAATGTTTTTCCGAAATGATTTTCGTCGAACTAAAGTTTTTCATCATACGAAGTTTTCCGAAATCGTTTAAATTTGTCGTTTCTGTCCGGTGCACTAACTCAAACCCCCCCCCCCCCCCACCTTTCTTAGTGTTATTCTTGATCCGAACAATATTAGGTTTAAAAAAATCAAATAATATGAATGAAGGGATGGTCATCACAAGAACTTAAGTCCATAAATTGAGTTGAAGTTGTTTCTATCTAAATTGGGCAAATCGGATGTACATTTGACTTCAATCGATAGACTAAAACTATATTTAGACAAAGTCATAAGCGACTTCAATCGATAGATCATACTTAAACTTTATTCAAACAAAGTCATAAAAGAAAATTCTTACCATGATATCGAAGTTAGAATCTTAATATATATTTCCTTCATGGTAAACTACACTTAATTCTTCTTGTAGATAAGGTAGGTCTTGAGGCACATTCTTTTGGGAATTTAGCAAGTTGAGAAAGCCATTGAACTCAGAAAGATAACCAAGATCATGTCTTTTAGAGGCATTTGTTTATTCACATCTTTAATTTTTGAGATATGTTCTTGCTACATAAAGGAAGGCATACTCTAAACCAAATCTCTTGTATTGCTTTTGTTGCATCTCCGCATCAGTAGGGTGATTGATACATGTGACGTATGTATCAAGATTTTACAAGCTACCATCTTTGACTTAGCACCATGTTAAGATCACATCCAAGTATCCTTCTCCACCTACAAAGGCTAATATCCAATTTTTATCATCATACTTATTAATTATCAATCTTACAAAGAAACTATGCTTCTTATATACAATCCCATGTTTCCTCATTGAGTTTGTGTAGCACTTCATTGAAGTGGTCGAAGCTACTAGCTGAAATCCCCCCATCAAAGAAGCTGAACTCTCAAGCAGCACACATACGATTCAATTCATAAGCAAAAGCGAGGAAGCAATGGATGAAGAAAGTAAAATATGAAAGATAGGTTGTTCAAAGGACCCCTTCCTTCTTATGTACATGTTATGTCCTAATTTATATCAATAAATGTGTACGTCTAATTTTACCCCTTCTTATGTACATACTCATGTTCGCGTTTCTACATATTTGATTTTCTACAAGAGAATAAATTGAGCTAATATTTTTCCTTTTAGTGGTGTTGAGAACACTAATATTGTAAGTACCCCTGAGGGAAATACCAAGTGTTAGAGTGTTGTGTGGTGAAAAGCTGAATTGCTAAACTCGATGAGATTTGTAAATATGCATTTCCAATTTAGCCCTTATATATATGGGATGGGTGAAACGTTATCTTGTTAAACTAGATGAGATTAGTCATTTACAGTCTTTTAGACTTGTATTGTTAATCTCAACGATAATTCAATATTAAAAAAAAACAGTAATTCAAGATTAATAACCGTGGGCTTACTTATAATGACAAATGAATGCCTTCCGTGGGTTTACTTGTAATGATAAATAAATAGCTTCTTGTACGGGTTATTTTCATCTAAATCTCTTATTTTGATGTTATTATATTATTTTAATAAATGACAATGATATTCTCGGTTGAACAACATGAACGTCATTTTCGAGACTCGACGACACATAGATGAAGGTGTTTTTTGTTGAGATTTCATAGGTTTAAGTTAAAAAAAAAGACAGGATTAGAGAAACAAGATACAATAATTTCTAAAATTCCTTTAGCATTTTAACAAAATAATTACTTTCTCAAAAACCTTTTATATGAAAATTTTGAGTGCGGTGTTAACTTTAGACCTCACCTCATTTGTTCCAACTCATTTTATTTGAGATTGAACAGGCAAAAGTATTTGTTTTAACAACTGAAACAACGAAGACATGTTAATTAAAAAATAAAAAGTCTCCTATCCTGTGCATTGTTTACAAGGAGAGTCACGCCACCTGTAGAAGGAGATGTCTACTAGAGTCGAAGGCCACCACATATAAGGCGACTCCACTAGCAACTTCATGAATATGCTAGCAAACCCGTATCCGAGAAACTACACGCCACAAGGCATTTACAACCGTTACTTCTTGACCGGAAGTAGGGAAAGATCAATTGGAATTAACAAACTAAACCATCGAAGAATAAATAAATCATCGAAGAATAACTAACTAACTAACTAAATCATCAGAATTCAGCAACCATATTATTTATTACCTTTTCTTTATATATATAAAATAAAAGAATAAATAATGATTATTTTTTTTTTAATACCAATTTCTCGATACTAGAAGAAGAAATCACCTGAATCGATAGCACCAGCAGCATGGCCGGCAGTAATGGGATATCCTTGTGGTAGAAGATCTTGGACATGGATAATATTTCGAAGCCGGCAGAAGCACTTTCCGTGCCGGCCAGCATGGTGGTCACCACATGTTCTTTCAAGTTGAAGGGTCCCGGATTCAACGAGAAACTCCAGTTTGTGTATGGCATCCTCACCACTTTGTTTGGTAGCATATTAGCCATTAGTTTCCCAACGATGAGCACGATGATGTTGATGCAGACTTGTGGTAAATCGAAAATTTGCTGTCGGTAAGAAGATAATGCTGCAATTACGGACCCGAGGATGCAAATGGGGATTCCGAGAAACCATGTTCGGAATGTCAAGACCTGCAATGTGTTATCATCTGTTGGTGGGACAGGTCAACCGAACTTGCTCGATCGGACAGTCATCCAGAATCGAACCTGAAAGAAGAGGAGAGGGAGGAAGAAATTGAAAAATAATCTTTTGAATAAGGATGACAGTAACAAGTCAAAACGAAAGATGTCAGGGGCATGTCACCTTCTTCATCGGCCATTTGGTAGGACTCCTCCTATTAGAGAGAATAAGCTGTATATTGAGCAGATATAAAGGATGAAAGCTTCTCTAAATATAGTGGAAAGGATTAATTGTCCGACCATTGACGGAAACAGTTTTGATTCCGTTGCCAAATATACTTTGATTAGTTTTAAAGGTGTCGGTGTGGCTGTGATAGTTAAGGGAATTAAATCTGTCAGTGATCCCAAAAAAAATATATGTAAAAAATCGTGAACTGGATGGTGGGAATATTCTTCTATACTAAGTGGATTGATTGGCGTTGGCACATTATGGCTTTCGAAATCTTTTTTCTCTTTTTCTCACCTGGTTATTGATGGCAACGTGAACACCGGAATGGCTGACGAGGAATAAAAGGAGAGGTGGAAACGAGGTGTGGGAAGCAACGAGGTGTGAGGCGATTGGGAGAAGATATTGGTTCATGCAAGCTAATATTTCATTCCTCAGAAAGGTGTGAGGCGATGGGGAGAGCAACGAAGTCTTCTTTTTTTTTTCTTCTTCTAACAATTATTTTTTATTTATTTACACACACGTTTCCCTGTGCCTCGAGCTCGCCCCCTCCGACGACGTCATCGCCGTTGCGGCACCTCTTGTGCCCCCCAGCGCTTGCCCCAAGGGAAACGTCTTCAGGCACCCCGAGCACCGGTGCACCCTGCCGCCACCGGAGGCGCTTGCGCTAGTCGTGGAAGAGCCCGAGGCGAGGCTTCCTCGACGCCGCTGCTAGGCTTCCGATGGCTGGCCTTGTGCCCGCCCAGGGCCTGGTACGACCCGAATGCCTTCCCGCAGACGGAAGGCCTGTACTCGTGCTTCGCCGGCGGTGCCGAGTCGGAGGACAACAATGGCAGTACCGGGCCCTCATCCGCGGGCGAGCACGAGGAGGCAGAGAGCCCCTCCATTGTCGGCGGGTGATCGAAGCGGAGGGAGAATCACGTA
>CM017193.1:1497436-1502436 GCA_004837865.1 Musa balbisiana
TTTTCTCATAAACCTTTTATATGAAAATTTTGAGTGTGGCGTTAACTTTAGACCTCACCTCATTTGTTCGAGCTCCTTTTATGTTTTACTCCATACCCAAAAATGAGATTGAACAGGCAAAAGTATCTGTTTTAACAACTGAAACAAAACAAATTATGTTGTTTTAACAACCGAAACATAAACAATAACATACTTTCGACAAATTAATGGTAGTCACATACCCGCTGATCAAATTTAGTGATCATCTCAATTGAATATGGGACAACCTTCTACAACAACTCCTGGTGCTATTGGATAATGAGCCAAGGGGCAATGATTATACCTCGAGATTTAAGAAAAAGAATAACAAAAATGGTCAAAATAGATGCTCCAGAATCTAGTCTAATTGATAACACATAATTATAATGTGCCCACCATTATTTGAACATCGGAAGACAAAGTAGTTAAATATCAAACCAATTATGAATCATGACCAAACGTTAACCGTAGTGGCAGGAGGCATAATGGTACCAACACTAAATATAATTGGCCAGTTAATTAGTTTTATCCATGTTTTTTCTGGGTATACACACGACAATATCCATACTCCCACTGGTGCAAGGAGTCCAATAATGATGAAGATGAATATGGAGTATGTGCCATGAAGATAGAACATTCTAATTGAACCTATAACACCCCATATGACTCCTAATGTGAATGACCTTCTTTCCTAAGGACATGTCCAAGGACTTCCCTTGGGCAATAATTCTGGATAACATATATTCTTTACTGAGTGTAAGATCCACCATTGGATACTAAAGCTAACCACACATGCTAGTAGACTACTTGGAATCTACGTGTAAAGAAAACATATAGGATGGTAAGTATAATATAATAACGTTATAGAATTCAAAATTTGGATTTGCAAGAATATGTCAATATGTGATACATAAGTTGCGATGTATCTTAATTTACAAATCTATTCAGATAGTAGCTAGATGAGGATATAACATAGTGATCCAGAAAATACCTGTATCAAGAACATTACTTTTGGAGGAATCTTCATGTAATGTGCTAGCTTCAATTTTATGATGAAAATTTTTGCCGTAATTAAGTGCAATAAAGCCGTATGTTGTGAATGTTATATTTGCAATAGGTTTACCTGCAAGTACCCAATTATGATCTCTAATAAAAGCTTAGTTGAAAATCCCTACAATATAATAATTATTTTATATTAAGTTGGATTAGAAGAAAAATATTTACAACGTTGTCTCAATAGGATGTGATTTTTTTTGCTCCAATTCTGAAGCCAATTGAGGGCTATAAATACTCCTTACTTCTCAGCTGATTAAGCACAAAGAAGTGATAGGATTGGAACCGAAACTATAGTGAAATAACTCGTAAAAGTTGAGAGTTCACTTCCATTGTTTCTAAGTGTAAAAGTGTGTAAAAGGAGAATGAGCCACTTGTGAAAGTTCTGTAAAGGGGTGATTGATCGTTGCCCTTCAAGAAAGATCAATAGTCGAAGCCGATAATCTCATTGGAGGAGGTATCGGGAGTGGACGTAGGTCAAATGATTGAACCACTAAAAAATTGGCGTGTTCTCTTCTTGGTGCGTACTTTACTTTTGCTGCATTCTACTTTACTTCATTGCAAACTATCCAATCCCCTCTTCTCTACTCACTTACAAACTTATTCAAGTCAAATGTTTTTCCGAAATGATTTTCGTCGAACTAAAGTTTTTCATCATACGAAGTTTTCCGAAATCGTTTAAATTTGTCGTTTCTGTCCGGTGCACTAACTCAAACCCCCCCCCCCCCCCCCCCCACCTTTCTTAGTGTTATTCTTGATCCGAACAATATTAGGTTTAAAAAAATCAAATAATATGAATGAAGGGATGGTCATCACAAGAACTTAAGTCCATAAATTGAGTTGAAGTTGTTTCTATCTAAATTGGGCAAATCGGATGTACATTTGACTTCAATCGATAGACTAAAACTATATTTAGACAAAGTCATAAGCGACTTCAATCGATAGATCATACTTAAACTTTATTCAAACAAAGTCATAAAAGAAAATTCTTACCATGATATCGAAGTTAGAATCTTAATATATATTTCCTTCATGGTAAACTACACTTAATTCTTCTTGTAGATAAGGTAGGTCTTGAGGCACATTCTTTTGGGAATTTAGCAAGTTGAGAAAGCCATTGAACTCAGAAAGATAACCAAGATCATGTCTTTTAGAGGCATTTGTTTATTCACATCTTTAATTTTTGAGATATGTTCTTGCTACATAAAGGAAGGCATACTCTAAACCAAATCTCTTGTATTGCTTTTGTTGCATCTCCGCATCAGTAGGGTGATTGATACATGTGACGTATGTATCAAGATTTTACAAGCTACCATCTTTGACTTAGCACCATGTTAAGATCACATCCAAGTATCCTTCTCCACCTACAAAGGCTAATATCCAATTTTTATCATCATACTTATTAATTATCAATCTTACAAAGAAACTATGCTTCTTATATACAATCCCATGTTTCCTCATTGAGTTTGTGTAGCACTTCATTGAAGTGGTCGAAGCTACTAGCTGAAATCCCCCCATCAAAGAAGCTGAACTCTCAAGCAGCACACATACGATTCAATTCATAAGCAAAAGCGAGGAAGCAATGGATGAAGAAAGTAAAATATGAAAGATAGGTTGTTCAAAGGACCCCTTCCTTCTTATGTACATGTTATGTCCTAATTTATATCAATAAATGTGTACGTCTAATTTTACCCCTTCTTATGTACATACTCATGTTCGCGTTTCTACATATTTGATTTGCTACAAGAGAATAAATTGAGCTAATATTTTTTCTTTTAGTGGTGTTGAGAACACTAATATTGTAAGTACCCCTGAGGGAAATACCAAGTGTTAGAGTGTTGTGTGGTGAAAAGCTGAATTGCTAAACTCGATGAGATTTGTAAATATGCATTTCCAATTTAGCCCTTATATATATGGGATGGGTGAAACGTTATCTTGTTAAACTAGATGAGATTAGTCATTTACAGTCTTTTAGACTTGTATTGTTAATCTCAACGATAATTCAATATTAAAAAAAAACAGTAATTCAAGATTAATAACCGTGGGCTTACTTATAATGACAAATGAATGCCTTCCGTGGGTTTACTTGTAATGATAAATAAATAGCTTCTTGTACGGGTTATTTTCATCTAAATCTCTTATTTTGATGTTATTATATTATTTTAATAAATGACAATGATATTCTCGGTTGAACAACATGAACGTCATTTTCGAGACTCGACGACACATAGATGAAGGTGTTTTTTGTTGAGATTTCATAGGTTTAAGTTAAAAAAAAAGACAGGATTAGAGAAACAAGATACAATAATTTCTAAAATTCCTTTAGCATTTTAACAAAATAATTACTTTCTCAAAAACCTTTTATATGAAAATTTTGAGTGCGGTGTTAACTTTAGACCTCACCTCATTTGTTCCAACTCCTTTTATTTGAGATTGAACAGGCAAAAGTATTTGTTTTAACAACTGAAACAACGAAGACATGTTAATTAAAAAAATAAAAAGTCTCCTATCCTGTGCATTGTTTACAAGGAGAGTCACGCCACCTGTAGAAGGAGATGTCTACTAGAGTCGAAGGCCACCACATATAAGGCGACTCCACTAGCAACTTCATGAATATGCTAGCAAACCCGTATCCGAGAAACTACACGCCACAAGGCATTTACAACCGTTACTTCTTGACCGGAAGTAGCGAAAGATCAATTGGAATTAACAAACTAAACCATCGAAGAATAAATAAATCATCGAAGAATAACTAACTAACTAACTAAATCATCAGAATTCAAAAACCATATTATTTATTACCTTTTCTTTATATATAAAATAAAAGAATAAATAATGATTTTTTTGTCACCTGGTTATTGATGGCAACGTGAACACCGGCATGGCCGAGGAGGAAGAAAAGGAGAGGAGGAAACGAGGTGTGGGAAGCAAGGGATTCGGATTGGGGTGGAAAAAAGACAACTAGAATCGCACCCTTGGCCATATATCTCACAGAGCAACCATTTCACTCGTACTCGGTCTTGTACAGAACAGACAATCCGATTGCAATGGCTAGTTCTCCTCTGGGGCTGCTTTCATTCCTCTACGGCGGTGATCTCCGGTCTCCAGTACTGGAGTTGACTCGCTCATGTGGGACGACAGGTCTCTGTTTCTTGAAAGCCAGCGGGCTCTGCACCTCCTCCTCTTCCTTCACCGCCGCCGCCACCCAACGCTTGACGTCGTCGAACTCCGAGTCCGGCGACGCTGGCACGTTCAGATAGAACGGCATGTGCCTCGAGCTCGCCCCCTCCGACGACGTCATCGCCGCCGGGGTAGTGCCGCTGCCGACGCTCCCGTCGTTGTGGCACCTCTTGTGCCACCCAGCGCTTGCCCCAACGGAAACGTCTTCAGGCACACCGAGGGAGCACCGGTGCACCCTGCCGCCACCGGAGGCCGCCGTGGAGGCGCTTGCGCTAGTCGTGGAAGAGCCCGAGGCCGAGGCTTCCTCGACGCCGCTGCTAGGCTTCCGATGGCTGGCCTTGTGCCCGCCCAGGGCCTGGTACGACCCGAATGCCTCCCCGCAGACGGAAGGCCTGTACTCGAGCTTCGCCGGCGGTGCCGAGTCGGAGGTCAACAATGGCAGACGATGAGTACCGGGCCCTCAACCGCGAGCGAGCACGAGGAGGCAGAGCCAAGTACTCCTCCTTTGCCGGCAGGTGATCGAATCAAACCTGAAAAACCAAAGAAAGAAGCAAAAAAAAAAAAACAAAAAACAAAAAAAAAAGAAAAGAAAAATATATTGTGCATAATGAAATAACTGAGAAAGGAAAGTTTTACCATAACACAGATTTAACCTCCTCATTTCATTCCATTCATAGTATCCACGTACAAACACAACCATATATATTACAAAATTAAAGCACATTCCTAATACTTAATCACACATCCAC
>CM017193.1:2897436-2962436 GCA_004837865.1 Musa balbisiana
ATCATATTCATAATGTATTTTGAAAAATATGTTTTGAGTAATATGAATGTCATGAGTTAAATATGAATATATATTTTATAAGCATAAAATTATATAAATTATGATAAAAATATCTTATATGCATGTATATATATTGATGTGCGATGTAGGAGTACATGTGTTTTCTATGATAAACGGTATGGGAGTGTATATGTGTTTAATGATATGAAACATGAGAATACATGAATATATTACGACATGCAATGCACATATATGCTATGATGTACAGTGTATAAGTACATATATATATATATATATATATATATATATATATATATATATATATATATATATATATATATATATATATATATATATATATATATATATATATATATATATATATATATTATTATGATATATAGTGCGAGAGTACATATATTTATTACGATGATGTGCGATGTAAAAATACATATATTTGTTATAATATGATAAGTAGAAGTTCATAAATTTATTAAGTTCTCTATATATACATATAAGCATTTTGAATTATTTTGATATAAAATTTTATCTCTTTATTTTGCGTATATTATGTTGTAGGGTTATACTTGATAAAAAAAGTCATAAGATGATAAGTCTATCATTAAATATCTTATGTCAATGATTTTCAAATATTATATACATGATGCATGCATAAATAAAACTATAAAGGCTTTATAGATAAGAATATAAATTATATTTTATTAGATAAGAATATTAGTATCTCACCTAAATGATTGGGTAGTGAAATGAGCATATGTGAGCTCATGCTAGTATAGATATAAATGATAATGTACGAATATATGTACGTGTATAATTTTTTAACATGTTATGTTTGTATTTTTCTTTGATTAGATATTATAATTATATACAGATATCAAAAATACTATATGCATGAGGAATTCTATCATTTTATTTAATAAGTTAGCATGTCTTAATTTTAATATTATATATTTTCTACTGGCATCTTATCTAGCAGTAATGAAAATTGAAATGTGTCATTCTATTTTAGTAATGCATGTAGAGTAGGGTGTTACATAATTATTATTAGTTTTCATATTCAAAATTATATTTTTAATAAAAAATATCTAATTATATATCACTATTGGTGAATTTTATTTTATTTTCATATAACACATATATCTTGTACATACCGATACTAACTCAACATGACATGATGTTGCTCAATCATACCGAGGATAAATCTACAACTCAAGTGGGTGACGAAACGTGCGGGAACTGAGCGCACGACACCTCTTCCAATCGCGACTTAAGTTTTAGATTGATTCGGAAACATGCGCACTCGCGGTTTCGTCGTCAATGAATCGGCTGCATCTTTGTGTCGACCAAATGCATCCTTGTTTCGACCTAATCAAAATCTCAATCGGAGTCATGTCGACTTCATGTCTTTGCGACACGTCCCATCGTCCATAATAGTAATAACGAAAACCACACACCTTACGCCCTAAGCAAAACTCACCCCCACCCACACTTTTTCTTGGTCTCGTTGCAACAAAGATGGGATGGGAGGCAAAACGATAGTTTGCTCTCACCGACTGCACCACTCGGTTGATTCATTCCATGCTACGTACGAGGGAAGAAGAGACTTCTTCGACTTGGCGAAATGTGTCGATGACGATTGTGCACTTTGGAGTTCAATTATTGGTGTTATTAATTTATTTAAATAAAAAATCTTAATTTATTTGCTATTTTATATATTTGTCGGTTTTTTGCATTCTCGATTCTTACAAGTAACACATTGACAGCCATTGCTAATTTGAATCCGTCTCTTGTGGATAGTAAGTATCATCACGGTTTGATAATTTGTCAATGCTAATTTGATGAATCATTGTTTCACGATATTCACACACACACAAATTAATTGGGGTAGGGTTACGTCAAATATAATTGATATAACGCATACATACGTCAAATATTGTATATATAGGCCATTTGGTTCTGTGATCATCCTGCAGCATGAACATATAGTCATACCGGTCCAAACACGAGACTCAAATATAGCAAGCACTACCTCAACATGATTTAAAGGTCCTTTGTCATCCCATATACCAACAACAGCACCAGCAGACAAAGTCGCTCCATCACGAAGCACAGAAGACTTCACCCGACATATTTATTTAGTCAAATATCAGATCATACTACGAATGGAATCGTGCAAATACGTGACGGCACACATCACAACTCGCTGCAGATCACTGTTCAAAACATAGACATTCTCAAACTAACATGAGAAATGCAAAACACAACACACCAGTACAACAGGGAGACCTTATGTCTGCCACCGCCTGTCGAGTACCCAGTTCTGCACCCAGACACCAGATACAGTGCTTATGGACTGACAAAGACGACCAGGACACAAACTAAGACAGCAAATCACTCCAATTAAGATAAACGCAGAATTCTCCTCCCTTCATTTTTTCTTTTGGGCTGCTTTGGTAACCTTGGCTCCGGTGGGATCCTTCTTCTCCACGCTTTTGATAACTCCCACAGCAACTGTCTGTCTCATGTCTCTAACAGCAAACCTACCCAGGGGCGAGTACTCGGAGAAAGTCTCGACCACCATCGGCTTTGTCGGAATCATCTTCACCAAACCTGCATCTCCATTCTTGAGGAACTTGGGTTCCTTCTCCAGCTCCTTGCCGGATCGCCTGTCGATCTTGGTCAGAAGCTCCGCAAACTTGACAGCTATGTGAGAGGTGTGACAATCAAGAACAGGAGCATAGCCATTCCCAATTTGACCGGGATGATTCATAATGATGACTTGCGAGGTGAAGTTGGCAGCCTCCTTTGCTGGGTCTTCCTTGGAATTCGAGGCAACGAAACCACGCTTCAGGTCCTTTACAGCAACATTCTTGACATTGAAACCAACATTGTCACCGGGGAAGGCCTCCTGAAGGGCCTCATGGTGCATCTCCACAGACTTAACTTCAGTTGTGAGACCTGTAGGACCAAAGGTAACAACCATACCAGGCTTCAGGATTCCAGTCTCAACACGGCCTACAGGCACAGTTCCAATTCCTCCAATCTTGTACACGTCCTGCAGGGGGAGACGAAGGGGCTTGTCCGAGGGTCGCTTGGGCTCTTGGATCAAGTCAAGGGCTTCCAGTAGAGTTGGTCCTTTGTACCAGTCAAGGTTGGTGGATCTCTCAATCATGTTATCACCTTCAAAACCAGAGATTGGCACAAAAGGAATCTTCTCCGGATTGTAACCAACCTTCTTAAGATAGGACGAAACCTCCTTGACGATTTCATCATACCTTGCCTTGGAATATTTGGGGGTAGTGGCATCCATCTGTCATGAATCGAACAAATGTTAAATAAGCTATCCGATTAAAAGAGATCATCATGCATCCAAAGATGCAATCAAACACTAAATTCCTACCTTGTTACAGCAGCAAATCATTTGTCTGACACCAAGAGTGAAAGCGAGAAGTGCATGCTCTCGGGTCTGCCCATCCTTAGAAATTCCAGCTTCAAAACCACCAGTTGTCGAATCAATAATGAGGACAGCACAATCGGCCTGAGAGGTTCCAGTAATCATGTTCTTGATGAAATCACGATGTCCAGGAGCATCAATGACGGTGCAATAGTACTTTGTGGTCTCAAACTTCCACAGAGCGATATCGATAGTGATACCACGTTCACGCTCAGCCTTCAGCTTGTCAAGCACCCACGCATACTTGAATGACCTCTTGTTCATCTCAGCAGCTTCCTTCTCAAACCTCTCGATAACACGCTTGTCAATCCCCCCAAGTTTGTAAATCAGATGTCCAGTTGTTGTCGATTTACCAGAATCGACATGGCCAATAACCACAATGTTGATGTGAACCTTCTCCTTTCCCATTGCAAGTTTCTTAACTGCAAATAGCATGCACATATATCAGTCACGTTTGTGTCGTTATCAAATCCAAAAATATCCTACATATTTTTTATAGCATTATAGATTAAGCAAATTACTGCAAAAGAATAATTAGATAGCAAAAAGGGCACCATTGCTGGCAGAAGAGGAATAAAGAATAATATTGAAACTATAGAGGTTAAAATAGAAAACCCAAATGTCTGATGCTACAATTCATGTCATAATCTTGACTTAAACTAATCAACGTCCCCCAGATATTGTCACAATGAACCTAATTTTACCAGTAAAATAAGTAATTCCACAACATAGACCATCATCACCAAGTTCAGAATTGTTAATCCATTACCTCCTTTAGTTTACTAGGAACAAAAAAATAGAAAAAAAAAACTTGCCTTTAATCTACGAAGTCCAATGACATCAACAAAATAGTAAAAAATCAAGCACAAACCCTTCTAAAACGAGCCTCTAAAATGATCTGTAAAGGAAAACTGCAACCCGTGAGCATCGTTCTCCCACTATATATATTATATTTATATGTTTACACTAAGCAATGAAATCATGGATCCCTAAAGTGAATCACTAAGATCAGTCAAAACCAACAGCGTTTCTCATTCAAAAGAAAGCGTTTCAAATCCCCCGTTTAACATGAGGTTCCCCCGGAACGTCTCGGATCTAGGACAGAAACAGGATCACAAATCACTAAAGAAGAGAGAATTACCACAGGGTCAATCACAAAAATCGAGACGTCCAAATCGACCAGAAGAAAACTCTTAATAAAAAGAGGGGAAAAAAAGAAAAAGGCCTCACCACAAAGACCGAGAGACAGTAGGAGGACGAAAGGAGAGATCGGCGGCGGCTTCCTCGACCACGGATGTCGCGATGAGAGTGGTGTCCGAACCCTAGCGGCTGGATACTTATAAGCTGCTCGATTACCAAAACACCCTTATGATTCTATGGGAAACGTATGAGCAGAAACGTCATTCCACCGACACATTGGGATACTTGATCCGGATCCGGGTTGGTTTGGCTCCGAATGATGTAGATATCGGTAGGATCTGCGCCGTTGGATCATAATCGGAAGGTTATCGATGGCTTTGGTGTATGTTATGGATATTGGACCAGCACGAAATTATCGGATCACTGTTAACACCGTGTCCGAATATTATCATCGCAAGTCGAAGTCAATCTTTCTTAATTGGAGTCAAACAACATGATTTCCATCAAAAAGAAAATTGCACAAAATCTAGCAAACATGATGTCCAATGGTGGCCACCACGTAACCGTGACATAATGATCACATGGAGGCGCCATTGTTTGCATGCCGAAGATTTCAAGTTGTAGTCATCATGATGACATCTTTAGACTCTTGCATACATATGATGCCTTCTTTACGGCCATATCTACACTTGGGTTTTCGTTTTAGTAAACATACCAACATGAAATTTATGGCACATCAGGACAGTCTAACTTGAGCTACACATTGCATCCAACTCACCAATTCCTACTGTGTGTCTTCTATCTATCACCATTTTTGCATCTTCTCCATTCTCCACATACTCTTTTGATCAAAAGCCAATTTTGTCTAGCTACTCGTATTCAAGATCTCACCTTTGGCTGTTGCCCTTGTCAAGATCCCTCCCACCTTGGATGCCTGCTCCAAGTTGAGTTGACCTCTGGTGTTATGTATATGATAGAATCAAATCAAGGACCATAAGTTCAATATGTGATGTGCACCAGTGGCATTTTCCAATGAATACTTGTGTAGTATATGGACATCAGAAGAACAGAAGCACAAAAGGGTATCTGATGCTGCTCATATTAAAGGCAGATTACTAATATCAAAGAACAAAGTGAGAATATTCTCAGCAAAAGATAAGAGGGGATATATAAGGTGTCACTCTTCTATCACCCTTTGTATTTGGAATTGCTGCCTCCAATATTTCCATCTCTGCATCAAGCAATGAGAGTGCTAGATTAAATATCACCATACAAGTATACATCCGCAAAATAACTGCATATGAAGCATGACATCCATTATGTGAAGAATCAGCTTCAGCACATTTAGTCCCTAATTATATTGAACTCAAGCTGGGAACCACGAATTCAGGAATTGTTCACTCCTAATGTTGCAATATGAAGAACAATCAATGTTTACTAGACCATGGAGAAAAAGAAAGCATGCAAGCCATCAGCATGGGTGTAACTTGAGAAAGGCAATTGCTTCTGCCAACTGTGTATTACCACCACACAAGGTATGAAGCTGCTTTAACTCGGTTTCAACACGTAACTTGGAATCTTGGATCATCCTTTCCAAAACAACTGAAACATGCACCAAGTGATCCACATTAATGAGGTAAAGGGGGAAAAAAATAAAACTAAACTACCAAGAAAGCAATGCATACTTGCAACAAGTTCAGTGTTGCTGACAAAGAAATGGCACTTAAGAACACTTACAATAGTAGCCATTTGGTCATCTTGATGCCTTGTTCACCTCTATCATTATGGCATCAGCCAATTGTCGTGCATCATACTCCACCCCGAAAAACCTGACAACCTCCATGTTGGGATCTAACAGGTACCTGTCATTACAAGATGTTATATCATCATGTCCATGTTTAGCAGTCAATGATACTCAGCATGACCTCCTACCTAAAACTATCAGATTTAGGAGCATTACATGTTGTTTGAAGATTCAACAAGATAATCTTGGCCTTCTTCATCAACTTTCCTAAAGAATACACGATATTCCTGTGCCGCCTGTCTTACAGAGGATACAGGACCTGTTAGTCCTATAATTCTTGGATCAAATTCTGAAATCACACAGAAAAAGAAGTGAGAACTTGAGTACAGCAAAATCACAGAACCATCTGAGGGAGAAAAGGTAAGAGGGATCAAACAATTAACCTTTTATGTAAGCCTTGACTTGAGCAGGGGTGTCACGTTGAGGATCAATGGAGATAAAAACAGGTTTAATCTTGAAATTGTATTCAGACTCTGCTTACAGGTAAATTTCTATCAACAATGATCATCAGCTATGCTATAATACATAATAAGGAAAAAGAGGAAATAAAGTCACATGACAAGCTGATTAGAATACCCACACACTTAACCCTTTATTTGAGAGAGGAATTAACATCTTTCAGTAGACACACATGGATCACTTGTAGATAATGATAATTACAAACCACTAGGCTAAAGCTCAGCTGCAGCATTATTATTTATTCAGGACATTCAAATAGAGGAAGTGTTAAATGTCTGCCCTTTTTTCCTTATCAAATAAAGATGATCAGGCTGAAAATTTCCTTGCTTTATGGTTCTACACATGAAAACAATTAACAAAAGATCATACATTCTGACAAATCATCCAAGTTGACTGATGATTTTATAGAAATTTGTGAAGGGGTTTATTTTCACCATAATGAAACATAACACATAACACAGACATTCTACATGGGCCTTATCAGTGACGTCCTACCTCCGGCAAAATTAGACATATTTATCATAAAAAATACAACTAATAAAAAAGTAACACTTAAGTTGTTTCAAAAGATGTTTTAAAGCTACCAAAAGATATGCAAGAAAAAATTTCACCTAATACTTTGATAACAGTAGCCATCTTTTTAACTTCTTCTGGTCCAACATCAGGTGACGAAGTGTACCCAAAATACATGAGTACCCAATTTCCCTGGAAGGTTGATTCAGTTACAGAATTATTTTCAGTATCAAACAGCTTGAAGGGCCCTCCAATTGCTGGTCTGTTGACATTATTCCTCTCATAAACAATACTTTGTTCTGAACCTGTCAATAATATGTAGATGAGACGGTTACTGGTAAAATATCTCACTGGAATATCTGAAAAGAAAAAAATAGGGATATAATAAAGACAAGATCCCAACTTTTTCCTAAAGCCGTTGCTTTAAGTTTATCATTGTCTTACTATATCTATCAACAAGATGCAAGGTCCCAATTATCTGTGGACAACTGCATAAATCATGTGTTAACTTGTAATAAAGAAGAGTCTGCATAATGAATACATAGTTATAGTAACTTAAGCATACATATTGCTCATTTTATAATGAGTTAAATGTTATGCCACTGATACTTTATTATGTGTTACACTAACTTTTGGTATTGGTCCTTATCTAGTTATTTGGGAGTACCAGTCGCTTAAAATCATTCTGATATAACAATAATGGAAATGTGATGATTGATACAGTAGAATTCATTAGGTTACTTGTTTGGAGCCAATATAGTTCTTGCCCATATTCAAGCAGTATTTTGTGTTTGATAAGAAGTCATGGCCATGGCTCATTTAATCATTCTCTCTCATTAACTATGATGATATCTTTAATAACCTAACAATGTGCCTGTTTTTTTTTCTTTTTTTTTTTGAATTTGACTGTAAATCTAAAGCTATCAGATGCATAACTGCACAATCTAAACCAAATAATTTTGCTTCATAAATCCCATTGGATGTCTCAGAAATAATATACATATTGCTCAAGAAGGAGGATAAGTAGAAGATAAGGTCATTATATTTGCATCTAGATTTGCTTCAGCTCTTAAACTGATCGATTATGATGGATGTTCAGATAGCAAAACTTAGATATTGTCATCACAAAAGCAATCAAGCAATTTTTTTTGGCAGAAAACAACATATCAAAGATTCCTAATAACAAAAAGATTTTTACCTTTTAAGATTGCTCGCTTTTCATCATTATAATGAACATACAGGCCAGTTCCAGCGATCAATAGTACCGCAGTGGGCTGTGAAAAATCCAATACATCAATTCAATCATGATACATCCAACACAAAATAACTATTAAGTATACAAAAAGAGACATAAAAAATGACTTCAGTAACTATCATCATAAACCAAATTGGTACTTTTCCGTCGGCGTACAATAACATAAGCTATCCATGACCGAGAAGCCAATGGCTCATCATCTTCTAAAACTTGTCTTGCTAGCTTATGATTCCTAAAGTTTGATCCATTTGTATAGCACCGAGGTTGGAATTTTTGAGAAGGATAAAACCTACAGCAACATGAGCACAATTAGAAATTTCAAATATGTAATTAATATATGGATGTTCTTGAGCAAAGAAAGCATAGTCACTAGCAAACTCCCAAACAAAACATTAGCAATATCAATTTATACAAGAATCTGTCACCAGAAGTAAATCTTGCATCTTAGAACCAACAAAACCAGTCATGTTTCATGCAATTATACCCACATCTTAATAAGATGCATCCTCAGCACCATTTTCTCATTCGTGGTTCACCTTGTTCAAAGTTCACCTCGTTTGACTTGGAACCTCTGATAGGTGGTACCTGTCTCTTCATTCCAAAAACTTTAGTTGGACATGCCACCATGGTTGACTGCCTCCACCAGACATTCATAGAAGGCAATTTCATCAACCGTGGTAGCATGTGCCACCATGGTACAAATGCCTTCTTTAGATATTCATATGTTAATCAAGTTCCATTTACGTTAATTAAGAAAAGCTGTGATTCCAAATTGAATAACCACAAGAATAGTAAACGAGGTCACAAGTGATTATCTCTCCAACGATTGTTTCTGTCATCCTTACATAGCTTCAAGGTGCACATATCCATGACAAACCTTTTAGCAATATCAAGGAAAAAGATGGGGTACAAACGTACGATAGATGTTCCTTGTAGTTTTGCTAATGAATAAATTACTTTGACTAAATATAATAAACCTAGATAAAAATATGGCATGAAGTGCCAGATGTTTTGTTCTTTGTTCTGCCAAAGTAGATCATCATGAATCAACGTGGAGTAGAATAGATCATATAAGAAGACCCTGCAGAACTTGAAGAACCTTCAAAGCTGTCTCACTTCTCTCTTGGAGGCCACTAGTTTGACATCACATGATCACAAGAGCACCTCCCCCAGTTTAGACCTAAATAATGTTAGAATCAATGTGATACCATGATTAGTTCCACTTCGGATACAACTACGTGTTTAGATAATTTATATGAAGTCAATACCAACCTTGAAGCACCTTCTCAGTTTTATGCATACATATAATCCTAGCTCATGTGGTTTTTTGGGCTTGGATCAAGAAGAATATAATGTCATAGTAACAATCTCTCAAGGTGTACATGCCACATTAAGACATTATGTAACAGCCCAATTTGGTATGTCCCTCATCAAAGCCCACCAACGATTTAATTATTCCCTTATCAGGCCAACCTGATAGATTTGACTAGTATACGAATTTCTACTCACCCCAAAAGTATAACTACTTGTTCCAAACTCTCATGATTAAGATGAGTTCTATTTATGTTAATTAAGCAAAGCTGTGACTCCCAATTGGATGAACCCAACAAAAATAAAGCAAATTGCAAGTGTCTATCATCCTCCAATAGTTTGCTATATCATCCTTGCATAGTTTGGAACTTAGTGCACACATATCCATGACAAACCTTTTAGATTTATAGAGGAAAATGATGGGTTACATATGCACAATAAACCTACCTTTTAGTTTTCTAGTAAGTATAATGCTTTGACTAAATATAATAAACCTTGATAAAAATATGGCATGAAGCATCAGACAAAAAATACTACTTGTCTTTATATGAAAGTAGATGGTCATGAATCAATGTAGAGTAGAATAAATAAAAAAAGATCCATAGAACTTGATGAATCTCAATCATCTTTCATCTCAAACGCTGTCTCGTGTTGTCTGAAGGCCTCTAGTTTCACATTAAAAGAGTAACTCCCCCAATTTGGACCTAAATAATCTTGCAATCAATGTGATACCCTAATTAGTGCCACATCGGATATAGTATGGCTTAGATACTATACGAGTCACTACTAACCTTCAAGCACTTTTTGATTTTTGTGTACTCTTTTTTTTCTTTTTTCTTGGCTTAGCCCATGTAGTTCTTTGGCCTCAATCGAACAGATATGAGACAAAGCAATGACTTTTTGAGGTGTATGGACCATATTGGGGCTTGTCATATGTATTGCTACCCATGCCAAGAGAAAAACTTGGTGTATTTGTATCCACCCCAAGAGAGGAACTTCTAATTACTCCTTTATGCAGGCTTGGCCCACGTGGTTTTCACATCTAGGTCATGATACATAGTGCATCCCCATGAATTTCCGCAATGGCAGGGACAAATAGCGTGGTAAATATAAGCAGCGTGATAGGCAATAACACCTGTGAAGACTCGTATCACCCATATAGACTCTTGACCCGTGCGTGACTTTGAATGGACTCGACAATGAAATTAGGTAATTACATGTTATTAGTATCGAATCAGGGGCGGTTTATGACTCTAGCTTACAATGACTCACGACCCACCTCCAAGAAGCACCTTTTGAGTACTCTTTCTGGACCAAATCCAAGGAATTAACGCAAACACATGTCGGGCATTGCAAGCACAACCAATCAAAGAAAGTAAGATAGACAAAAAGAAAAGATAAACAGACTAATCACCGAGGTCGCCAGGGAGAAGGACTGGAGACGTTGAGCGCCGAACGAAGCGAGAGGCTGCAGAGCGCGGAACGGATCATGTCGCCGGAGAGAAACCAAAGCTGAAAAGAGAAGCTACCGGCGGAAACACGGGAAGGCGCATCAGTAGAAGAGCTCCTCCATCTAGGGAACAGGACAATGACTCAAAGAGAAGAGAGAGGTATAAGAAGAAGAAGAAGAAGAAGACGCGAAGATTTGAGCTTCTCGGCAAGAGCTCGAGCGCTCTCTCTCTCTCTCTCGCTCGCTCGCTCGCTCCGCCTCTCAGGGGTTTTAAGGCGTCGCATGGATCCGCAGTCCCACCGGAAACCCAATGGTGGAGGCCCAAGATCCACTTTGTCAACGGATCATTTTGTTTCGGGACCCGTTAAGGATCCGCATCCGACCCGATCTAAGAAGAGCAAACGGTAAACCATTCTTTCTATATCATTCATAATCAGCATCGAATGAAATATAACAACATTTTGGGAAGATCCAAAACCGACCCGAGAAGCTTAGTGGATGGATCCCGATACCCGAAAAATCACGTTGCTTCGGACCAGGTTGGCATGGCATATGATTTCATTGACTCTTCCCTCTCGGGGGCCAAATACATGACTTGGTGCTCAAGACAAGCCTCACTGTTTATATAAGCTATATCATCATAAAATGTGAATACTTTCATTCTTCCCCCAAACACTTTCTAAGGAAAGAAACAAAAGAGATTTACATTGAAGATTGTGGCTCTAATTTGAATTGATTTCTTTAAGGGAAATCAAAACCTCCAAGACAAGGCATCAAAGTTCTCAACTTAGGAATATTCTCTATGTTTTGAGCTAATTAGATATTAGCTTATAATTAATTATTTTTAGTCTTTCGATTCTTATATTTTAAAAAATTACATTACGATGAAATATATAATCTCGTTTCTCTGAAATGTTGTATTCTAATGTAATCAACAGCAGCCTTCTAATTCAAAATTTTATAATTTAATTGATTTTCTAACGTTTGATTTGAAATTTAGAAAATAAATATTTTAGCTTCAATTTACTATGAATCATTTAGGTAAATATATTTTAAAATAATCATAATTAAATACTAAAACTAATTATTATTTTATTTTAATATATTTACTTATATGGCTCGTACTAAATAAAAGAAAATGGGGCCTCTCCATAAGGCAAAAAATAATTTAATTTTCTTATTCAATTGATTATTATTTTATTTTAGTATCTTTACTTAAATGGCTCATACTAAGATATTTATTTTCTGAATTTCAAATCACACATTAGGAAATCAATTCAAATAATTTAATTTGGAAAATTCAAATTTGGAAAGGGATGCATTAAAAAAATATCCCTTTGATTACATTTAGTAAGGACCAAAAACATTAGAGGAAAAAAATATGGAATTTTAAATAATTATATATCATACTATACAAGAAATAACTCCAATATGGAAAAGCTAATTCACTAGCATTTTTCATGCTAAATCTCCCCATACGGAACAGATTAGAAATCCCTATCTGCTTTGGTATTTGGTGAGGATTGTGAGGAACAATATTTATATTCAACATCGGCTTACTCAGCACATATTTCCCAGTCAAGAGAGGAAAAAGAACATACATACATCATCTGTGAGGCAAGCAGCTCGTAAGCATATGGATATAAGTCCAACTGTGTGACAAGTCAATGCGACTTATCAACCGGTGTGTCTCTCTCACCACCGTACGTTTGTGGTGCATTATCCTCATCATACAATCCATGCCATGGCATGGTGTTCGAGTGGGCGCCATTCCTTGAATGGTCAATATGATATGCTAATCAAGGGATTTCGACATGGACCTAACTTGACATGGAGAGAGGGAGTGTGTTAGGCTCCATTGATGGCTACGTATGTATGGTATGTCCGAAGATGTTGCATGCTCCAAAAGATAAGGTTCCACTAGACTACAAATGAATTATGCTCAGGTCAGAGTTGGTCATCCCATATCCAAACTGTGTCTGATCCAATAATATGATGAATCAAGTAAATGATGCACATATTTGGAGATAAGTACATTCTTCCACTGTCAAGAAAAATATTTGTATTTCTTTTAGGAGATACTTGTCGTGGAAGGAAGCCTAAGTTTGACACTTTCTTCTCTCTCTCTCTCTCTCTCTCTCTCGCTTCCAAACCCCATGAAAGATCCATAGTTGTTCTAAAACACTTGCCGGCTTTCAACCAAAAGCTCATCCAAGAAGGCAACGAAGCTGAGAACTCTTCTTGCTCTTCTCTGCTGCTGTCTTCTAAGGATCCGCTGATATCCCTTTCACTCTTCTCTCTCTCTCTTCCATTTCTTGTCTGTTTAATGGACTCAGCTAAGAGTAGCAGTCTTCAGCCGTCCGGGGGTGGCGACGATGAGTATGGTTCTCCCGCCGCTCCTCTGTCCGCCTTCTTCCGCTCCAGAACTGCCACCTCGGCCGCCGCCAGCTTGCAACCATCACCCTACTACTACGGTGACCATCACTTCGACTCGCTCGACTACCTTGATTCCACCCGTCCTTTCACCAGTTCCCCCTCCACTGTAACCTTTTCCTCCTCACCACCATCTGCCGCCGTCTCCCATGGCGCCGGCGCCGGCGCATCACCGGCGCAACAACTACCTGACCAGTCTAACGTCGCTGCTGCGACACCTGCGCCGGAACGGAGCTCCAAGAAGCGGTGCAGGGCGTCACGGCGTGCCCCGACGACAGTGCTCACCACCGACGCCTCCAACTTCCGCGCCATGGTGCAAGAACTCACCGGCATCCAGTCCTTCGCGACCTCCCCCTCCCCTTGCGCCGGCGCTCGCCTTGGCCTCTTCCATTCCACTCTGCCGCTGCCTCCCGTTCCTACTCTGACCCTCCTTTGCCGGCGTCATCTTTCTTGCTCCCTCGCCCCTTCATGCAGAAGGTCCAGTCTCCTTCCTTCCTTCCCATCTCTTCTACTTCCCCTGCTCATGTTACCTCCGCTGTTGCTGCTATGAATAGCATCTCCAATGCCACCACCAGTAGCGACAGCCACCAACTACGTTCGTCATCACATATTCTTCTGCAACGAGAAGTATATATGAAGGAGCAACTGCAAGGCGAAGATATGATGGAGGAGATAAAGAAGAGGTGTAGATAGCCAAAGAGGAGGAAGCTTGAGTTAAGTTATTGCTTCTTTCTCTTAGCCAGTAATAGTGCTTCGAGCTAAGGTAGCCACCAACCACGTTCGTCATCACATATTTTTCTCCTGTTCTCTGCATGCATGTAAAGAGTGCTATACAATTTCGAAGACATCCGACCTAATTGGTTTTGGTGTTGACACAATGATTAATGTGCTTACTTAGCTCTTGCCGTAGATCTCCAGTGAGATAGATATCACATGAAGATTACAAGAGATGTGGTGGTGCAAGGCAGTAATGAGATATATATATCTCATGTGAATGATTGGTGAAATGTGATGTGATGTGTCTGTGAAATGATGTCAGGTTGCTTGCCGCTCGCAATGTCTTGCTCAGAATTAAAAGATATTTCTCTCGTAAGTCTGAATTAACAGATTTTATAACAGATATTAAAGTCGTCTACTTAAGTGGTATGTTAATTTATAATAATTATTAATATAATGATATATATATATATATATATATAATTGAAGTTAAAAACAAATAATAATATTTCTTGTTCCCTTTGGTGACCTCGCAGCGCAAGTCGTCGGTGCAGGAGTAGCACCAACAAGTGCTGCAAGCGAGGACGCCGACTGCGATAGCGCAAGCGGTTGCGAAGGTGGTTTGTCTCATCAGGCCTTCTGCTAGCTTCGTCAAGGAGCATTACGTCGCCATCGGCATCCAAACTGCCATCGAGGTTATTTGGTATATGACTCTTCGCACTCTCTCCCTCTCCTTTTCTACTGGAGTTCAGGGATGGCTCTAACGTAGGCTTGGGTTTGGGTGTGCAGTGGAAGGCGAGGAGGGCGCTGCAGTCTTCGAAGGGGCTCGTGAAGCTGCAGGCATTGGTGAGGGGGCAACAACGTCCGGAAGCAAGCCGACATGACGCTGCGATGCATGCAAGCGCCAGTGAGAGTGCAGGCGAGGGTGAGAGACCAACGCGTGCGGCTGGCGCAGGAGTTGTCGCTAGCGATTTCTCGAGGTAGCAACAAGTCCTCCTTCAGCTGCGACACCTCCTTCTGGGAGTCCAAGTACGTCCAGGAGCTCGCAGAGAGGAGATCCATGGGAACTAACATGTCCCTGATAAAACCCAAGCTTTCTTCGTCTTCCTTGTTATGTGTGTCTTCCTTATTTGGTGGAATGAACAGTCGAGGGATGGGAGCAGCTTCGCAGATGACTGGGCCGACCGCTCGAGGACAATGGAGGAGATCCAAGCGATGATGCAGGTTCGGAAGGAGGCTGCTCTCAAACGAGAAAGACTGCTCTCGGACGCCTTCTCTAATCAAGTAAGTGATGGGAATATAACGCAGAAATAACCTTTGTATAGGAACAAATACTAGAAGACCGAACGCAGTGGAATTAAATGAAACACAATCAAATAGAACATCAAGATATACGTGAAAAAGTCCTTCAATGTGAAGGATAAAAACCACGGGACAAACTAGAGATAATCTAATATGAGAATAATGAATATACAAATCTCAATCTCTTGTCAAAACCCTAGCAACAATCACAAGAGAATAACTGGGATACAAGGATCACGTCACTGCTCACAATATCTAAAACCTCTCCAAGTAATCACAGCAAGAGCAAGAGTCTACTGTAGATTCGATCTAACCTGAGATGAGAACACTGCTAGATGATTGAGAACAGTCTCTCTGCGTTATCCTTGTCTTCTTCCATTTCTTTCTCTTTCTTTTCTGCCTTGTTCTCCTTCTTCTCTTTGGAATCCCATAGCTGTACAGATCTCCCACGTTGCTGTCTATTTAAGTCTTTTTCTGTCTCTAAAACATAATCATTATATCCCTAATCTTAATTAGGGTTAGGTTAAAAGGGGATGTGGGCTGTGAACTGTCCAAGCCCACTATAGGCTGTGGGCTGCCAGCCCAACAGTAAGCTCAAAAAAGCTGGTTTCTTCCTCTCCCATCTTATCGTAGGAACACCGCTTGCTTCCCCTGGTTTCCTCTGTAATGTGACTGACATAGAGTCTTAGGCCCATCGGAAAGCTCTAGAGATCGGACTGGAACCCCTCGCCCTTGCTCGATGAAGAAGTGGACGGCGAGGTGGCGTCGGTGGCAGAGAAGAGGCCGCACCGGTGGATGGATCGCTGGATCGCGTCAAGGTCCTCTTTCGATAACAGAGTCAGCAGCAGGGCGAGAGCCTCCACCGACTAACAGGATCCCATCAATACCTTGGAGATCGACATCGCTCGACCCTTCTCTTACTCCGCCCACGCCAATCCCCGCCGCCGCAGCCCGTCGGACAGCACCCCTCCTCCCCCTCCAAAGATGCGACCTCTGCAAGTCCGCTCCGCCAGCCCCCACTTCGGCCGGGGGGACCGGAGTCTTTCCACCGCCCAGGCACTGAACTACCACCACCAACCGACGGCATCGTCGTCATCGTCGCGGCAGCACCACCTCGCGCCGTCGGGGGCTGCAGTGATAAACTACATGGCGGCGACGGAGTCTGCGAAGGCGCGGGTGCGGTTCCAGAGTGCACTGAGGCAGTGTCCGGGGACGCCGGACCGGGATCAGGGCGGCTCCGCCAAGAAGCCCCTCTCGTTCCCGGTGCCCGACCCGCAGGGGTGCTCGCAGAACTTGCGGAGCCCGGCGGGGTGGTTCCCGGGGAGCAACGCTCGAATGTGTCCTCGTGATGCAAAGCAGCCTCGACGAGGAGCTATCCCCCACCTCGAGACTCCTCGAGAACGAGAGCATTGGGCTTTTTTATTTTTTTTAACTATGAAATAAACTTTTATATTATATTTTAAAAATATAAAAATTATTTTAGATACAAATAAATCATTATGACTTAATAGTTTCATCATAAAAATGACTTAGAGTTAAAATGTACCTTAATCCCTTCTCCGTCGATATAAAAGTTGGCTTATTTTGCTCCGAGTTTATTTATTAAAATATTTCAATGATAATTTTTTTAAAAAAATTAATTTAAGATTTTTTTAGAGCATTTGTAGTTTTGAAAATTCTGAAACAACGTCCTTATATTTTTAAATGATAAAAATATCCTTATTGAACTAACTAGAATCGAAAAATAAATCAGTTTAATTTGAATCGATCCTTAATACTATGTATTGTATCTTCTTTATGATATGTATGATCATTCACATCCGATCCATATTTAGGGTTAAAATTTGGTCTAAAAAAGATTTTTCTTAGTATCTTATATTTTGATTTTGGTTTGACCCTTAAATCATAGTATCACTCTCAAGGAATGGTCCAAATAATATAATTTTTTTTCGGCAAAAGCTTCTAATCGTAATAAAATAGACGTATATCATATATTTTTTTATAAATTATTTTTTATTTTTTTTATAATATGCATATTTTATGATTTTTAAATTTTATCATATTTTTCTTATTTTTACTAAAATATGATGTATTTATATAATAGTTTTTAACATTTAGGCTTATAAATGTGTTTTAAAGCTATGATACTAATTTGGTCCCCAAAAAAAGTCAACTCTTGATATGGAACATGTTGATTTTGGTTTGACCACAAAATTAAAGTATCGATCTCAATGAATAGTCCAAATGCTTAAAAATTCAGAGGACAATTTTAATTATAATTAGGTGGACCTCTATAATATTTTTTTTTTCAAATTTTAATATTTATTTTGATATTTTTTATCTATTTAAAATCTGCATAGTCTTTTGTTTTTTAATTTTCTTCCTTTTTTCTATTTTCATCAAAAAAAATGATGTAGATATAGGTTTTTGATATTTAAGCTTCTGGATATGTGTTAAAGCTATGGTAAAAATTTGGAGAGGATAACTCTTTGTATATGATATCCTGATTTTGGTTTGACACAAAATCAAAGTATCAACCTCAAAAAATGATTCAAATGCTTTAAAAACAATTTTCATTACATTTGGATGGACCTCTATAATGACTTTTCTAATTCAGAGAACTATTTCAATATTTTTCTGATTTATTTAGAATTTGTATAATTTGTGACTTTTAGAATTTCTTTATATATATTTTTATTTTACCAAAATATTATGTATTTAAGTAATATTTTTTTAATATTTGAGCTTCTAAATATGTCCTAAAGCTATCATAAAAAAATAGTTCAAAAAGTCAAACTCTTGGTATTTGATATCCTGATTTTAATTTGACCTAAAACTATCAACATCAAAAAATGATTCAAATACTTTCAAATTTAGAGGATAGCTTTTAATTACAGATAGAATGACTTTTAAAATAAATTTTCTAATTTGGATAATTATTTTAATATTTTAAATTTATTAAAAATTCATGCAGTTTATGCTTTGAATTTTCTTCATATTTTTCTTATTTTCACCCAAATATGTTGCATTTATGTAATTTTTTAACATTTGAGTTTTTAAATATATTCTAAAGCTATGGTCGAAAATTGGTCCAAAAAAATCAACTATTAGTATGTACCCTAATTTGAAATTTGAAATTCGACAAATTTTAATTGAAATCAGATGGACCTCTATAATAACTTTTTTAATTTAGAGGATTGTTTGGATTTTTTTTATTATTTATTCATAACCGACACAAATGTGTAGTTTTTAAATTTTCTTCATATTTTTTCTTATTTTCACTAAAATATGATGCATTTATATATTAATGTTCGACATTTGAACATGTAAATATGTCCTAAAGTTACGATAAAAAAATATAATTCAAAAAAATCAACTCTCAGTATCCGATACCCTAATTTTAGTTTTACCCCAAACTCAAATTTTCAATATCAAGAAAGTGGTCCAAATGCTTTGAAATTGGATGAAAGCTTTTAAATGTTTATAATTTTCAGATTTATTCACTATATGACCAGTATGTGGTTTTTTTTTTATTTTCTTCCTATTTTTCTCATTTCCACCAAATTACCGTTAGATTTATGCAATGATTTTTGATATTTTAATCATATCTGAAATATTTTTTTTATAAATATTTTAAAGGATTATTCAGTTTCTTAACCGTTTATTTTTCTTTTTTTCTTCAGGTTTTTTCTCGTTTCTACCAAAATGTAAGAGTTTCCTTGTAATATACTTTCATGATAAAATTGGTTACAACATTTTTTATATTCCATGCTCATCTTAATGTGAATGATTTAAATACTAATTAGTTTTTGAAAAACTATTTATTGGTGTCAACGTGTTTATGACATGGTCTCGGGATCCACACGGTTGGATTTGACTCTGAATGATTGGAGATCTATCTAAACGACCTTGGAGGCTGTTGAGGTAACCGGCTTCGATGCTAAGCCGAATCACTGTTTTCTCCGGGAGGAGGGCTCCTCGCCTAGGGTCTATAGTGGTTGGCACACCGTCTTCGTCCCTCATCACTATTCTTAGTCAGAAACCTATTTTATTATATATAAATAACTATTAAATGATCAAATAATTATTCTGAGTGAGAAACCCATTTTTATTCTATATTGAAGTGTTGTGAATTGATACGTTAGGAGTATTTTATAAATGAAATCAAAAACATGAAATTAGAAGCCAAAAAAAAAAACACTTTAATGTGGACAATTTATATGTATGATTGTGTGCCAAATATCAATCAATGAGTGGCACCAAATATTCCTGCATGTAACGGAGCTATTACAGGGCCATGCACCGACATTTGGTTCCTTTTACCCAACTGTTAGGCCGTCACAACCTACTTGTCTCGTGTCTCCGCCCCCTTCCGGTATCCGTCTTGTTCGTGTCCCATATCTGCACGAGTTGCTCCGTGCCAACTTCGTGTTCCCGCTACGTGGTGGTGCCTCCACGGAGCTCCACGCGTCGTCGAGCCTCTCTCAACGCCGTGGTAACACGATAACCATCTCCTCTCCGTCGCTCCACACAAAGCAGCGGGCCCCGCTCCACCCCCCTCCCCCGAGCCATCTCCGCCACGAATTCACGGATATGCCTCGCGCGTAGCTGCACGCTTCCTAAACCGTTATTTGGTTTGTAACAGTAAGTCGCATAATTATCCGTGGATCAGATGTTAACAGTTACAGAACGTCGTGGATAAAGTTACAGAAGCAGGAGGGTGGATAAACTCATGCGTGGCACCAAATATTCCTGCATGTAACGGAGCCGATTCTTAGTTGGGTGCCAAATGTATTAAGTCGCAGTGAAGCAAATCTTATGGGAAAGAAGAGCTATCACAAGGCCATGCACCAACATTAGCTCAAGTTGGTTCCTCTTACCCAACTGTTAGGCCGTGCCAACCCACTTTTCTCGTGTCTCCGCCCGCTTCCGGTACCCATCTTGTTCGTGTCCCATAACTGCACGAGTTGCTCCGCGCCAACTTCGTGTTCCCGCTACGTGGTGGTGCCTCCACACAGCTCCACGCGTCGTCGAGCCTCTCTCAACGCTGTGGTAACACGATAACCATCTCCTCTCCGCCGCTCCACACAAAGCATCGGGCCCCGCAACGCCCCCCGAGCCATCTCCGCCACGAATTCCAGCTCCGGTCTCTGACGAAAAGATCCGGTCACGGATATACCTCGCGCGTAGTTGCACGATTCTTACACCGTTATTTGGTTTGTAACGGTGAGTCATATAATTATCATGTAACGTTTAGGATTTTACTTATTTTGCTTGTTAGTCCGATGTAAATAGTTACAGATCGGACTGAAGTTATTTATCGGTGGTATGATTTCCCACATGAAAGCACCAAAACTCTCGCGCATATTTTACCGGTTTAGATTTAAAACGGCACCGTTACGTACGTTATCATTGTAACAGATGTCACGCGACGCACGAGAGGCGGCGGTGGACCGGCACGTGGCGGACGTCGGGGAGGCACTGCGCCAATGGGCAACCGGCAACGGATCGGATCCCGTACCATTCGCCTCAGCCGCGAGTTTCGACCTGGCGGGGCCCGCTGGTTTCCGCCTGCGTCGCCACGCACCCGCAGCGGGACCCGCTGCCGCCCTCGTTTAGAGAGTCGGGATACATAAAATAAGTTCTCACCCAATTTTTGCCCTTCTATCCCCGTAAAAGAATTCGTTCCGGGACGCCAACCAGAGGAGACGAAGTCTCTAGAGACACAGAGAGAGAGAGAGAGAGAGAGAGAGAGTGGAGGGAGAGGAGGCAGCCAACCCAGATACAGTACAGCTTCTTTTTAAGGTTGGGGTTTCTGGTTCCGTTCTTCTTTGGTAGACGATTCCTGGTTCTTGAGATCTTGAGGTGGACAGGGAGGGAATTCATGAGGTCTCTGTTGATCCGAGTTTGAGTTTTTATTTGATATCTGAATCTTTTTTACTTTCATGTTCAGGGTTTCTGGTTCCGCTCTTCTCCATGATTCCTGGTTCTTGAGTTCTTGATGTATCTGTTGATCTGAGGTTTGTGACTCTTTTGATGTGATCATTTCTTTCTTTTCTTGATATCGAGTATTTAGGAGGGTGGGTTGTTTGTTCTTGCGGTCTAACTATAGAGTGTCGATTTTGCAGGGAGAATTGGATTTAAGGGGATTTGACGGGCTCCGGCTGAAGGATGGCAGATTGGAACGAGCGCGAGGTATATTTTCTTACACTCGAATTTATAGCAGATTTTTGTTTTTTTTTCTTTTATTTATTGCCTTTTTTTCTTGTGGATTTCTATTAATATGCTATTTATCTTTTTTTCGGGTATATAAGGTAGTAATTGATGCTAGAATCTCTCTCTCTCTCTCTCTCTCTCTCTCTCTCTCTCTCTCTCTCTCACCACACTTTGAGATCGGCACCTTCTCGGTAGACTTCATAGTTAGGTGTTTAGTTTCTTCGGGTACATAAGGTAGTAATTGATGCTAGATTCTCTTTTTCTGATACCACACTTTGAAATCGACAACTCTTGGCAGATTTCATAGTTAGGTTTTTGGATTCTTCATGATTCAGGTACATCTGTCGTCAACGATGTGTTTTTAGCTGTGGGGATGGGTTTGTAGTCTATTAGGCAGTTAGTTGACATGGTTTGGAAGTTATCATGATGCGTTATCTAATTTTCTTTGAATGAAGACATTCATTTGGTTTTGAGCGATTTGTTAGGTGTAGTTGATGCTTAGTCTTGTATATGCAAGCTTTGGGAACATAATCCCTTGCGTCAATATCCTGCCAACTGGCCAAGCCATAAACAAGAGAACTGCATACAATTGGATGAAAGAAAAACGGCCTTGATGAACACTAAAAGTATTAGAGAGATTTGAAACACTTCGTAGAATGGTCTGCGTTTGTGTGGGAGCTGGAGACTCATTGTATCATGCAAAGTTGTTTTAGGCTGTTGCTAGTGATGGTTACAGTTCTCAAGGCAGCTGCGAGGAAAATTTCTTTATGAAAGGAAATGCCAGCATGAAGAACTCCAAGCATTCAACCAACCATGACTGGATAGAACCAACATCTCAGAAAAAGAATTTTCACTTGAACCACTGTTCTCAAAAACTGTCATCTTCCTCATGTGCCACAAGACCATCACAGAGCTATAGTAAGCGTATTTTACACTTTCCAACAAGTCTGGGGTTTGTATTGTGATAACCAAGTGGACATGCAATAATTCGAGTAGGCAGAGTGATAACACCCAAGGGTTTTATCGTAGAAGAAAGGGGAGAAAAGGGGGTGATCGCTTCGAGGAGATCGGTCTCCTAGGATTTGTCAAAAGACTGGAATAATATTTCATCGATTGTTGAAAAGAAACAGATACATCTCTATTTATAGAGTTTCACCCGGAGTCTCCTAGGATTTGGACTCTTAAATAATACATAAATATCAAATAAATCTGTGTCCAACTGTTACTGAACTAGACAAACTCAATAAAACATTATTCAAAGCTTAGAAAATAAAAGGATCCTAACACAATGTGACATCAAATGCCTTAGTTGGAAACACAATCCCTCCAATGAATTATAACAAAAGGGCAGATAAGAGTAAGTGATCATCAGTCTCTGTAGCTGAATGGAAAAAATGAACCGACATGTAAATGCAAGGAAGTTTTGCTTCTTCAGTATACAACTATGAGCAACTAACGATGTAAAGATGACTCACTTGCATGGGATCTTTTAGCCAAAAATTCTTGCCAGAGGAAGGACTAACTTTTTTGAAAAGTACAAAAGGATTTAAGAGAGAAACATTGATTCATTGTCCATCTGCACTGGATAATATCAAGAGTAGCTGCAGCTGCAGAATAGATGACCTTGGGACTGAGTCCACAGTATATAGATTTGAGAGATATCCCCAAGTAAGATGCCGGCCATCCTGAACCACTTTGGAAGAGATTCGGCAGCTGGTATTTGTTACTAGACTGAAGATGTCACCATGTTTCTCTTCCAATGTGAACAACACAATTGGTACTACCTTGAAAGTTATCAACCAGTCTCTGCATGTCCCTTGGGAATGATATGAATAGGAGGTGACAAACAGTCACAGGGTGACGAATGCTTGTTATGGAAAGTTTCATTTTCTAAAGATCAAAAAAGGGCTTAACCTAGCGTGCTAGACTTTTGCCAATGCAGGGCCTAGGGAGGGTTATTATATGCAACTTTACTTTATTATGATGAACAAGAATATTTTATTCCAAGGAACATATGTTTTAGCCATTTTTCAACCTTCTGCATGTACCTCCTTTGGCAACTTTTTAAAAATTCTACTGTTCATTTAGTCTTCGGACTAGTACGGTGACCTGCCTTTTTATTTGCTATATCCTGTAACAGGAACAGAAGTGTGAACAAATCAGTAAGCATCATGTGAGAGAACTTAACCATTGGCATGATAATTACTCAAATGGTTCCAATTTTAAAACCTAGCATGCTATGGAATTTAAAATAATGGTGGTTGTGTTTCTTTTGTGCTATTTGGCTTTCCCCTTGTTCCTGGCTGACAATCATATTTTTGCATCTCTTGGAAAATGACTGATTATTTTCAATTTCACCAGCCCCTTGTACACACACACACACACACACACACATAGAAGCCATGGTGTCCTGAATGCAAGTGGTATAGTTTGGTTGAGTTTTGTTTGTGCACCTAATATCTTTGATGTTCCCCCTTTTGCATCTGTGGGAGAGAGAGAGGAACACTGAAGATTATAATTGCATGGTCTTTTAAGAGTTCTGACCTTCTGTGGTGGCCGAAATTCACCGAAATGCTCTCTTCACAAGGTAGAAAAGGATAAGACTGGAGTCATTTTATGCATTGTTTCTTACTTGAAAAAGAGAAAAAAAAGGGAACAAATGAAAAGTGGGTACATTTTGCTTTATAAATATCTTCCATGAAGTGATGATTTTAATATGCTAGTTGACATGAGGCACAAATTTTCCTTTTGTTTCCTTTTTAAAGCAAGACAAAATAGATCATCCATGAATCATGCCTCACTCTTTTTACAAGTCAATTATTTGTTAGTTTTGAGTTATTCTTCCGCTGTCATAAACAAATTGAACGTTATCTACAGATTACAGTGGTAACTTTTTATATGGCTTTTAATTGACCATCCAGATTGAGGATATTGTTTTTGGTAAATTTGGCAAAAACGATGACCAAAGAGTGGCCCACCGACATCGTAGACCAGTCAAAGAGTCTCTAGCTTCGGGTGATATTCCTGTCATTGGAACAAGTGAAGATAGCATAGTGTCCAAGACTAAAGGCGTTTGGAGAAAAGAAGGGACAAACATTTGCTCTTCTTTGGAAATTGGAAACTCCAGGATTGTTGCAGGTTTGTTGCCTCATGCTATGAAAATAACTTGTCAGCCTCACATGATCTTTCGTCTGTACCTTTTCAACTCCTGGGAATCGTCAAATTCCTGACAACTTCTTCAATCAACACAATGTAGGTTTAGACAGCAACACCTGCAGCACAAGCTATTCGATTGGTGCAAGTAGGGGCACTGGAGAAGAGATCGGCATCTGCCAACTGTCATTTGATAATAATACTACAGCTGATTCTAAACTTACTTTTTTGGAGAATGACAATGATCGAGAAAACGATCTTCTGTACTATGACTGGTCTGATATAAGCAATTTTGAGGACGTTGATACAATGTTCAGGTAGGTCAGAAAGTTGGTATTTCAGATTAAGGCTTTAAGTTCTAATTTTGTATTCTTGTATGACCATCTGTTTTCATTTATTCTGTTTCTTTTGGAGAAATTGTGACCCTACGTTTGGGCAATGGAGCAATACAGATGGCTGGTCACGGATTTCATCTTCTTCAAATGACATTTTTTATCCAGAAGATACTTTCATTTCAGGCTTTGAATCATCGACTTTAGAATTCAGAGACTTTAATGATGCATCAGCATATTGTGCAAACATCAGTTCCTTGCCTGAAAGCAATACACCAGAGGTTAATAATCATAGGCAATCATGTCTGGCCAACCGGTCCTTTGAATTACTCAGAAGCACAGAACAGGTTATTCTACAATTCCATCTCACCGTATAACTTTTGTGTTTGACTGACATTGTTGAATGATTATCCATGAAGCCTTTTTCAAAATTTGTTTAATTTATCCCTGCAGCCATATGATGGTGGTGGAGGGAGCGAGACGAAATCATCTCTAACAGAATTTGGCAATGTGAATAGCTTGAATGAATGTGAGGTAGCTGGGTTAAACCTTTTGCATTCTTGCTATTGTTGAGTTGCCATGTATATTTGTAGTTTCTTAAGTGATCGAGAGTTGGTTGGCTGTTTGTGCTGAATTCAATAGAAGATTGAACTATAACTCCTTAGTTTGTTCTTGATAATCTAACTTGTTCTTTTATTAGTTCAATTAACCTAATCCAATGGATCAATGGTTGAAAGTCAGCCTACTTGAAAAGATCATGATTTTTTTTTCCTTAAAAGATCATGTTACTTGGAAGTCTTGGACTAGAACATGTTACATTATGTATGCTCATAACTCCTACTCTCTTCTGCATGGTTGAACTTCTGTTTGGACTTTCATTGTTAATGATCGCTGGATGTAAAGAGGAATTGGTTTATGGATATTAGTTGATATATCTCTTTTTTAAAGTTTCAGCAGCCCCATATCAATATCCAAACAGAGCAGCTTAGTAGGCAATGCCCATCTGAAGTAGAGGGAAAAGGTTAGTATCTGATCGACACAAGTTATCTTTCTTTGCCCTTAGACCTACAACAATTGGTCAGTATGAAATATTTGGGTTAATGTTTTGCAGGTTTTGAACCTTATCAATCTCAGATTCTTCCAAAGCATAATTGTTTCATGAAATCCGACCCTTCAAGTTATACGCCTGCCCTCAAACTTGATGCTCATATTGAGGACAAACTTCTGTACCAGGATCTTCTTATGCCCACAATGTCGAGCTCTATAAATGAATGCAAACAAAATCCTTCCTCCTCTTTTGAGATCTCAGCTCAGGCTATTAGTAACACCTCCCATGGCATGGAGAATTTACCTGATCTTAAATCAAAAGATCCAGTCATGCATCTCAAAGAAATGGTAGAAAAACCAAGCATAGGACTATTAGAGCTGGCTAATTCAGTTAAGGAGCAGCCTGATAATCTCGAACAAATGATTGTTAGTGACAGAGGGAACATCGGTTCGGAGTTTCATGCAACAGATATGGATTTTACAGTGGAGAAAAGATCGTCAATACCATCTGTTTTCACTGAAGATGCCGCTGTAAAAGCTATTAGCTTTCAGCAGCTTCAGGATGTTATAGGTCAGGTATATTTCTGATTGTTGCAGTTGGACAATTTCATTTTTAAGCATGCCTGTGTGCTTTGTCATGCTCACTACCTGATTTGTGCATTGTGTCTCTTCTTGTATCAGAAGTTGAACTTTGTATCTTTATCTTACATGCATGCTGTGTAGAAAAAGATCAACTTACATGCTTCGCCATTCTTTTCTTCCTTTTTTAGCTCCTGTGCCAAGATTGCTCTTTCATAAATAGGTTGTCTGTGAATTAGGCAGTAAGTGAGAGGTTCACATTACATTAAAAATGAATTTAATTCTAGTTGCTCTCATTGCAGTTGGATCTTAGAACAAAGCTATGTATAAGGGACAGTTTATACCGATTGGCCAGGAGTGCAGAACAGAGACACGGTTTTGTGGCTGCAAGCAATGAGAACATAGGGTGTCGAAGAGGAGTTCATGGTACAGCAAATTTAAGAAAGTAAGCCTAAATTTAACTGTATGATTTAGCAAAATTCCTTTTTTTTTATTTATAATAATTTTTTTGTTGTTTTGTCTTCAAAGGAACTGTAATAGTGAACTGAACTTGGTTTCCAGTGTGTGCTTATAATTTTCCACAGCCTGAAATATTTAGGACCATTAGTTATTAATGCCACATTTTTTTGTTCGAAAGTTGTGTTACAACATGAATTTGCACTTGAGCAATGATGTGTTGTTGCATTTGGTTTTTGAAATATATTTTCAACTGGTATATTCAGTTAATTGATAAGGATTTCCATGTACTTTTTCTTGTTCAATCTCTCTCAGAGAAGGAGGATTGAAAGCAGCATAGTTTTCTGCCCCATATATGATGTAGTTTTCTTCATCTTTTATGTTTCTGGTCATAAGCAGGTCTGCAGCATACATGGACATGGAAACAGAGACAAATCCCATCGATCGGTCAGTGGCGCAACTACTTTTCCATAGACAGCCGGAGAGTGCAAATAGATTTGCTGATGATGATGCTATGTCGCTCTCGAGTCTCATATGATGGTAAGACCTTTTTTTTCTTTTTTTTCCTGTGAATATTATGATGATGGTCCTAACTATTGTTTCAAGTTTTTTATTTTTTAACTTTAGCTAACTTTAGGATTGTGACAGGCTTTGACAGGTTAGTAAATCCTATCCTGTTGAATCATCTCCAAAGGCGGAGTGGAGTGTACCCACCAGCTTTTCTATCCGGAAGAGTGAAAAAGGAAAGTTTTAAGTAAATATGAATCATCTGTTGAGATTATATATATATATATATATATATATATATATATATATATATATATATATATATATATATATATATATATATATATATATATATATATATATATATATATATATATTATATTCCATCTCTCTATCATAATCCCAGTCATGTGCACAGGAGGATGTACTTTTGTCATATTATTATAAATTTAGTAAGTGTCAGTACTATAAATTTAAGCTTGGACTTAATAACTGATGTCATGGATTTAATTTTCCCCATTTTACTCGAGAAGACCGGGCTCAAGTCCGATCCAACATCAAGCAAATAAGAAATTTATAATATTTCCTTCACCTATCATCAGTTCGTCGCAGCGCTCTGAATCTCTCTCACTGTACGTACCATTTTGGTTCGCCAAATGTGTGTATCTGAACACGTGTTAAAAATTGTTCAGTTGCTTGCATAATTAATACAAAGGTGTCTTTGAATTCTAATAACGACACCAAGCAAATTTGCGGTTGCTTGACAAGTAGAAGGATTTCAGTTTAAGGTACATACATTTACCAATCTCATTTGTCCAATATAATTTTCACATAGCCAAGCAATTCTAAGTACCATATGGATGATTCCTCTTCTCCATGTCGCTTGCCATCAGAAAATATTGCCTTCCCCTGATTGGGCTCAGAAACAACGCTTTTTGTATTACTAGTTTTATCCACCCTTGCACGAGCCAAATGTTCATATCCTTTTGAAAGAAACTACAACATAAACCCTGACAAGTAGGTCATCCAAAATAAGGATGAGATGCTGAGGATGGAAGACCATTTATAACCAAAATATAAGAAAGATGAAAACATTATCCAGTAACTTCGTATTCATCGTAGCAAAGGTGGTCTCATATGATCAGATGTCCACCCTGAGGAGTTATAGCAAAAGAAAAGAACTAGCACACTAAATATAGAGCACAGATCTGGCATATGAAACAAAATAACATCACCTAGCCTTGGTAAAATAAGTTATTTTTCCTCTAGTTTTACATAAGCATACTTGCAGCAGGATATCACTGTCCCAAAGTGCAGTATGCTCTGCCAATTATGCAGATCAGTACTGTGATAGCATGCATAAAGTCACTGAGGACTCAATAAGAATTCCTGATTCATTAATACAACCCAATGAAATCTTTTAGCAGATGAGTAGTGAGGTGACATAGCTTCTTCACATGGTCCTCCTTTTGGGTATCATGCTCATCCAACCTGCTTGAGTCATGATTTGGGCACTCACTGATCAAGAAAATCAATAAATAGGATGTAGGATGAACATGGATAGAAAAATAGGTATCCAAGTTTACCTGCTAATTGAATATGTAGGAAAACAAGCACCTTAATCGGGTTTGGGTAATTTTGATACCTGACAGACAGATTCGGTTACAAAAGTAAATTCATGGGTACCGTAAACTGTTTTTTAGAATCTTTGTTTGAATCTCACATCCAGATGCAATCACCAACGTTCATTTTCATCAAGAATTGCCTAATTGTGTACTTGACTCGTACTGGTCTCTTTTTTGCAGCAAAAGTAAATTCATGGGTACCCTAAACTGTTTACAGGTACCTTTCTTTGAATCTCACATGCAGATGCAATTACCAACAACCATGTTCATCAAGAATTGCCTAATTGTCTACTTAACTCATACCGGTCTCTCTTTTATATTGCTACAATATTTGTGCCACATCATACCAAGAGTTGGTACACTCAATACATCTGTTGGTCCATCCATATATGTTGTATCATTAGAAAAGTTGATTTCATTTTCCTTTGGTGGTTTTGGGGAATGATATCTCATCTATGATAGGGGCACTCAAGTACACGAGGCTCTTCCCAATGCAAGGTGGGAGTCAATATAAGCAGTCTTCCTCTAAAAGCAAAGTTGTTTCTACGTCATTTAATGCATCTGTATCAAGAAAATGCAACACATGTATCAAGAATCATGATCATCTTCTATCACTTGGGATCACAATAGTGTCATGAGTGTATATATCTATATAACAAAGTATATGACAGCTTAGTGGATCAAGCAGACAACCAATATACACCTTGACTTATTTGAAACAATATATATCAAATATTCAAAGCAATAGAAACCGACCTTGTCAGTGAGTTTAAAAAGGGTTAATTATAGATTATCCCTTGTAGTTAGCTACATTTAGCGTCACAATCCCTACACTTCAAAAAGTTATATTGACATCTCTATAGTTACGAAAGTGAAACATCTAGGTCCATTTACTCTAACGACGTCAGTTTTCCTAACAAAAACACGAAAACAAAGGGCAAAAGATAGTTTTAACATTCAATGGCGGACGACACTGCTGGCACAGTTACTAGCAGCCTCTGACAACGATAAGGTTCGCTCTCATTGCAACACTACTCGCCTCCACGAGGAGTGCGCCACGCTCTGCATCTGCATTGACGTTAACACAATTGCCGAGAGCCAACTGCATAAACGTCGACACGGATGGTGGTGGTCGCAGGGCGTCTACGGCGAAGATGGGGGCCGCCTCGCCACTGACCCATTGGGCAGATCCCAGCCTTGACCCAAAGCTGGGGTCGACAGAGGCTCAAAGCTGGGTCGCCGGAGCCTCTGTCTCTCTCGTGTTAGTTTCGACACCACCTCTCGCTGAGCGACCCTCTCGTCGATTTGAATCTGCTTCGACGTTAACGTAGTTGCCGAGGAGCAAAAGGGTCGCTCGACGAGAGGTGGTGCCAGAATTGACACGACAACAAGGGGAGCGACAAGAGCTTCGACAACCCTAGCTTTGGCTTGAGGCTGGGATCCGCCGAACGGGTCAACGGCAAGGCAGCCACGATCTTCTCCATAGATGCAACGACGACCACCACCATCTGCGTCGACGCTGACATAGATGTAGAGCGATGCGAGGAGGGCGGCAATGAGGTCGATAACGCACTCCTTGCTGGAGCAGGTGACGTTATGGTGAGAGCGGACCATATCGTCGTCTGAGATAGCCAAGCAACTGTGTCGGTGTCGACGCCAGCGGTGCCATCCGCCACCACCAACGTCGTCCGCCATCGAACGTTAACATTACCTTTTTGCTCTTTGTTTTCGTGTTTTCGTCAGTAAAACTGACGTCGTTAGGGTAAATCGACCTAGATGTTTCACTTTCGTAACTATAAGAATGTCGATACAACTTTTTAAAATGTATGGATCGAGATGCTAAAAGTAGCTAACTACAAGGGATAATCCATAATTAGCCCACTTAAAACCCACATCAAGTGATGTTTGAGCTAGTGGGTATACTTGGCACAAAAAAACTATATTTAATGCAATTAATGCATAAGGTTGTACTCTAACAAAAAGGCTTATTATATCCAAAAGACTCTAGATTAAGTTAAATTGCCACTTATCTCTACCCTTTCCCCATATAAATTACAGCAAAGAATTTGGAAGAGTTGCCTTGATTTCACGGCAAGCTCTTCCTCACGTTCGGCATGTTAATGCTTCTTGGATCTTTAGTGCAATTTTCTCATCTTGGAGAAAGTCTACATCCAAAATTTTGAAATGAAGCCTCCAAAGATCATAATGATTGTCCAGCGTTTGGGGTGTGCCATCATAGGCCGGATTTTAACAATATGCCAATAAAGAAAAGAAGACAAATAATCAATTTAATTCTTTATAAAAGAAGAGAGAATGGAGAAAAAGAGACATACATGGAGATCAAAGATTGATTGTGACGCAGGGGAAGTAAAGTCCAGTCAAGAAATTCACCACTCCATTCTGTTACCACATTTAATTTTTTTTTTAAAAAAATCAAGAATGGTTTACAGAAGAGGAGGATAATATTCATAAGAGTAATAACTTTCTTGGGTCTTAAATCTCTTTACCTACACAGAGTTGTTTATTAGCTGATATACCCAAAATGTTCAAGTTACTAGAACATGTCTCATGCATATGATGCAAAAATTGTTAATCAAGGTACAATTTTTGGATGAAGAAAGAATTTCTGTAGACAGAAAATTAATTTAGAGTTCTAGAATCAGAACAGAGATGTATGTTGTTGATTTTGTCAAGGGAATATTTCCTATTCCCTTAACAACTTAATACTAACAACTTAAGGTTCCAATAAAAATTGGATACAATATAAATTGCAAAAGTTGAGTTGTATAAATGCCACTGTTTATACTAACAACAGCTTTATTTTCATTGTAAAACATAATAAGTTGATACAGGATAAAGTAGGTAAATCTCAAAATAAAAATTGGATAACTGACAAATCAAACTAAGAAAATATAAGCACCGGTAAACTTAAACCAAACACCACCAAGCCCAGCAAACTTCTACTGGGGGAGCACAACCAACCCCAAGACTCGCCGCCAATATATCAATATTGTCATTGCCACATCCAAAAAAAGTTAAGAATTAAAAACATGGCCTCAGCAATAACTGACAGATCAACAACTGAAATTTTAATTATAACCTATATAAAAGATTTTAATTTATTCAACTTATAAGTGACCTCTAGATGGTGTCATCAACCTTAGCATGGTCCACAAAATTACATCTAACCCTTGACCTAAATATCCAATATATATACATCAAATAATCTGGCTTGTTATCTTAAAAAGACTAATACCACTTAATTATTTTACACCACAATTAATGCATCCCATCTATCCAAGTATAACTCAGATGAGTCAAGCTTGAAGAAAGAGCCTGACCTTGAACTGTAGACAAGGTCCAGTTGTAAAGCCTGAACATCAGTGAAGCCTAACTATAAATGGCTGGACTTCATTTAACTCTGGTCAGGCATCATGATAGTCAGATCCACAGATATTCAGATTGTAACCCATATCAAGGACTGACACGCGGGCATATACCAGCAACGCACAAGACTAGAAGCTCTCTAGCGTCAACTTGTACTGTAGCAGTATGTAATATAAAACTCAGAATAAGCCTTGCCAAATTCAAATCAAAACCTCATTTCACAAAATAAGGTCACCAATCCAATATAGTTATATGAGTAAAACTGCAAAGCATTTTAATGCATTATTATTCAAGGACTTCTTTGCTAACCATACCAATTCTCCATGCTGCAAGTATAACTACTACAGAGCATGCATCTTAATGCATTAAGATCCAGGGACTTCTTTGCTAACCATACCAATTCTCCATGCTGTAAGCTTCAATATCCATCCAGCTTTATTATTTTTCATCCACTATCCCTCCATGTGTCACTACTTGAGCAAACTGCTTTGACAAAACAAATGATTAATCCCTACCAAATAGAAATTACAACCAGAACAAGAATAAATGTGCAACTATATCATCAGCTACAAACTCATTAAAAGAAATAAAGATGAAAACCCAACAAAATGGGTTTAATTTTCCTCCCAGATGGCAACTAATCATTATGTGTATTGTAGTAACTAATAAATTCAAGAAGTTGAAAAAAACTAATAAGTCAGTTCAATTGTCTCCTACACAAGTTAAGACTCCAATGTGATGAGATGAGCACTAGCCAAGTTCATCCGTCACTGATCGTAACGAACAGCAGAAAAAAATGTTTCCTAGAAGGTATTAATATACTATTGAAGTTACCGTTTCTCCTGGCTGAAGTGCATTTGCAATTCTTCTTTTTATTTTTCCTATATCACCTGAAGAAAGGTCCTCATATACCACTTATACAGTTAATTTTGGCTGAAACTTTTCTGCAAACCTAGTGTCAACTTCAACACTATCCAGCCATGTATCCTGGATTAAAAAAAAATAAAGTCAAGTGGACATGTCACAGTACATATAGACATAGAAAGGAGTAGGAAAACATGGCAGAAGGAGAAGAAAAAACATTCAAGAAAAAGAAAAAGAAAAGAAAATAAGAAAATGTAAAGGAGGAACATCACCTTGATTTCATTTTGTTTGGCATATTCAACAAATTCCCATTTGCATCAAAGTAACCTTCTTCTCTCTTGTTTCAAATTGAATGGTTCTATTCAAATACCATCATCCTCAAAGTTATCATTATCCTGCCAAAGATAATCATCCTAAACAATTGTGAACAACATAAACAACATTAAGAAACAACAGCAAATGAAAATATTGAACAGATTAGAGGTCAACAAAATCAACATAAACAAATGCTTTCATATTAAGAAACAACATTAAGACAATGTGAACAAGAACCAAATTGGTCAAAATAATTGAATGTGATTAAATTTTTAATGTGTATGGGAAATTATGCTAAATTAGGATTATGCTCTAGTCCTTTAATTAACAACCTGCTAACATCACAGTTATGAGATAAACAACTATGACCATAGTAAAAGGATAACGAAAACAATAACAAAACCACAAGAGTAATGGTTTCCATAATAAAACCAAACGGTGATAAGGCCAGCAAGACCATCTTGTTGATTTGACCACGAACATTATCTTCAAGGTTCTCTCAAGGAAGTTGATGAATACTGAATACCAATAGCCAGAAAGTGTATATCATATTGAACACTGTGAATCATTGTTTCTACCCCTCAGTGTGGGTTTTAAAGCCACCCGATCCAGCTTCAGACAGAACGATGCTTTCCATAGTAACACCATAGAACAATGCTTCAGACAGAACATACAATAGCTTCAAAATGCAGCAAGGAAAAGGCATATACAACAAGAAGAAGACACAAGGCCACAACTATTTGGAATTGGCCAGGAAAAGAAACAGAACATGGAAAGAGAAAAGAGAAAAGGAGGACGTTAATCAGTTCCAAGATTACCAGTCTAGGATGCTTCTAACCAAGTGAACCTTGAAATTAAGGTATGGATGATAAACTAAGCAATTAAACATATAATTGACACAAGCTGACATTTAAACCAAACTATTAACATTTAGTCATAATTGAATAATTAAGGTTGTTTATGCACTGTTGAACCCTTAGTGCGTTTGGTTTTGTCCCAAAATTAATTTCAGTACCACACCAGTCATGTTAGATGCATGATAGATATGTTGCACATCTTTTGTGGCTTGAAACTAACAGAAGTGTGGTGACCAGAGAATGCACAAAACATTGTTAAAAACAAAAAGATTAGAAAACGTTGACCCACTCATGCTGCCTCCACCCAACATATGTCGTTTGCACAGCTGCATGCCCATATGCACACATTGTTGGAAACAAAAAGGATCAGAAAAAGTTGATCCAACTCATGATGCTTCAACCATTTTAGGTATTAAGAGAGGTCGGTTGTACAACACCATGCCCATTTGCGCTGTGATTACTCCGCAACTCAGACCTTATACGGCCGAGGCCACAACAAAAGATCAAAGAAACCCTAGTGGTCCACTTTAAGCTCCCCTCTGAACAAAAGATTAACAAGAAAGCTCCAAAACGGAGCAGGAAGATACATCGCTTGACTCACATAGTCGGACCATAATCATAGTCCATCAGGAAACATTCTCAGGTGACCTGACTTAGCAAATATGCCATGTTTCTTGAAACATGAATCACATACGAACAGAACTCCATGATCAATCTCCATCACCTATTTCAGGAATTTGAAGAGCAAGAACAGCTAGCAGTACCTCATATCGGACTTCAGCCGAGGAGACATCCTCCTGGGGGCCGAAGAGCTCGTCCTCCCGTGTCCGGTTGCGGCGCTTGGCACGCTCCTTGGCGGCGAGCAGGGGATCCATCCAATTGTCGAGATCATCTCCGCCGCCCCAATCGACCGGGAGTCATTCGTCGCCCCTCTTAGCTGTCTTTCCCTTGGGGAACCGCGCCGGCCTCTGCCTGCGATCGGCGCCCACCCCGACATCAATCAAGAAACCCTAGATTCTAAGCAAGAAACCGAGAGAGGGATTCGGGAGAAGAGTAGACGGACACAGGCGTACGCTAAGGACGGCGACGATGTCGGCGAGGGGTCGAAATCGTCTTCCGGGTGCCGTCGTTTCTTGGCCCTATCCGCCATGGGTTTCTGGAGTCGCAGCTGCTCGCGCCGCTCCTCCGTCCGTTTCGACCAATAATATATATATATATATATATATATATATATATATATATATATATATATATATATATACATATAATTGTATCTATTAGAAAAATAAATCATATTATAGTAGTTTATTGGTTAACATTAAAAAGAAGACATCAAGGTGTTCTGTTCACGTCATAGAAACCATCACATGGTAGATTTCTTGAACCATATGGTAGGATACAACAGGGTAATAAAATGTTCCAGTGTCTCAAAATAATATGTAAAAGACTCGGCAAAACAATCATATGGTAACAAGACAATATGGCATCATAACATCTGCTTAAATTCACCTGTGCCACATAATGTATAAAAGACCAACAAAAGGGCATAACAGAAGCTCTATTAAAGCACTTGAAATGTATAGTTTTAGGTAGTAATAATCCAGAGTTGGGAACATGGGAAGTGAAACAGATTACTACAATCAAGCCCACCAACCAAAAACACAGATGGGCTACAGTTCATAACATAGAAAGTGGAGGTCAGGAGCACCCTGGGTAGGATTTGCCCAATTTGAAAAATAGCCTAAGCAAATCCCAACTCCAGCAAGCAGCTGGCTGATTAAAAAAGTCAGGCCACCTGAAACTCCAAACCAACCACTACCTCAAGACAGAAATTTAAATCTTCCTCTAGGAGAGACCTTTCCAAGTACATTATTAACAAACATCCATCTACTTTTAAGGTTCCTCGGTGTCGCTATCCTACAACTACACATGGATGTTATATCTACACAGTACAAGCCCATTTGAGTCGTTGAATCCTCCATCCATGACCTTGATTTCTGTCGACAGAAATATTCCACTTGTGTGTGTGTGTGTGTGCATATTTCTCATGCTTTCTGAGCATCTTCTGACCTTATTTGAAGTACGAGCACATATACAGTCTTGCCGCGATATCTACTGGACCATTTTCCCCCCCAACTGCATGAAGAGCAACGGGAATGGTGGATAGGAGTCGGAGCACCAAAGGAAAGCACAGGGGAACAGTTGCATCGTTTTCTGCTGCAGGAACTGCTGGGAGTAGATTGGAAGTACTAGGTAAGGTGGTGTTGTCTTCATTTTCTTCTTCAGGTATAACTAACCCAGATGTGTTCAGCACCAAGGCTACATCTTCGATTACACGTAATTTCCCAGGGATAACCCTTCTCTGGAAGGGTTTAGTCTTTGGTATATCTAGAACTAATGTACCAGAAGTTTCCAACCACTCAACAGCCAAGCCTTCAACTTCATCATAATATATCCGCCTCTCAAGCTATTTAGAAAAAGAGAAAGCCATGAGATTAAAGATGGTTAAAGAATCGAATGTGTCTGGGTTAGGATCCTTACAGCAAAATTGTTTATGTAAACTGTCATGAATCTTGGTCCCAGTCCCAGAACCCTGGCTTCAGAAAGCAGCACCTGCAAAGGATAACCAGATTAATAACAATATCTACGGCTCAAACAAGAATATTAAGCAAAAAAACTTGGGTTGGAATTTAAGAGTAAATATGAGCATGGGATAATCACTGACCGCAAAAACCCCAATGATATTCTACAAGTAACAATCATTGAAAGAAAACCAATTTGGTTTGATGAAAAAAGAGGCAAGCGGTGGGGTTGTGGGGAAAAGGCATTTACATCTCCAATTTGTGGGCTTTCTAGACACTATAAGAGTCCAAAGATCCATCACATTCTCTTTTAAATGCAACCAAAAACCCACTGACTGATGATGCCATAGTTATAGCCAACCTTAGGGCAAATAGCAAATGCAAAAGTAATAGCATCTCCTTTAATCTCATAGTTATCCATTTCTTTCCTGGATCTTTCATCTATCTTGGCTTCCCTCTTCTTCTCCTTCCACATGTCCTCTCTTATTTACCTTCTGATGATGCTGCAAGTCAGCTAGCTTTGGCCAATATCAGTCAACTCCAATTGGGTTTGTTTAATTTTAGCGATATCTAATTATTAAGAGGAGAGATTGGCTAAAATTAAATCAGTCTTAAAGATACTGATATGGGTTGGCCGAATGAAACCAAAATTGGCCAATATCATGAACTATGATTGAGACCAACGAATTTGTTGTCTCCCACTATTGTGGCAAAAGAAAAGAAAATAATAGAATATAGCTTAAACCTCTTGAGGAACTAGGGATAATTTTACAAAGAAGATACATGTCATGGATTTTAATTTGATCACAGAACCTGCATGTGCTCTTTTAAAATAGTTTCTAATAGTTTATTGTCATTTTACATTGCTCCAAACTTAACTTATTTGATGATTAGAGAAGAACTGGAGTTACAACAAGTTTAATCATGAATTATCAAAATTGAAAGTAGTAAGTTTTGGATATTCTGTATAGAATACGTATAATTTTTTTTTACTACCATAAAATATTTGTTAGCAGTCAAACTGTGAGTCGAGAAAATTGACAGGCCTGCAGGAATAGCTACGCGAGTGATATACTAGAATCAAGCATTTCAGAAGTGAAATGTTTCAGATAACCTCATATTCCTTAGTTGAAGCTTGACACCATGTGACAATTTATTAGCAGTGTAACTCAAGGTCATAAACTAATGAAAAAACAAAATTAAATTACCTCCCTCCTCTTCAATAGAGTCCAGAGATAAAGCTTTTCTCCAGCTTCCTCAGCATGCTTGCTAGCTTGTTTTCTTTCATTACAATATGCAGCAACTTCTGCAAGCACTTCAGATCCAGGAACTTTATATTTCAAAGCAGCAGATAATAGTATTTCTCTAACTTGCTCAGATTCTGCAACATCATTATCAAAATAAAGACCACTAAAGCATCTACCGACAATTCCATCACCAGATATTTGGCCATTGTTAACTGTAACCAAAGTCTGTCTTTGCTTCACATAAACTTCTTCAGCTTCAACAACCGCAGATAATGTTCGATGTACAATAATATCAGGATATCTCCGCAATGGAGAAGTGAAATGTGTATAGAGTGGAACTGACAGTGCATAATGTGCCCACTCATTTTCCCTGCCTATTAAATCTCCTGAGCAGAAGTAGGTTGCTGACTGCATAGGCTTCAAAGCATATGAGATTAGAATGTCAAACAGCACAGGATCATCCTTTAGTTTCTCTCTTATTTTAGATAGTGATAGGTGAAGTTTGCTAGATGATGAAGCATCTAACTCGAAACCATGTTTGCTACAAAATGCTTCAAGCTCTTGAAGTTTCCTTAGGTTAGGTTCAGGATGCCTCCGAAGTAGAGCACAATCAGGAAAAGCCCTGGATATAACCTCTGCAACTGATTTATTTGCCAACAACATAAATTCCTCAACAAGTGAACAGGACTGTTTTCTCTCGTCAAGAAAGCTATCATATGGAGTCCCATTCTCATCAAACAAGAAGACAAGCTTAGGATTCTGGAGCCCAAGGGCTCCCTGTTTAAATCTAATCTCCCTCCGCTTCTTAGAGATATCATTAAGGCTTCTAACAGATTGAATAACATCCTTGAATTCAAACTGCCCGCACAATTCAGGATGCAGTTTTCCAGAAAGACCAAATTGATCAATCTCAAATCCTTCATCAATGATATCCTGCACGTAATCATATGATAGCTTGCAGCATGAACAAATCACAGACCGTCCAATCCAGCACTGGATGATGTTTCCAGAGTCATTGATGTCCCAAATAATCGAGAAGGCAAGCCTATCCACACCTGGCAAAAGGGAACACACTTCAGAAAGTCTTGGAGGCAACATTGGCAGTTTATGTTGTAAAATATATACACTGGTTGACCGAACTTGGGCTTCAGCATCCAAGGCTGTGTCTGGGAGAACAAAGCATGAAACATCAGCAATGTGAACACCAATTCGGAATATTTTATCAGACACTTTCTCAACAGATAATGCATCGTCCAAGTCATTAGAAGAAGAAGGATCAATTGTAAATGTGCAAATGTTTCTAAGATCCTTTCTAGTTTTATATTCCTCCACAGGAACCTTCCATGGCACATTTGGAAGACAAGTCAATGATTCAGGAGTAAAGTTTGCAACACTTATCGCATGTTCAAACAATATGGCACTTATATGAGGTTCAATCTCCCCGCCTCGTCCCAATATATGAATAACTTGGGCTTTGGGGCAAAGATTTTCTTCATTCCACTCATCTATTTGAGCAGCAACTAATTCAGTTTCAATTGATATGTCACCATTCTTAAGTCTTTCCTTTGCACAATCTGGAAGTCTTTTCACAGAAACTACCATCTTTGGGAATTTAGAATCTGTAGGAACCAGCTGTGTGTAGTCCAAGCCAGCTGAAAATACAGATTCCTTGTTTTTCTTAGACAACTGTCCGTTGCTCTTTTCTTCCTCTTCAGGAAGCCATGGCTTCAAAGCAAGAAAACCAATCACTGCCCCACGGCGAGGAGAGTTCCTGATGATAGACAAGACTCTACCAGTAGGTCGTTTTGATTGGTTAGAACTTATCATTGCACGTATTCTCTCTAAAGCTCTTGCAGCTTCTCCCTTCTCAGATTCCCAATTTCTAGTTGAACCTGTTGAAGACTTAGAGTTCCATCCACTGTTCCTGTTATCAGATGTCACAGATCCATTTCCAATATCATTACTAACAGCTTCACTAAAACCACTGTTTTCATGATTTTGATACCCCTTGTTCATTGGGTGCATACCATTACCAGGAGTATAGGACTTCCAGTTGGCATCAACTTGTTCTTTCTTGGTGTCAGTTTTGTCAATCACTTCACTGGTGTCAGTTGGAAAATCTGAACCACCTGATGCAACAGGACTGCTACGCATACTTAATCCTCTCAACTTCGCCCAGTATGCAACAGGATCCAACATTACAGCAACGATATCACCTTCTATCTACAAAATCATTAAAAACACCAAACAAGAGTATATACATGAATCATCAAGGTGACATCCATATAGAGTTTCGCTTTATCATAAATAAATACTTATGTGCATTGTGTAAAGATAGGACACCTTGCATCAATAAATGAATACCTGTGCATATGAAACTAATGATACCACAAAATCCTTAAAACTTCTAATATATTGGTGATATCTGCAAAAGAATCTTCAAAGATGCATACATCTCAAAATGAATACTCACAGCCTCTTCCTCTGCTTTGCAGAGAAACACATAAAGTTGTTCTTGAAGAAAGACAAAGTTGCCAACACATCCCTGTGCATTTATCAGCTCCCTAAGCACGTTCAACGAACTTAAGAAAAATAAAGGATGAGTCATACATGAACTTTCTTTTAGTTAATTAGAATTTTAGATTATATGTACTTTGGTTCAAGAAAAAACTCATATATAGCTACAACAGATCATGTAACCAACAAAACTTATGTAGTGGACAACCATCTCCACGATCAAGAATCCAGCAACTAATGCAAAGATCAAAGTAAAGGATTGATAATGGAATCGGGGGATAGCCAAAGATTCTGATAGCACAGAGCTGAGGTTTTGGGTAACCAAATATGCTAATCATTGTTAAACCTGGTCTTTGACTGTCTGATGTGCTTTTGATTAATGCTATTGACAATCCAAACAAACATGGCCTATATCATATAACTCCAATAGAACAGTTTAATAAAGTAGAAGATATCGTAAACTTTTCAGAAAACCAACCCAATTATATTCACCAGATATATACACATTGACAAATTTTTAATCTGTACCATAGATCTACCAACTCTTAGTAGAAAGAAGCAGAAATGGTGGAGAATACATGCAGGATCAGGACAGCACACATACCGCTCTATTTTGGGCAGCAACTCCATTGATAAGAACATCCACGGGGAGACCATCTATGGTACAGTAGGCCTACAGCAGCCAAGAAACCACTGCCCTCTAAGAATTCAAACAAGAATAGAATTTATACGTTTCAAAGACAAACTTTGTGTTTCACCTCAAGCCGGTTGTATGCATTCACACGAAATGTTGCTTTAAAGGCGCGACCTTTCTACAAAATTAAAGACACACACATAAGAATAAGCGGGAGAGAGATTACTCGGTACGTACAAAACCACGGATATTGATTACCTCGATCGCCTCTTCAACAGACTGGTCTGACCAATGAGGATCAAAATACTTCTTTGAATTGCGAGGAGGAGCTGCCACACCAACAGTGACATCATCTACAGGAAACGAGGAAGCTGGCAAGGGGCACGATTTCGAGATTTCCCCGCCAACCACGCCGGCAGGTGGCGATGTGGAGTTCAACCCCGCCACATCCACGTCGCCGTTCAAGTGCATAGCGGGCAGGGAAGTGAAGGCAATTTCGGACGCGCTGATTAGGCTGGCGTCCGTGATGCCAGTCCAAATCCCTGGCCGCCCGCACGCCGAGTCCATAGACCCGCACCCTCCATCTGCTCATCCTCCCCACAAAACACCAAACACAAAGCCGATCTTTAGATCAAATCTTGACCGAAGCAAATCAAATCAAAACCCTGGTAAACAGAAGGCGACCTGGTAGGAAGGCCGAGTTCTGCTTGGGGCGGCGGTTCTGGCGCCGCCGCCGCCTCTTCTCTTTATCGGCCTCTTTCACCGCTACTGCTGCCGCTGCCGCCACCTGCTCGCCCACGGCTCTCATGGTTAGAATCGATTCCCACAAACAGAAGTGGAGAACAAAGAACCGGAATAAAGTATAGATCGGAGAAGAAAAGGAGAGAGAGAGGGCAATAAGGAACCCTAGATCTGGAGACCGATCGATCGATTCTTCTTTCCGATAACGGGAAAAAATAATAATTATCGGAAAAGGTAAGAAAGGAACGGGAAGAGACCGAAGCTTCTGGCTTATATTTTCGTGTGGACGAGGGCTAATTGCGAGGAGGAGGAGGAGGAGGAGGACGAGCAAACGACATGATTGGCGGCAAAGACGATGGCGCCGACCTCTCTCTGTCTCTCTCTCGCTCGCTTTGCCTTTTTCTCTCTCTCTCTCTCTCTCTCTCTCTCTCTCTCTCTTGCCAGAGTGGTGACGCCCACCGCACACTCTTCTCGTGGCGAACATCAGCCCCGGTCTCATCAGGTGGTGGAGGGCGCCCACCGCGCAGAATACAGGGGAATCCTACGCTCGTCTCGCAAGGGACGTTCGGGACCCACACCATCCTTAGTCATCTAGTGGAGCGGGAACCGTGTTAACTGTCTCGAGAGTGACAGGCTAAGCCTTATATCTGGGTTTGGACACGATGGTACTGCCTTCCACCGGGACATGGGCGGCGCCGGGATTTGTGCGTGATTTGTACTCCTGCGCTCTCCCGGGTCGGGTAATTGTTGTTAGTGGCAATTCCTCGAACAGGTTTCGGTCGGCCTCGATTGGTAATTCGGGTTCGATGGCGCGGTGCGACGCAACCGCTACAAACCCTAAAGAGGGTTGAAGGATATGCGATACAAAATTATCACGTGCAAATGCACGTGATTTGTGTACCGTTATCGAGAAGCCAACTAAGTGATAACATCAATGGAATCGACATCTCTCTCTCTCTCTTGCCAGAGTGGTGACGCCCACCGCACACTCTTCTCGTGGCGAACATCAGCCCAGCCCCGGTCTCATCAGGTGGTGGAGGGCGCCCACCGCGCAGAATACAGGGGAATCCTACGCTCGTCTCGCAAGGGACGTTCGGGACCCACACCATCCTTAGTCATCTAGTGGAGCGGGAACCGTGTTAACTGTCTCGAGAGTGACAGGCTAAGCCTTATATCTGGGTTTGGACACGATGGTACTGCCTTCCACCGGGACATGGGCGGCGCCGGGATTTGTGCGTGATTTGTACTCCTGCGCTCTCCCGGGTCGGGTAATTGTTGTTAGTGGCAATTCCTCGAACAGGTTTCGGTCGGCCTCGATTGGTAATTCGGGTTCGATGGCGCGGTGCGACGCAACCGCTACAAACCCTAAAGAGGGTTGAAGGATATGCGATACAAAATTATCACGTGCAAATGCACGTGATTTGTGTACCGTTATCGAGAAGCCAACTAAGTGATAACATCAATGGAATCGACAGAAAAGGAATTAAAAATGACTCCAGAAAAACAAAAAAGAAGAAATATAAAGCACTTATCTTTTGGAAATATTTTATCTCTTTTTTTCTGAAAAAAAGTAAGGCTTTTTTTAATTTTTCATCAACATCATTATCACATCTAAACACTTAAGTTAATAGATGAGATATGATCTATATATTTATATATTTTTTAACAAATTCTATGATATTAAATAGGTCAACAATTGAAATAAATATAATGCAAATTATTTGAGGTCAGTTATAAAGAATACATAAACATAAAGAAAGAGATAATATGAAGATGCAAAAAAGATGAAAAGTATGACAAAAAAGCATTCAACAAGGGAATTGTGGTAAGTGCCACTGATGTGGTGAATCCATGGCAAGAAAAAAGAATTCCTCAGGTGTTGTAGAACAAGTTGAGCAGAGACATAGTGAGACCTACAACCTTCACAGGAATAATAAGAAACATTTTTGGCTTGTGTTGACAATCATCTCCAACATCACCCTGTTATATCATTTCTGGATCATACAATAGGGCAATTACAGTGCTCAACTCGTTTACTGGTGCTCAGATCGAAGAATAATGCATCGGCGACACTGTTCAGCAAGGCGAGGCACATGCACGCGCGTTCATGAGAGAAGAGAAAAACATATTTGCAGGAGAAATACTCTAAAAAATAGCTACATGACATCTTAATGGTACATAAGTACTATAGGATTAAACTGTCAACACAGATTTAAACATTCCTATATGAGGAGGATCATATGCAAGTTATAAAGGGGGAGCCATAGACAATTTACATAGGTAGTCTTACTACATAGCCTATCCAATGGCATTCGGCTGCAGAGTGTTTTCCACCTCCCAACTTCTCGTCCTGCCACATAACGAGTTGTCAACAATCAGTAAGATAGTAATAGCAAACTCATAGGAATAGGAAATACCTAAATAAACATAAACTGTCTACGAGTCCACACTTTACAAAGGATAAAATGCCAACGACTGGCATGTGAACAGTTCATCCTCATTTAAAACCACAATGGTGTATGCATGTATTGGATAATGAATGGTTAGTTAAAAACTTGTACGCCGGAGCCGATAAATTGCTTCAGTGATGTTAGCTCATACTAAGAAGACCAGAAAAAAAAAGCATAAAGATAAAACTCTTGGGATCAGAGGGATTAGTCATTACGAACAAAAGTCATATGTTGAAGAAAAGCCAAATCAACCAGCACGATATGTGGAGCTCATAGAATCTCAAGCATAACAGGAAATGTGAAAAATCTCTAGTAAAATGGTATTATGCAACTGAGGTTTGGAGTGACCTTGTCTGTGAAAGCTGCCCCCAATTCATCAATTGGCGGGAATGTGGATGCCCCCCATCCTCGGTTGCTAAAAGCCCTGAGCAGCTAGAAGTTGTTGGAGGGGACCAAACAGGAACGACGCCACTGTCTCTTTCCCTCCAACTACCAGATGATGGCCCTATGGAATGTTCAGGCATCTCCAGCCTGGTTGGGTTGAAATGTTGAGTTACATTATCTCTGACTGTATGGATGCCAGCCTGATCAGTGGGTTCTCTTTGAGGCAGCAGACCATAAGCTGTGTGTGACGGTACTTCTGCTCTGCTATCAGCATCAGCATTTCCTGAACTAGTAGAAACTTCCTCCTCTTCAACTCTAACCAGTGAAGAGGTCATGCTCGGAACCATCTGATCTTGATGTCTCCTGCCTGAAGCTGGGGAATTGTTGATCCTTAATTGTTCCTGCTCCACTTCCATATGTACCTCCTGAGGAAAATCTATTACAGGTAATTCTGATGAATCACCGAGGCCTTCCTCTGTTCCATTCTCTAATGCAGCTCTTGATGCAGCCTCCAGTTGCCACATCTCAGCAAGAGCTTCTTGAAGTCTGGCTATAGCTGCAGCAATTTCTACAATAGGGAGAGGGTAGTTGGAACCAAGTTCAACCCCTGCAGCTTGTAGTACAGATTCAGGTGCATCCCATGGATGGTGTATCCATTGAGTTGGTAACCTTGCAAGCTCAGGAAGCCAACGTCGTACATATTCTCCATGCGGATCAAACTTGTAGCCCTCGAACTGTAGATCAAAACAAAAATATGGAAAGAAAAAGAAGTAAACAATCAGGGGCTTTATGTACATAAGTATGTTTATAATTAGATCTGCAATGCATACATGTTAGACATTATTCAAGGATTGACTAAAGAAACTTCAAAACAGGAAATAAAAATAGCTACAGCTAAAATTTCTGCTAAAAACTGTATATGCTAAGATATCATAGTTCATAATGTTGCTTGGTAGTTTAGTACTTCCCCGGGAAAGGAACTGTGCCACAGTAATATCAGGGAACGCATGAGCATGAAATAGCTTGATGGATGGGAGAGTGGATAGTAATCTGGTTGGCAGCTACTAAACAAGAATCATACCTGAGGGTTATCAATGCGATCCAGCTCACGACCATCAGGAAGAGACCCGGATATGTACTGCCAACCCAGGGCATCACTTTCAAGATCAGCATCTAATAGAGTGTCCCAAAAGTACTTCATTCCCCACCTCCAAGGAAGTTGCAAGACCTTCACAAAGAAGCTGGCCACAACCACACGTATTCGATCATGCAGCCAGCCAGTGGCCCAAAGCTCTCTCATGCCAGCATCTACGAGAGGATAACCCGTTCTACCTTGTCTCCAAGCTTTGAAATAATCTTCATCGATCACCCAAGGAAAGAACCTAAGGTGGGCCAAGAGAGGTTTCTCATGACTACAAGGGTGGTTGAAACTCAAGTATCTAGAGTACTCCCGAAGACCAATAGATTTAAGGAACAAATCACAGCTCTCTTCGGCTGCTTTATTCCCTTCATTGGTCCACACAAGCTGCTTCATACGAACAAGATGGAAGACTTTGCGGACACTTAGCTCCCCAAAATGTAAATGAGGTGAAAGTAGTGATGTAGATGCACTATCTGCTTTCCTTCGATTCACAGAGTACTCAATCAAAGGTCCATTAATGAAGGAAGTCAGAGACTTGTCAGCATTACGCCATCCTGGCGACCACGCTCGAGCAAGAAGGGCATTGCTTCCCTTCTCAGACTCATCCTCAAAGACCAGAATATCTGAAGGGCATCTTGATACATCACCTGATAGAACCAAAATCAAAGACATGAGGAAGCAACAATAACTGAATTAAGTTAACCGACGAAATCAATAATCAACCTTTGGGAGAAAAGAAATTTTATAAGGTCGGATCAAGGAATTCAATTTCAATGCTTCTAAATTTTTTGTAAGCAGGCTGGCAATTGAATTGATTTATCTAAAAGGACATGTGCTACTCTTGAGTAACATTGCCAATAACTACCAACTACCCATAACCTCAGCTAGCCCTGGGAAAGATTGACTAACAAGAGGCATAAATAACACTAGGAAATGTTGAAATCTCATGACCGTACCCTGAAATACACGAGTGGTTAGACTGCGAAAATTTGTAACATGGAAATTAAAGAATAAATGCTGAACTTCATAAATCTAAAGCACCTGGTACTACTCTTTTCGGTGGCAACAAAGGTGCAGCTGGATCATAAGGCATGCTGAGGCAACTATTCCAGAAAGGAGCAAAAGTTGTAAATGGTTGACCATTTTCATCATTGACTTCCCATGGTTCATAGAGCAAATCCGCATTGAACGAGCAAACTCTTATGCCTTGAGCAGTCAGAAGTTCCTTCAGCCGATGATCCCTAACAAGAGAGAGAGGATCTGCAAGAACAAAAGGATAAATCGATCTAAAGAACTATTTCAAGTCAAATTGTCAGGAATGTTCAGTGATACCTGAATACAACAAGCCAGACAATATATGGAGGCTAAAGTGATGAAAAACTTGTTTCCAATTATTCAGAGATTTTTTTTTTTTGCAAAATTTATATATAAAATCAATACAAGAAAATCTTGAACATGAATGATCGTGTGCTTGCAAAATCGTAGCACCACTATTCAATCATGAGATACTAGAGACAATTCAGTCATGACGAAGAAAGAAAGTAAACAACAAATTGAACACACTTTAAATGATCCAACCTCATGCTTGGCTAAATCTTGATGGATAATCCAAGTGTACATCAAATTGAAGATCTGTAGCCTTTAGATTACAAATGGCAATCCGTAAAATCACAATATGCATCTGAATTTTGCTCAAAAAAGGTTAGAATACTGACCAATAGAAGGAGACAAATAATAGGCACGAGATTAAACCTGATTATAACAGGAACTCGACAATCAAATAGCAGGAATGAATTACAACCATTTCTTAGCTTTAATTAGTGAAACAAATAAGTAACTGAAGACTGTTGTAATCTGTCACACAGATTTTATCAGTGATAGGAAATTAAAAAATAATAATACGATAGGAATCTGATAGAAATCAGAAAAAGAAAACTATCATTAATCGAGACCATAATATATCAGAAAGGGGAGAAGTAAATGGCATCAACTGATTGAACAAAGAACACCAAGATCAATATAATGATTGGAAAAAAGACATGAAAATATATCAAGGAGAAAAGTAAAGTTAATAAAAAAAATGAAAATAGGCTACAAACAAGGATCAACCACACATCGAAGGATATCTCGCAGATCTAGCTTTTACGATAACAACAAAATTAACAGCCTTTAACAAAAAGGCAGTAGCTACAAGAGAGACTGACCATAGAGGTGGTTGAAGAAGAGGCTGGTGGCAGCAGTGGAGCGAACGACCTCAAGGAGGGTGGAAGCCGTATCCAGTGACCTCTTGGTGATGAGGGGGGTGCCCAGGCTCCTGAGGGAGGAGTCAAGGTGGTGGAGGCTCTGGCTGAGCCACCACCTGGACACCCTCCCAGGGTAGAAAGGCCCCTCCTCCTCAGGAGCCCATATGTACAGGGCCACCACCGCCCCTGCCCTCACCCCAGCAGCCAGGGCTGGGTTGTCCTCCACCCTCAAGTCCCTTCTGAACCATACTACGCTAGTTTGGTTGCTGCTGCTGTTGTTGCTGCTGCTGCTGCCGCCGCGGCCACCAGGCATCAATCCCTCTTTCTCTCTCTCTCTCTCTCTCTCTCTCTCTCTCTCTTTTCCTGCTACCACAAATCACAGTATAATGGGAGAAGATTTAGATTAGCTTATGCCACCATGAATCAAAGTGGAGATGAGGGGAAAGCTGCAGCCTATGGCTGGTGGGTCGTGGGAATTGGTTTTGGCCCCTTTGGAGTTTCTTTTCTGGTGGGGGACAGACATGGCTTGCCCAAATGGATGTGGGGATTGAGATGAATGGTACTGGATTTTCCTCCGCTTCTTTTTCTATTTCCCATTCCGAACTAAATTAGTACTGATTTCTCTTCGGCCAATCGTTGCTTTATTTTACGCGTGCTAATGATTTATATCCTATAAATGAATTATTCCCTCATTATGGTGAAGGAAAATTTCGATGAATATGATCTCGACACTCGACGCACGACTTGGGCTACGGTGAGAGGGCCTCCTTGCTTCCCGGTGGATGTCCACGTACTCGTTCGTGAGTTGTAAGCAGCTATTCGTTACTCTTATCTGCTCCTCATTCGCCTGTGTTGGTCCCTTCGATGTGTACGTGTGGATTGCGTTGTGCATTCCCCTGCCACCACTCGAATAATCTTTTCATATTCCTCTTTTTCTACTTTGGAACACGACTAATCTCTCTCTCTCTCTCGTGTGTGTGTGTGTGTGTGTGTGTGTATATATATATATATATATATATATATATAAGAGTTTCCTTCAGCTAACAAAGCCTTATAAACAAGCTTGACATTCGAAATAACACACTGATCAAAATAATTTTTTTCTAAATGGAGGATATCATGTGAAGGAACAGACCACTGTAACCTTACAGATGGAAATTTCCCTTGAACATATAAACCCCTTCAGATTCTGATCATGTCATTGTTATAGATGTCATGTGGATAATGAAAATGCTTGTAAATACTAATGTTGTTCCCACCCTAATTTTCCTGGTTGATTGGATATGATGTCAGGCCATACCAAGTCAATAGCTTGATGTCCCCATGTTTTGACTCAAAAGAAAAGAAAAAAAAGAAAAGGATTCGTGCATGATGCTGAAAGTTGGGGGAAGGGAGCAAAGCTGCCAAGATTGAGAGGAACAAAGCTAGTTTTGATTCAGCAGTGCGGTCTGGAACACGTATCAGTTGAAACCTCACTATCTGGATGTGGATGTCATAGTTATCTCAATGACAATAAGAGATAAGGTCTAGATGAATCTAGGCTTTTCAGCAAGCCTGTTTAGATTTATCTTTTTCTAGTTGCAGTTCAAACCACAGTCACTTCTTGTTCCAAACCTCCCTTTCTGCAAAACCATGTCAGTGACAATTAGAGATCATGTCTAAGATGAATCTATGTTTTTCAGCAAACCTGTATAGATTTATCTTTTCTACTTGCAGTTAAAATCACAATCACTTCTTGATCCAAATCCAATCCTCTTGTAGCTGCATACCTGACATGCCAAACCTACCTTTCTGCAAAACCATATCGATGGCAATAAGAGAATAAGGTCTAGATGAATCTAAGCTTTACGGCAAACCTGTCTAGACTTATCTTTTCTACTTGCAGTTAAAATCACAATCACTTGTTGTTCCAAATCATCCTGGAGCTGCAAATCTGACATGCCAAACCTACCTTTCTGCAAAACCATAATAATGTCAGGCTTAACAAACTGTGAAGAAATTAACAAATTTGATGGAACAATATCAGGATTGTAGTATTTCAGTCATGTAAGATATGGTGTCGCCAAGGGCTTTTTTTTTTTTTTTTTGAAAAGAGGTTGTGAACAATATGCAAAGCAGCAGAAAGAAACAACACAATTTATAGGAATAGGAATTGTTTTTACAAGGAAAATTGTTTACCAGACAACAGCAGTCTCCACAGGACAAAAATATGCTTGTGGTTGAAGTTTGGCACCACAGCAACTTGTCAGCCAGGACCACAAATTATGCTCATTTGTGGATGAACGAACTGATGATTTACATCAAAATAAAATTCCTACGTTGGATCGATATGCAGCTTATTCAAATAGATGATGGCGATTCTAAAGTTACATTGTTTCCTAGTATCATAGCTTACATGTAATATGTAGCATTTCAGATGGAATTTGACTGCTGGTTGTTCCATTTTATTGCTATGAAGAATATAGCATGCACTCTTTTTGCCCTTATTGCAAAATTTGGTTGTGGGGTCCAGATCTGTCGTGTTCCAGAATATTTTGTTTCATGCGAGTTATGAGACTTGATGAATGAATTCATAAAATGATTTCACTGTTCGCTAGATAAATCTCTTCTTACTCACCATCCAGCAAAATTGAAGGAAAAAACATTTAGTATATAAAACATCTCGACTTGCAAAAGTTAGAAAAGAGAATCGAGAATTGAGATGTAATCCTGTCACAAGGATTAAGCACTCAGTCAATTTTATCACCTAACATATCAAAAAGGGTCTAAACTGAAGATGAACATTGTAAGCATGATGAGGATTCAAGATATTTAATGAAAAAAATTCATATAGTTTAGACATGTTTTGTATGTTCATGGAACTATCAGGAACCATGATTGTAGCATCAAAATAAATGATATTGATCAAACTATCAAGCATTTAAATACTACTAACGACATGACTCTTTTCATCTTTGTAGTTGTTTACAAATTTGTTGTCGTCGTCAAATGAACATATGAAATGATGCAACTTATTTTAAAACTTGTAACAAAATTGATCAATTCAAAATATACTTTATACAGTTTAAAATGTTTACTTTAATATGTAAAAAATATGCAATATTTATTTCTAATTGTCTTAAACATTATAAATCATGTTCAACTGATCTACAGATATCAAATATATGCATTTTCAAAAAAAAAAGGAAAAAGATCTCAGCACGAAGCACCTTTCTACTGCCAGATACATACCTTGCTGAACCAATTTCTATAGCAACTTTGCCACAAGAATAGACCATTTTCTTTGTATGCCTTCCTCAGGATTGGTTACTTCCGTGACAAATTTTCTTGAGCCCATTACTAGTGCATGACCTACAAAGCCAGACATGTAGCAGTGAAGTATTATGTCCTTCTAAGATCATAGACAAATCTGGTGTGCAGAAAGCTACAAAATTATAAACCAAGATACAAATGCATTATGACATCTTGTTAGTTCCAATGTCAAATTAGCCCAGTGGAAGAAGTAACACGTTAGATAGAGACCAAAATTGATGACCCTATGCATGCTGCTTAAACTACATAGTTCAGGTGCAAGAAGCTTCACTTCCAAATTGTGCAAACTATAATTTCATATACTCTTGGACAACACAGGATACAACAAAACACCAGCAAAATTAATGTCCACAGAGCAACTGATTATAATCTTTCTCAAGTTCTCAGGGCATGAAGAGAAACAGAGAACCATAACCCAAAATGATAGTCTAGGTTTATAGTGAAAGTTCTTAACAAAAACTCTTTAACAGAAAGACAAAGGAATGTCTGAAGTGACTAATAAACCATATTAACCTATAATATGTAAACTCAGTGCCACAAGAATCAACTAACACAAAGACAGAAGTTAAGGGCTGATATTTGAAGTATCAAATATGAGAATTCGCAGAAATATGAAATAAACATAAAACAGAAGATAAACATATTTTTTGGAAGAAATTGTCAACATAAACATAAAACGAAAAGAGAGAAGTGGCAATGTGTAGTGAGCAACTAATGAGACACCTCCATGCATAAAAAAGTGCGATCAGCAAAACTCCCATCATTGGTATTGGCCTCCCATGAATCAGATAAAAATTTGATCAAGACTATCTGGGATTATGAAGGCACATGGGTAAATCAGAGGACAAAAAAAAGAGAATCGGAGAAATGAACTTTCATCAAATAGCTTATGGATCCACGCAAAACAAAATTATGGAAGCAGGCATCATGATCGAACTAAGATTGAAAAGAAGGAAATTGAGTCAAAAATATATAATAATATGGCCAATCATAAATCTTCGGTAGTTAATATACACATGAAAATAATTCAGATCTCTTGAATAGTGCAATCAAAAGTGTGCCTAAGGGAAGTACCATGGTTATTTGATAAACACGGTTACCCAACAGATACAAAAGATCCCATAACATTACATCACAAGCAAATAATAAATTTATCTATATCTTTCTAGTTGTTGAGAAACAAGAAGGTCAAACAACATGTTCAAGTTTCTTAGCTAAAGCCTAACATATAATACAGTAGATAAAATCAAGGTTTGAAATATAGTATCGTATCGGCGTTTCAACATTCGCTCAGTACGGTACAATACAGTATACCGTTCGGTATACCAATCGATATATATATATATATATAAGATTTTTTGTATATATAAAATATTTTTATAAAAGGCGACATCGCGTCGCCTCGGCAAATCGACATCACCTTTAAATATATATAATATATATATACCGTCCGATAATGGGCGGTTTGTATACCGATCAGCTGATGGACCGGTACGTACCGTACGGTACGGATGGTATTATTTGAAATTGCATACCTTGGATAAAATACTTCTCCTTATATTTATCTCATTGGCACGTCCTTGAAAAACAGACAACAAAGGTTTCATCCAGATTGAAGAACTATTACTATTACAGACCACATGAGCACTCCTTTGTAAGAGTTGCACCACTACAGAATAAAGGATAAACAATGAGCAACTGATGCTGTAATATCAACTGGCATAAAACTGGACCCAATTCAAGGCAAATTTTGGCTTTAGCTATTTTTAAATGAATAACTAAGAAACTAAATACTCAATTAATACACTTACATCATGGAGCACAAATACATTATAATATGGTTACCATGTTCAATTGCTGACCATAATCATTAAAAAAAATGGACAGGGAACTTGCACAAGAAAAGATCAGTCAAGAACTTACGAGGTCAGTGCTTCTGGAAACATAATCCATCAAAAGTGGTTAGTTGAAAGACAATTTTTCAAAAAAAACTTGCATGAACATGAGGCAAGTCAGTGTTTAATGAGATGATTTATTGCTTAGTACCTTGAGATGTACATGCAGGATAAATGAAGCAAAATATATCAGATTCTTTTTCAATATCAGCAGCTACATGGCTGAACTCTCTATGTACCACACACAAATAGATGTCAGTTACTCAGTTCCTATGCATTGTTCTGCAAAGAGATATCCCACTAACTGAACAGAGGAGCAACCCACATTGCTTAGATCTATCACATAACACAATCCAATGGGTGGCTCGGGCACAGAGAATCTTGACCATCCAAGTGGACAAATTTAAACATCCAATGTCAGCTCATCAAGACCAGATATCTTTTCTGCTTCTAACCAACATCACTGACTGCTGCAAAAATGGTCTTTTAGCAGGACACTGTGTGGTCCCTCTCCAAATTAATTAACACGATAGAAAATGCTAAATTTCACAGATATAAGGAACATGAAGGGAAGTGAAGAAAACTCAATCAAAATCAGCATTATAACTTCACTGTGTTGCTGAAAAAAGAAAATTTACTGTGTTGCTTTGAGTCTACATTTTGTCCATAAAACAGGATACATTTTTTTAGCTAGGGTTCCTCTCTGCCTCTCCTCATCTCCTGTTTTTGTTCTTTTCGAATTCTTTGTGTTGAACGTGATGTGTGTGATGAGTGGTTCATCACCTTTGCATCTGCTTATATATAGAAGATAGAAAAACAGGGGCAAAAAGAGAGGAGAAAACTGATGTAAGTTGACCCCATGGGTATTGGCCAATCCAGAACAATATGATTCCCCAAACAGCTGATACAGAAGATAGCAAACCAGAGTCAGAGAGAGAAGGAAGAAAAACAGATGGACTGATCTAAGTTGATCCCATGGGTATTGGCCAATTTCAGACTGATCAAATTCCCTGAACAGGGAACTACAAAAGAACTTGACACTTTTAATGGCGAAAGGGCTGATCCATATTTCGACCCTCTTAAATATATCAGCTTTTTGGGTCATCGTACACAAACAAGCCCAGCAAATTTGTCATCAATATTAAGAACATGCCACACTGTAGCTGCTGCAATGACCAATTTTCAACTTTGTCATGTGGGCGAACATCACAAGTTATCAAAGTGTCTCTTCCAGTCTTCATTGCCCTTACGCCCTATGAAGATGTTCAAACATTTTCAAGTTTTTTCATGTCTCTACAACCTCATTCAGGCCACAAAACAAAGATCATCCAAGGAAAAATGGTACCGAGCACATTAACAAACATACAAATATGTGCATGCATATGCGATATCCTTGCAAAATGGGATGGATAAGGGCATCATCCAGTGGCATCGCAACTTAATGTTACAATAGATCTAAACAAAGATAAGTATGTTCCGCAACAACCAATTCAAATCATTCACCTTCATTTTTCAACAGTGAACCAGCTAAGAAGGGAAAAGCAAGGAGGCAAACCTGATGTAGCACCGACAATACTTCACCTTCCCCTCGAGGCCAAGAAGCAGTTTCCATCCCTTTGGCAAGCGATCGCCCACTCGGAATCATCCAGAGTCATCCTTCTCCTCCGGCTTCCCCATTGCCCTTCCAATCCGCTCATTAAGCCCGGAAGCTGCTCCTCCATCGTCGGTCCAGCCATTCTCTGCCTCAGCTCCTCAGCAAAGGGATCCTCCACCAAGCCCCCAAACTAGATCAAATCCACCGTCTGGCCTTCTCCATTCCCGACCTCCGATCCCCATCCTCCACCAAACCAAGGCCAACTCCTCACTGCCATGAGGAGTCCCCCGGCGAGACAGAGTTTGATCCGGAGAAAAACTGACAGTCGTGGAATACGATCTCAAGTTTCTCGAGGCGACCGGTATCGATCATTCGACTTCCATTATACGGCCATTTTGTAAGTTATGTAAAAAGATGATTTGTTTTACAACATTATCGATATATATATATATAATCTTTAACTTATTTAATATTATTATTATAACTAATTATATATTATCTTTATAATTAATTGTTCTTAACATGAGGATCGTTATACTTTCAAAAGTTAAATTAAGATATCTATATTTACAAAAATAAAATATTCAATCCTATTATTTTAATAAAATATGTTTTTAATTTTATAAAATTATTTTTTTTAATCTTGGGATCTTAATATTTTATCTTTATAAATATTGAGACTATAAAGGTTGAAATACTAAATATAGTTAATTATAAATAAAATATATAATTAACCCAATATTATTATCAAAGAGATGCTTACTATATACACACACCCTATGAAACAAAGCTACTACTTGGCAGATTGGTATCGTCGTGGACACGTTAGGTACCAATTTATGAAGTGGTACCCACTGTTGACCACAGCCTTACTTGCCGGCAATCAATGGTCAACTTTAATCCTGCTATATGATCTGGCAGTATTCCTGTACCATAAGAGAATGTGCAAATAACAATAATATAATCGACTTCATATCTGCTGGTTCACTGAACCAGCTTCATGGGTTCAAGCAGTCGCCCTCACTTGCTCAATCATTCAAGCCGACATCCTAAATAGATTGATGCTACATTTCGCACTATATATCACGATACATTATGAATACAAATGCATGGAAGGACTTGAGTGGACATGATTCCTTCGTTTATATCTCAATATAAATTGGTCCATGGTGTTCCTTGTTGTGTACCATCTTTTTTGTTTTCATTCCTCACATCACATCTGTCACGTGTTAATCACACGCGGTCCTCGGTCCCATGAGCCACATTTGTCCCTGTTTCTTTGGTTACTTTGGAATATTTTTTCACCTTTTTCTCGGGAAATAATGATATAAATTGACTTGTAATATTGATACTTAAAAAGGTGTTCGACATACGTGCATGGCGTTCACGTCCACACGGCAATTCCAATGGGTCGTAAATTACTTTCCACTTGTTTTTGGTTGGAGGGTAAGCAAAGCTGCGCACGGCATCAGTCAAAGTCCACCAACCCCGGCAATCATTTGGCTGCTTCCAGTTTACTTCGCCCGGTCCTACCTTGCGAAGCTGCTGCAACCAAGGCCACTCATGCACACCACCACCACACCTCCAGCTTCCTTACCCCCCACCACTATATATATATCTCCCTCATTGCTCCTCTCTTCCTCACTCCATTGGCTCACGGTACAACCAATAAACATTGCGAATAGAATGGCCGCTTCTTCCACTCTGCTTCTCTTGTGCTCACTCCTGCTCTGCTCCTACTCCTTCGCAGCTGCCCCCAGGAAGCTTGTCCTGGTGCAGCAGCCACCCCTCGTCCTCGAATACCACAATGGCCCGCTCCTTAGGGGTAACTACACCCTGAGCCTGCTCTTCTACGGCCGCTTCTCTGCCGCCCAGCGTTCCATCGTCGTCGACTTCGTTCGCTCCCTCTCACCCACCGGGGCCTCCCTCCCGCCGCCCTCCGTCGCCTCCTGGTGGCGCACCACCGCCAGCTACGCCGGCGGCGACGTGCACCTCTCTCTCGGCCCGCAGCTGCTGGACGAGTCCTACTCCAAGGGGAAGCTGTTATCCTCCTCCGACATCGCCGCGCTGGCCGGAAAGGCCGCGGCCGGGGCCGGGCACCGGGCCATTGGGGTGGTCGTCACCGACGGCGACGTGGCGGTCGAGGGATTCTGCTCCAGCCGGTGCGGGACGCACGGACGGCTCGCGGGCTCCGCCGGGTTCGTCTGGGTGGGCGACTCGGCGAGGCAGTGCCCGGGCCAGTGCGCGTGGCCATTCCACCAGCCGATCTACGGGCCGCAGGCGCCGCCGCTGGTGGCGCCCAGCGGCGACGTGGGGATGGACGGCGTCGTCATCAACCTGGCGACGCTGCTGGCGGGCGCGGCAACCAACCCCAACGGCGACGGCTACTTCCAGGGGCCGGCGGACGCGCCGCTGGAGGCGGTGACGGCGTGCACGGGGGTGTTCGGCAGCGGGGCGTACCCCGGGTACCCGGGCAAGGTCCTGGTGGACCCCACGAGCGGGGCCAGCTATAACGCGAGGGGACTCGGAGGGAGGAAGTACCTGCTGCCCGCCATGTGGGACCCCGTCACGTCCCAGTGCTCCACGTTAGTCTAAAGATTCGCGCATCGTGATCACAGTGGCCTCTCTAGCGTTTAAGGTGTTGTTTCCTCTGTTCGCAGTCTATACAACTGTTGTAGAAGTGAATAAGGTTAAGGGGAAGGAAAAGAAAGGAAGACGAGGGAAGAGATAGCGAGATGTTGTTATATATTGTCGAAAGGTTATATATGTCTGTTGTCAGCATGAATATGTAGTACAGTATAATACAAGATTTGTGTTATGTCAACCACAGATTGATACAGAGCAGAGCAAAACATACTATGTATGCATCTTCAAGCTTTTTCTTTATGGAAGGCATAGTGCCTGAACGAAAAGGAATCATGTGCAAGATAGAACATGTTCAAGCAGATTTAGGAGGGTGTTTGATTGATTGATGACACGAACAAACTTAGAAATATGCAGAACACCTGTTCTCGATTTTACGCTCCCACATAATTGACTCAAATATTCTAATCTATGGTTGTTCTAGTAATCGTAGTTTTGTATTGCCAATGCGTTCCCAACTTCTTAAGTGACTAATTCACATAGAGAGAGAGAGAGAAGAGGGGTTATGCAAAATACCTGAGAAAAAGCCAAAAACTCGACGTATGGAGTTGTCTTTTTCCCTATTAACCATTATGATGATGCGAACTGTTTCCTCATCTCCAAGATCATCTAAAAGCTGGTTGAATCTTTGATGATACGTGGTGGGACATGAGCTCCTTGTGCTTCTTATCCTTTCTCTGACCTTCTCCATGCATGTCGGCCATCCATCGTGCCCTCTCCATGCCCATTTGCCACCCTTCCTCCTCCTCCTTATGCCCCACGCTCCATCCAAGCATGCTGCTGTTCTACATGCATGTTCATCGGCTGATCGACATTCTAATATCAATTATTTTGGTGCATTGTTTGCTGAAAAGAAGAGATCGATTTGGATTATGACCACTCAGCTTCTCTTTGACTGATGCCATGGCCCCCTCTCCGCCTCCTGGCAATTCAATAATGTCGGCAGGCATTAAAATACTACCAATAAATAGATACATATCTCCTTCGAGTTGTCAGCATGCCACAAGTAAAGAAGATGTAGGAATCAAGTACATGAAACGAGATTCTCACGCACTGCACTCAAATCTTCTTCTCTTCCTCCCTTTTCTGGTCAACCACGCTGTTTCCCTTCTCCTGCACAGCATCAGTTTTCGCCATGAGGACCTGAACAGAAGAAGAAAAGAAACTTATCATCACTTTCGATTCATGTATCTTTCCATCGCCAGTAGTTATGATGTCTCTTGCGCATCATTTATTTGGCCTTGGGAGCATCCAGGTGCATGGATGTAAACCCTAGGGCTGTCATAGCTTGCAGATGTCAAGCCATCATGGGGCTACGTACCAGAGCTTTCAAATGAACTGTACGCATGAGCTCTGGATATCGATCAGCTCGGCAGTGTCGGGAGCTTCGAGGGCCACGGTAGCTTACGAGGTCTCGCACTCAGCTGCTCTGGATATTGATCAGCTTGGCAACTTCATCAACAGTAGAGCTTTCATGGAGCCTGTACTCGGTACTCATCTCCTCGGGTTTGCATTAGCATGATTCCATGGAGGAGTGTTTAAAGCTGCTGAATCATGGATGAGATGGAACCCTTCCTCTCTCGAGATCTTAGTTGGGACACTGAATAATCAATCAGCATGGCAACCTCATCAACAGTGTTCAAAGTTTCACTGTGCTCATCAACACACGGAGATTGGCACCATGACAACAACCACTGCTTTGGTGCCATATTCAACCAAAACACCTTCCCCATCACCAAATGGACGGCAACAATAAATAAATATATATATATATATATATCATAAAAATATTTATTTTTACAAATTTCTAGCAAAGAGCTCTTACTTTAAAAAACTCTTACCCACATTCTGTTTTATAAAGTAACTATTTTGCTCTCACTCTCACTATCATCTCTACCCTTCTCATGTTTACGACCTTCGTATAAGGAACAAGGAGGCGCAAGAGTCGTTGTGGCATCCATGAACCTACGTTGCTTTTTCTCTATACTATCTCCACTCCTCTTTGTCTTGTTGAATTCATTGTCTGCAGCCCTTGTACGAGAAAGGAGAGAGTATGAGTCGTTGCCTCCACGAATCTTGTCGTCCTCGCCTCCTATACACCTTGTGTGAGGAAGGAGGTGGCGTGAGAACCACTACTACCTTTGCAAATCCACTGGCTCCATCAAACCCGTCGTCACCTCTACACCCCCTATTTCCTCTCATAAGAGTTTTGATATGAACAACGGATCTAGACAAAGGTGGTGTAAGGAGGAGGAGCCAACGACGAGTCTAACAAAGATAGGAGTAAAAAATAGTCTTTTCACATAACGAGATAGCACTTTGTACAAAATTTTCAAAGTATGAGCATTATTTAGAAAATTTTCAGTAGAGTTTTTTTCGGGAGTTCATAGATTAGTTCTGAAAAACAGTCCTTGGTCATATGAAAAAGATTTTTTTACTCATCTTTGTCGGATCCGTCACTACTGTCACTCGAGCCTCAATGGATCCCATGGGTCATGCCCATTTCTTCCTTATGCAAGGGTTACGAGCGATAAATCCGATAAAGACAAGAGAAAAACCAGTAATTACTCTAGTCTTATAAAACACTTCTTCCCCTGTCGATAAAAGATGCTCGCTCGTCTACCACCCTTCTCCTTTCTCACCCATGAGAGAGAGAGAGAGAGAGAGCTAAAACAACAGTAGCTTTATCTGACGCGTATGTATGTGTATATCTGCAGGAATTTGCTGCAAACTGTAACCATGTTTGATCCATGAGATAATACTTGAAGATGCAGTAAGAAAACACTTGTTCTCTTGGAAGATTAGCATGGGTGAAGACCCGAGATATCTGATCTGATATTGTCGATGTCGGTAACCAATCGGATCATGGAATCTGTACCATCTAATATAAATTTCGATATCAAATAGTGTGATCGCTTCCATAATCCTTTGTCGATATTAATCATCATGATCGAGATATGAGATTTTGATGTTGAGTGTGGTCAATTCCATCAGTTCAGAATCCTCAGATAAAGATGGAGTCCATTTTACCTGCCAAATCAAGTCTACCAGAACGTGAAAGAAAAAGACAAGGCAACAACTGTACCAAGTCATCTTGCTATCTCAATTGCAGAAATATTAATTAGGTTTACTGCAGAAAAATATGGCAAATGATTAGACAAAAGATTTGTGGTTATAATTAAGTCGTGATGAACCATCGGAAGCTGGAATTAAAGTCAAGATTAATTATTATGATTGTTATCATGTAGTATCTCTTTTGAAGCCCAATGTTCTCTCTCTAGAGATTTATGTGGCCCATTATGACTGAGCCCCATGCCAGGCTTTCCTCGGTCTCTTCGCGGCCACCGTACCGCGGCCGCCGCCGCCGCCGTGATGGCTCTCACCAACGGAAATTGAGTCCGGGCCTCGTGAAATCATAATCCATTGAATATATATCTCATAGTACTTATACGAGTGGTTTAGACTCAATGTGATGAATATGTTAATTAACTTATAGGATTTGATCATGATAAATCAGACATATTAATCTTTTTTTTTTAGGTTCAAATGCTAAATGATAAAGACGATATTAAAATCCAAAACTTTAAAGTTTTAATTAACTAAGTTAATTGATACATTCGATGAAGAATGAATTTGTAAACAATAAATGAAAATTATATTAGATAATGTTTTGAGAATTTGGTAAATAATAAATAATATATATATAATTTAAATTAATAAAAAAATAGATAAATGAACTCAAGTAGTGTTACAAAAAAAATGCATGGCTTAAATATATAATAAATAATAATAATAATCATCATCATATAAATGAATGTAAAATAATATTTAAATATAAAAATAAAATAATACTCTATCATATAAAAAACATAAATAATGTTGGTTGGGGAAGAAATCAAAAGAAAGGGGAGGAAAATGAGGGTTAGAATTTCTATGGTAATCTTTGATTTTATCGAATATTATAAAGTACTTTTAATTTTTTTTAAAAAAAAAATATATTAACATCCTATAAATATTAAAATGCTAATGTTACCCTAAAGTAGTATCAATATTTGAAGAACATTTTTAATGTGGTTAAATATAATTTTTTCAAAAAATTTTATCAAGCATTAATTCATATTAAAATCTTAAAATATATTTTAAATATGTTCTCAAAGGCATCCTATAAATCACTTTAATCATATTTCTAATGAATAGATGGGAGGAACAAATAAGCTTAATTTGCTGGCATATCACAGTACACAAAAACCTATTTATTTCTGTATACAATCTACAAAGATCACTAACTCTTACAGTCCCAAAAAGAAAAAAAAAGAAGAAAAAAAGGCTAAAAAAAATGGTACAGGAAAAAGAAAATATGTCAGTGATGATGAAGAAACTAATTCCACCCAGAGAAAGTCAAAAGTGTTGCATCAAGGGTTTGGTTCTGTGTCATCTTCAAGGGGCTGTTCCATGACCTGCATGACCTTCTTGGGTGGAGCATTCAGCAGCTCCATGAGCATTGGCTTCGCCTTCTCACTCACCTTTATGATGACCAAGAACAAGAGCCTGTAAAGGATCACCATGACGAACAGTATGGCCAGATCAACCCACTTGGAGTAGCCCACCTCCATCTGCCAGTAATCTCTCACCACAGTCTCCCCAGTCACTGCGGCTGCTCCGCCTGCTTCGCTGCCGGGGAAGGTCAGGCCGATGAACTCGTTCTTGAAGTAGCCCTGGTTGGCGTACTTGTGGAAGGCGATGTGGTAGACCGGGTACTTCCACACCGGCTTGGGTAGGTCTCTGGGCAATCGGAAGAAGCCACTTGACAGTATCATCACCGCTTGGATTCCGGCACCGGTGATGATGCCCATGAGGAAGTTGGGCACGATGCTGGCGACGATCATCATCAGCCCCTCCACCAGCAGCATGCACATGTACAGCACCAGGCTGAAGAAGATGAAATGTTCAAACCCTCGTTGGAGACCAGCGAGGTAGTACGCCATGGCCGCCGGAAGTAGCGAGACGAGCGCCAGGTAGGGCGCCGACGAGAGCGTGTTGCTGATCACGAACGCCGCCACGCCGTAGTGCCCGTTGAGTCTCTCGCGTCGAAAAATCTGCAGGAAGCGTCTTCGTGCTCAATTCAGTTGCTGGACAGCATTTAGATCATGAAGACATTAAAAACAGAGTGCCTCTCACCTTCATGTCTTCCACGAAGGATGGAAATCCTCCAATCGCCATGAAAGTGAGGAATCCTGCTACGAACATCAGCATCGAACCCCTTGCCTGTAAGATTTAGCGAGTGCATGCTTGTGATCGGCTTCCATCCTTAAATTATGACTTTCTTATAGCCAAGCATAACACGACAGGGGTGATCATCTCACCTGAATCGACCCGTAGCTGAGTCCAACATCATAGAAGACGGTACCAATGCAAAGACAGAGCATGATGTAGATCGCAAGTCGCAGCCAATAGTAGCCTAAATCCCTGTACATGTTCACGAAGGATCTCTTCGTGAGCACAACGCACTGGGCAGCAAAACTGGCTTGCCTTTTGTTCTTTACCAGATCTCCTTCCTGCAAAAGTCAACTCCTTGTGAGGTCAGATTTAGCGAAGTGATCGAACGATGATCGATGCCGATAAGTGACCATTAGCTCACCGTATTGCATATCTCAGAGACCCGTCTCGCCACATGTTTGCATGTCTCGGACTGCTTGTATGACATCGTCAGTACATCGATAGCTTTGTTGGCGTTGGTCAACCTCTCACTACATCCTTCTTTAGACTCCTGCACAGAGCAACAACTTTCATCAGCTTCGAGGAAGAAGCTCCAAAGCATGCACGTGACAGAATGAGAATTCATCATCTGACCTTATCGAAGTCCTTGTTTATGGTTCGAAGGTAGTGATCGGAGGGGTTTCTGAAGGTCGGGCATGGAAAACCATTCAGCGCAAAGAACTGCAGAACCGAATCATATCAGCTAAAACGAAAACGATGTTGCAGAAGTTATGTTGCGAAGGATGTGGATTTACCTCGTTGGTTCTCGAAGTTGGTCCGAAGTAAACGGTTCTGCCAGAAGAGAGAAGGCACAAGTTGTCGAAGAGCTCAAAGACTTCGCTGCTGGGTTGATGAATGGAGGCAAGAATGGTCATTCCGTCGTGCTTTGCAAGGTTGACGATGCGATGCATGACGTGGTAGGAAGCGGCGCTGTCGAGGCCGCTGGTGGGCTCGTCCAAGAAGAGAAGCTTGGGGCGAGTGAGGATCTCGACGCAGATGCTCACCCTTCTCTTCTGGCCGCCGCTGATGCCTTTGGACGAGTAGCCGCCGATTCTTGTGTCCATGGCATCCTGCAGCCCCATCTCTCCGATGGTCATGTCTGCTCTCTCCCTCTTCTCCGACTTGGTCATCGTCTTCGGCAGCTGCAGTTCCGCAGAGTAGTAC